>CM032448.1:116217065-116274716 GCA_019049505.1 Pachyrhynchus sulphureomaculatus | reverse complement strand
TCAGCAAAGAAAGTGTTTCTTAAGGCACCTTCTCGCAATAACGCCTATAAAGAAAAACTGCCAAATGTATCCTTTATTCGATGGGGAAACATGGATTGAAGCTGTACTATTTTACAATGAACATTTCGAGGCCATCAAAGGTGTAGTAAATGACTTCGATAGTGCAGAGGCTATGGCAGTTCGTCAATCCAAGGAAGCATTTAACGACTTTGATATTAAAAAAACATAGCTTTAATTAGCACTCACTTTTCCCACATACCTGCGGGTATTAAAAAAGCTTGAAACTCGAGGTTTGGCGTTGACCGAATCAATTCAGATAATGAATAAAATCCGTCAAATAAACTCCTAAACTAAAACAATGCCAGATGTATTCCCGCGTAGAGTTAAAGAAAAGTTTGAAAACATTTTGTGCAATAACCCAGGCTTTGAACCTTTGTGTCAAATTGGTAGTTTTATTAATGGGACGGGTGAACTTTTGCCAGAAACAATAAGTGCTAACATAGCACCCAAATTCAAATACTGCCCCAGTTACCTCAGTGGATGTGGAACGGTCTTTTTCCACTTATAAAATATTTTAAGTGATCTTTTTACTACCCAACATTTGGAACAATACCTTTTTGTTGACGTCGTTAAATAACTTTAAAAAAATTTAAATAATTTTAATTAAATTTAAACATCGTCGATAACTTATTAATTTTATGCTGATTTTGAAATAAAAATTAAAAATTACTACTTTTATTATTAATTAATATTGCATATTTTGACCCTTTTCATGCATATTTTAAGCATTGTTCTATGCATATTTGCAAGCATATTTCAAGATTTTTATGTTATATATGATCCGGTCTCTAATTATAACAAAGAAGTAAACTGTCATTTTCTTGGAAGTGCTTCACGAATGAACCACTTTTGTTGGATTCGATTCATCTTGGAACACCCAAACAGTTGATTGTTGTTTAGTTTCCGGCTCGTACGGATATATTTCTTCTCTTGTTACGATGTTGTATACGGATTTTGAATGTCCTCGGTTGAATTTTTTGAGCATTTCTTTACACTAATTGAAACGAGGCTGTTTTTGAGTTTCGGTCAAATTATGCGGAATCCATTGGGAACAGATCTTTTTCCCAGTTAAATGTTCATTCAAAATTCTTCGATATGCCTAAGGAAACCTCTGTCTCACGGTAAGTCACATGCCGATGTTCTTTTAACAACAACGATGTTTTTTACCGATTTTGGTCGACCTATACGAAATTCATCGCTGACGGAAGCACAACCATGACGAAATTCTGCAAACCAATTGTAAACAGTCTTTTCTAATGGCGATTCATTACCAAAAGTTAAACGAAGCGATTCGAGGCATTGTTGTTGTGTCAGACCTTTACTAAAATCGTAAAAAATCATCCAACGAAAACCTTCTAGTAAAATTTCCATTCGTTCACAAAACTGTTTTTTTTAAATGCTTACTGTGTACAAACTACGCGACCGATTCCTGAACTGCCAATCTTTTAGCAAAAGCAAATGTCAAATTTTACAACAATGGTAAGGTCCCATTTGAATAGCTCCATCTAGGGGTCGTTTGTAAAAACTTAAAAGGCGACCATCGTACATATCGCACTAATACTTTACATCCGGATGCCACTCCTTGTACAACCCTCTTTAAGCAGCCTAGAGAACCTCATCCCTTTGTAACGATTTGCCCAGGACTGTGCTTCACACCAAGTATACTTTACAGTGATTCAGGACTAACACGAATCGCTTTTCCTGCACACGCGTCTCTCCTGTAATACCTTAGGGATTTCCCTGCAGTATGTGTGCTATGCCCACAAAAAAAAATATATCATAATCGCACACTTACGCACAGACATACAGAACCCCCCTTCACACACGCACAACTGAATGTCAAACATGAGTGAGGTTAGTTGCAAGTAGTGTAAAAGCGGTAGAAATGACCAGAAAAAGAACACGTAAGTAACCATAGAGAAGTTTCTGGTCGTGCTCTTAATAGTTAATTACATTACGTGCTATAATAAATTCAGGAAAATTAAATTTGTATTATTCTTCCCTAATCTGGTTACTCTTACATAACTGTGTTATATAATTAGCGTAACCCGACCTTTTAAGTGAGTTTCCTGATCCATAGAAGCATTTTCGCGAGTTATTCCCAAGGAGATTTTTGATCGGAAATAATAGAACTAGTAATTCACCGAAACCCATTTCCCATTTAAAATGTGCGTAGACCTTTTTGGAAATATATCATCTCTAATCAGCTAATAACCCAGTCGCAAGGGGTTTTGAGCTCTCATTAAATGTTAACAGGCTGCATTTTGGCACCTAGATAGTCTTTTGGATGTAGAATACGATAAAAAAAAGTTTGCTAAAGTTTGACATAGGCTAAGGCCACAAAATCGAAAATAAAATGAAAAATTCGGTTTTTCGAAAAATAAAAAAGATATCGAAAAACTAATAGCACCCCGTGCAAGAGCAGCAAATTATACAAACAAAATAGTATATAGATTTTTTTTCCAGATTTTTTTATTAGCGTGAGAATTTATTAAAAATTCGGATAGGTGATTCAAAAAGGGTAGCGAGCCAAACAGGTTAATTTGAAAGTCTATGTGCACCGCTCGAAGGTTAATCGACATTACTTGTTTTCAGAGCGTAAAAAAAAAAATTAAAAGACAGCTTTTTGAAGAGGAGACTTTCAGCTGTTCCGATGATACTAATAGTTATTGTTTTTGTTGCTTTATAATTCGTAAAACTTAAAACGAAATTTTTGTTGCATGATTTTAACGGACATACAGTAAATTACAAATATTTAATAAAATATACTATTGAAAAAAAAAAAATCCTTGTGCATATATCATTATTAGACCTTAAGTTTCAATATAAGGATAATTAAAAATACCCACATTGTCTGTGTTATTTAAAAATTGAATTTTAAAATATGAAAATTAGCCTGCTGTAGGGCGCCGCCGGCAATTTTACGTTCAAAGCAGTGTGAAATGGTCAAATAATGTCCGACAATTTTTTTTAGTTACAGTTAAAAGTATAATTAATATAAGAAAATCATTAAAAAAAAAACTTACATTTTTTTTGTAATTTTGCTCTTAAAAAAATGTTGATGATGAAGGTATTGCTTATTATTAATCATACAACTTAAACTTAAAATAAAAAAAATATATATTTAAAGGTGGGAAGTGAAAGATTTAAACATTCAGGTACAAAGAAAACAGTTACTGAAATCACAAAAATTCCAAATTACTCGAAGAAATTAAATGAATTACGTACTCTCTGGCAGTCATATTGGACCGGCCATTTTGAATTTTACAATCCTGTCATCGAATTTTGAATCAGCACTCCGAGAAACTCCTTAATAGCTAATTTCAAAATATTTAACGGAATACAGAAACGTTAATTTAACTATAAATGAAGTTGGAGAGACTTAACAATCAGTAAAGCCAAATTATATAAAAACTGTGAATATTAAACCTAACTTGACAGTGTAAAATGTAGATCTGAAGAAGGTGCATCGACAGCGAAACGCGTCATCGCAATTTAGATAAACCAGTGGAAATTGACTAAAAACAGTCTTTTATTATATATTTATAATGAATTTCCATCAAATAGAAGCTACAACCATCCAGAATTATTTAAGTCTATTGTTCATTTATTATGGAATCTGAGTTTTTCAATTTGTTTATTTCTAAAGATTCTAGGTAATTAAGTTTCAGGCCCTTTGTGCAAGTATGTAATATTTCAAAGTTTGAGTTGAATTGGTGGTTATTTTCAATTAAATGATTTGCGTAATTTGAAGTATTTTTTCTTTTGATGTATGATGAAACATGTTCTTTTATTCTTTTTGAAAAAACTTCTTCCTGTCTGACCTATATATGTTTTTGAGCAATTTCCACAGTTTAATTTGTATACTCCCGATCTATTGTTCTCTATCTGCTTTAGTTTTGTCATTTTTTATAAACTTACCAAGGGTGTTGGATGTTTTAAATGCTGTGTGCACACTAACGGACAGACAGATAGACAGACCGAGAGACGTTGCATTTTATATATATTATAGATATAGATTATTATTATTATTATTATATAACCTGGCCAAAGAATATATGTATGAATTTAAAAAAAAGACACGTAAATCGGATAAGTGGTTCTCGCGTGATAAACGCACTAATGGTCAGACAGACAGAGACATTTTTTTTTTTTTTTTTTTTTATGGGTCTAGCACACGTGCTACAGGGAAATCCCTAAAGCGCTACAGGAGCGACACGTGTGCGGAGAAAGCGATTCACGTTTTTCTTGAATCGCTGTAGATTTTACTCGATGGGAAACACAGTCCTGGGCAAACTATTCCAAAGGTATGATGTTCTCCATATAAAAGACTGCTTGAAAAGCGTTGTACGAGGAGTAACAAGCTGAACCTCATACGAATGTGAAGTATTAGCGCGACGTGTACTCCTAACATGCACCGCTCTGGGAGGAATTAAACGGGCCACATCTTTCGAACACTTTCCATGAAAGTACTTGTAGAATAGGCTCAAGTCGCCAACCGTTCTTCGATGTTCCAGCGAATCAAGGCCGTCGGTCAGTTCCGGGTGTCCAATCAGACGAACAGCTCTTCTCTGGATAGAGTCCAACAAATGCAGTGTATGTTTGGGAGCGGAGCTCCAAACATGGGAGCAGTATTCCATAGTTGGGGGTCGAATTTGAGCTTTGTAAAGAATTAACAGTTGTTGTGGAGTGTAAAGCTTTCTGGTTCGAAACAATATTCCCAACTTTTGAGAAGCTCTCTTGCTATGCCTGCAACATGTTCATGCCAGGACATATTTGCTCCCAAATTAACGCCTAACAGATTGAGTGACGATGTTAGAGGGATGGAGTGCCCCGACATAACTATGTCGGGTTCTGCAACGTTAACTTTTTTAGAAAAAACTGCCGCCTGGGTTTTTGTAGCGTTAAATTCCACTTGGTTACTGTCACCCCAAGACAGAATTTCTTCCAGGTCTTTGTTAAGTTGAATGACTTCCTGCTGTCTGCGGATATTCGTCTGAGTAGTCGATGTCCGAGCATTCAAAGTGAATGAAGAGATAAGTGTACTGTCATCTGCAAAGCTGTAGATTGGATTCTCGGTCTTTTCCAGCAGATCGTTAAGATAAATAAGGAAGAGAGTAGGAGATAGTATGGAACCTTGGGGCACACCGGCGTTGATAGTGAAGGTGTTAGAAAGAAATCCGTCGACTGCCACTCGTAAAGAACGCTCTCTGAGGAAACATGAGAGCCACAAACAGAACTTTTCAGACATACCATAAGAACGTAACTTAGCCAACAGCCCATCGTGCCAAACACGGTCAAATGCCTTGGATATGTCAAGAACAACCGCTCGAGATTCTCAAAGTGTTCAATTGCGTTGTTCCAAACATGTGTTACATAAGTCAGAAGATCTCCTGTTGATCTATTTTTACGAAAGCCATATTGGTGATCACTAATAATGTTGAATCCTTCAAGATATTTTAGAAGATGCTGATTGATAGCCTTTTCCATGACTTTCGATATTATTGAGAGTAGTGCGATTGGTCGGTAGTTATTTGGCAAGTTCTTCTTGCCTTTTTTAGGTATCGGCTGAACTGTGGCACATTTCCAGCAGGAAGGAAATATTCCCTTTCTGTAGGATAGGTTGAAAAGTCTACAGAAAACTGGTGTTAGTTCCCTTGCACAGTTCTTGAGAACTATGGCAGGTATTCCGTCAGCGCCAGAAGCCTTTTTGGTGTCTAGCTTCATCAAAATACGTTTTATGATACGCTGTTTGAAGACAATATCGGGCATCCTTGACTGCACTATGGGAATAGTAGGTGGTGTTTTTCCTTGGAAATCGACAGTAGCATGTGAAGCAAAGAGTTCAGCCAACAAGTTCGCTTTCTCAACAGGTGTCGTTGCAATAGAATTATCTGGCCGTGTGAGTGGTGGTATGGTGGATTTGGTGAAATTTTGACCAACTGCCTTAGCGACTGACCAAAAGGACCTGGAATTGCCGGGACAAGCGAGAAGTTTGTTTCTAATCCGTTGATTGTGTACCTCCTTGGTTTCGTCGATAATTTCTTTGCATCTGTTCCTGGCACAACAAAGATGTTACGATTTATGGTGTTAGGATCTTCACGCCACTGTCGGTATGCAAGATGTTTAGAAGCAACAGCTTCTTTGCATTTTAGGTCAAACCAAGGCTTGCCGTTGGAAGGGCATTTCTTCGAAAAAGGGATGTAAGCATCCATACCGGCCAAAATAACATCGGAAACCTCCCTGGCGCAGTCAGATGGGTCGTCAGATCGAAAACAAACGTCCAACCAAGGGAAAGTTCGAAAATATTCCATGAGATCTTCCCATTTAGCAGATTTGTAGTGCCAAATCTTGCGCGGTTTGGGCGCCTCTCTGTCACTGATTGGTAGAATACTCGATGTCGAAAGTAGTTTATGGTCGGAAGAATGAACCTAACGGTGGATTTACGCTGACCGTGTAAATCTCCGGATTGGTGGTTAAAAAACAGATCAAGAAGACTGGCGAACTCTCCGTCTCGATCAGGGATCCGTGTTGGTTCATCAATAAGCTGAGTCAAGCCACAACTGATTGAAAATGATTCGGCTTCACGACCTTGTTCGTCGGTAGTATTTGAATATTTAAGCCAGTTGATGTTGTGGACATTAAAGTCGCCCAGGATGGCAATTTCGGCATTTGGATAGTTAATTTGTAAATGATCTATGGTGTCTGCAAGAGAAGCGAAAAGTGTTCTAAAGTTTGTATCACTTGGTGGTCGATAGAGGATACAAACGAACCTTGTGGTTGGTTGAGTCGTTATTTTTAACCACATATAATACATCAATATATAACATCAAAGTTGGGGGCTCCAGGGCCTCTTCTCTGTTGGCAAGAGAGGTCGCTTCTGACATAAAGACAGATTCCAAAGTTACGCCTAAATCGGGAATAGAAATCGTACCCAGGATAAAGATAGTTTACTGTGCTGGTCGATGAACTGACCTTAGTTTTCACAGAGAGCGAGTACATGAAGTTTATTTGATTGCAGGTGTTGGTGCACTGAATTTATGTTCGAATTTAAACCTCGTATGTTGCAAAAATCGATTTTGAAATTCTGTTCTCTGCATGTCGACGCCCCTGAACCAGCCCCCACCCGGAGATCCGAACGGGGGGCTATTTTACCTCCGGAATTTTTTGTATCCAGGTGCCTCATCATGCTATTTGGTCCCACAGACCGGGACATCGGCACAGCCACGAAACGTTAAGCAACTTCACGCAGCTTAAGGCCGATGCGATGGTATCACACCGGGCGATGCTGGTGGGATCTGGGCATCTACCATCTAGAGTGTTCTTTAAGTCGCCTCCTATGACAGGCAGAACATACCGGGGGAGATATTCTATCCCGCCCCCCCACGGGATAGTGTGGGGGGCGGGATAGATAAAAAAAAGCGATTAAAAATTTCTGTACTCTTGCCCACAATCCAGGATAGAGAGCTGGTATTGATTTTTGACGCCAGAACTCTTGGTATCCATTTTTAAATTTTACTTTTAGTTCTTCATTAGTTGTGAGTTTTACGAGTTTCTCTTCTAAATTTGATGATTCTGCTGTATCTGCATTTGCGAAAGGATCTAAAACCCAACTCGGTATATTCATGTTTAAAATATCCTGGACTTGCTCCATAAAATCAGCATGAAGAACGTCCAAGTGTTGGCAGTAAGTAAGTAGATGTTCCTGTTTTGTAGAGACTGCTGATAATGTGCGAAAGTGGCTGTATTCACCTCTACCTAAATTTCGTTTGAACAGAAGAAGTTTTCTGCCACAAAAGCAGCTGTGACGTTTTTTCTTTTAATTAAATGCCACTCATCACCTTGCAATTGTAAATGGACTTCATTAAATATTTTAAACAGGTCTATCAAATAATCATTGTCATTTTTGGATGTAATAAGGTTTTCACGCAGTTTTTCGTATTTGTTTTCAAGGAAGTCCAGTACTGAGTCTAATAGATTGAAAAAAATGGTTCAGACAAATACCTTTTGAGAACCGACGAACTTCTGTATGCAGCAGCAAGCAATTGTAATCTTCATCATTTTCACTACAAAATTGGCCAAATAATCGGCCATGCAATGAATTGCTTCTAATCTTATTGATTGTTCTAATAACTTTTCAACAGACTTATAGATAGATATAAAAATAATGGCTTTACGGTATACGTATACCTAATGCTAATTTAAATTTTTTAATGCTTATTTACGCTAAGATAAAAATTTTAGATAGCTCGATAAAATATTTATTGATGAGAACACTAGGTATTTGCAAAGTATTTTATTATATTCATTTCCTAAATAGCTAGGTACATCACGGCCGCCCCCCTTGACTGTTTTAACGCCCCTCCCTCCCCCATTCTGGACCCGCTACCACCCCCATGGAAAGCTCCAGCGCCCACTGGGGGGCGGTACCACCCCCGTTAGGAACCCATGTTCTATAACATTAGTCCGTGAACTTTTGGATTGCACCACGTATGCATACAAAATTTTAAATGATAAATTACAATAAGATTGATCAGACTAAGGCAATAATAAAAAAATATCTATTTGTTAATCCAATTTGGATTTGCAAAGTTTGAATGAAAATGATAAAAAAAAATTGACCTGTTGCGTCATTTTAAAGCTAATTACGTAAGATTGTACTGATTGTATTCTTTTAAAGCTATTTAGTTACTGCTTCTTTATAATCGTTTTGTCCTGTTTGTAAATATTATTAAATGTCTGATTGCCTGTCATACATTTAGGTGTGACTATTTTTAATATATTCCTGAGGAAATTGTACAAAACATGCATAACTTAGGCAATTTTGCAATTGATTTTTGCTAATTTTTTCCCCGTTTTCACTAATTACGTATGTATTTTTTTAGATGTACTGATCCGTGCGAACAGCTAGCCTTCATTGCGGCCTTTACAGTATCGTCATATGCTACCACCTCGGTTAGAACGGGTAAACCGTTTAACCCCCTTCTCGGTGAAACCTATGAATGTGACAGAACTGACGATTTAGGTAAATCTATCTTAAAAAATACGTTCTATTTTAGAAATCTTAAATGAAACTACCAAGCTAAAGGTTTGTCATTTTAAAAAGTTTATTTTGAAAATCCTAAAACTATTACTACAAATATTATATTGTATATGTTCAGTGAACTTACTGCGTCGAGAGTTCCGTGTGATATAATACGAGGGTAAATTAAATATAAACCGAAATTCTTCTCTGAACTGTCGTGAGATAATCCGTTCGCCTCGCCCTCCCATTATTAATTGAGTAGGGTTTCAGGAGCGGAAGAGACCACTCGATAGACTCTCTCGATCGATTTTGTTGTCAGTAAAACCATGTCAGAGGACGAGGGTACCGGTGTCGACTGAGCTACCCGTTATTATCACGTTTTTAACGCTAGAAAACGTAAGACTGACGAAACAGTTCGGTAAAGAGACGCTTCCGAAAATCCAAGTCTATGACTGACACAAGGAATTTTGTTATTGCCGGAAAACGGTGGAAAATTTTAGTCATTCTCTCCGATCTCGAACCAGCATCACGGGTTCGAACATTAAGGCGGTTCGCGAGCTTATTGATGGTGACGAGCACCTCACATTAACGCTTCCTGCTACTGCCAACTCTTCAATCAAGCTAGGCTCGCTTATCTACCAAAAAGACGAGACATGTGGAAGTGCGTCACCAGAACACTCATCCCAACATAGCTGCACTGACTCAACAAAAATTGAAGCAAATGCACTGGAAACCCTTGGAACACCCCGCCCTACCGCCTGGATTTGTCGCCTTGCGACTTTTATTTTCGTTTGTCCCTTTGAAAGAAGCGTTGGAAGGCAAGCATTTCGAAAATGACGAAAGCGTAGAATCGTTCGTGCACAATTGGCCTCTGACACCACCTGCTTCATTTTACGATGACAGTATGAAAAAACTTCCTTTTCGGTGGGGAAAATGTGTTTTGAACAGGGAGATTATATAAAGAAATAAGGTTTTTTTTTCAAATTTTTTAATTGTAAAAATAAATTTTTTAAAAAAAAAAATCCGGTTTATTTTCATATACCCTCGTAGGAATATATACAGTTTGTCAAGTAAGAACATGCCTTAGTAAGTTGTCCTATCGCCTTCTGCATCAATAATTGCCTGGCATCTTTGAAGCATGCTGTCGACGAGATTTTCTCTATACTCTGCAGATTTTTCGAATCTCGTGAGACAACCGAGTCAAAGTCCTCAGAGTTTTTGGTACCCAAGCGAGCCGCTTCGCGACGTGACTTTCGCCAGCAAAGGTTTCTTCAACGTATTTCGGAATTTGACAGCATGAACACGAAGATGTTGTCGAATAGTCTCATGGTACACATTCAAACCCGATTTTCTTAATTTTGCCACTCCTTGACACAGCGTCAATTTCGGGTCTCGTGAAAACAAAGGCACGATTTGTTTTTTCGGAGTAACTTTTTAAAATTATTTACCCACTTCTTCTCAAACGATACCGACTTTTTAGTATATCTAGCGGCCGTGGAATGTGTGTCATTTTAGGTTCCTTTGGATGGGAACAAAGAAAGACTGCCTCGAACCGACGCAGTGACTCATTTTGGATTTTTCGTGATTTAGATGAGAGTTCGGAATCGACTGATACTTTTACTAAAATGCGCTGTAGACAAAGATTCCCTCTACCGATTTTTTGTTGAATCGCTAGAATGGCATCTACCAAAAATGAATTTTCGCGGACACGTTCTTACTTGACAGACTGTATGAATGATAGATAGGTAGTTTCATTAATAAATGATCATTATTTAGGTTGGAGATGTATTAATGAACAAGTGTCCCATCACCCGCCGATTGTAGCCCAATATTGTGAAGGAGCCGACTGGCATTGTTGGCAGGAATTCACTATGACGTCTAAGTTTAGGGGAAAATATATTCAAGTAAGTTAGGCAACCTTGATTTTATTTATTTTTAGTGTTCCGTACGGAACACTTATAAGATGACGTCGGTGTCTGTCCGTCTGTCTGTTTGTCTGTCATACCATATTTTCTCCAAAACTATTTGTCATAGAAAGTTGAAATTTGGTAATAATATAGGAATTGATGGCCTCATCAGAGCCGTGTAGTTTTGAAAGTTAAATTTTGACTTAAGGGGTTAGTTTTAGGGGGTGAAATCGGAAGTTAAAAAAAAATTTTTTGACTAGGTCATCGAGTGTGGTGTCAAATGAAAGCTTGTGAATACACGAGTAAAAATATATATATATATATAATGTAATACTTGCGCGCACTTTTCTTTGTATTATTTTTAAAAAATCGCCATCCCCCCACCTTATCTCGAAAAGTACTGATCAAAAATTTTTTAAAAAACTCTGGAATATTCTCCAGGGGGTAGATTGAACGAAAATTATCACGAGTGCATTACCTTTAATAATTTATCTGGTATATAGAAAAAACAAAAATTTCAAGGTCATCAGTTTTCAGTAAAGATTGAAAACAAACTTTGTTGAAGACTCATTTGGGGTGTGTTTTGTGAAGTCACTGATCATTTTATACCACCGTAACAAAATTTTTTATTTTAAAAGCAATCAACGTACGGAACACTAATTGTGCAAGTTCAACTTGCCCTTGACCAGTTATTTTTTTTATGTTATTTAGGTTGTATTATGTATTACTATAAGATTTGAAGTAGCTTCCTTTAGGCTTGGTGGCTCCCATCGCCATCACGGCCTTAAAGCGACGGCTTTATAACTTCTTCACACAGCCTGAAATCACGGGGTGACAAAGCAGGCCAATAAGAGAGGGGTAGGGGATAACAGTTGTAGAATTCTTCACTAAAAATGTACCTACAAAATAAACTGCATTGTCGTGATGCAACATGAAACTCTTCTCTCACTCCAAAGCTTTAGCTGATTTTTAACCAATAGAAAATCCGTTAGAGATGCTCAGAATTGTCATACGATGGTCTCATGACTGATTTGTTGAAGTTTGGGGAAGATTTCAGGCGTGGTTGCAGTCGGAGGCCGTCCAAAATGCCCGTCGTCTTCCTCGGAAGTTCGGCCGCCGTTAAGTCGCGAAAACCACTCGAAAATTTGCGTGTAGTTCGGGGCTTCGTCTCCAAATGCTATCCAGATCGTTTTATACATTTCAGTAGCACTTATCCCGAATGTTAAAGAAAAGTTTATACACACGCACTACTCTTTTTTTTGTATCGATTGTAAAAAATCTACAGCTAGACATTTACGCAAATGCACATACGGAATACACTACTAGCAAGTTGAAACTTCTCACACAGCGGTCATAGGGATGTCGATACTATTTCGCTTTCCTGCTATATAGCGTTAGTTGAGGACCTTTTGGATAGCACCACATGTTGTAATAATAATTTATATTTTCTTCTTTCTTATATGGTGTGTCATATAAGTAAGCATACTGCCTGTTTATCCCCCATTTCTTTCGATGTGGACGTCCAGCATTCCTTCCACTGGAGGTATGCCCTTAGTTCTTCTACCATAAGGTTTATTGAGTTTGGCCCCTTTTACTAGTCTGTTGTCGTTCATCCGATCTACGTGTTTATTCCATTGTTTTCTTCTAATTCTGGTCCATTTGGATAATTCTTGGATATTTCTTAGTTCTTGTAGATCTTAGTTGCGGATTTTGTGGATTGTTTTTTCACGTTTGTCCCTAATCACCTTCATTTCTGTTGTCCTCATCATTTGTGCTCTTTTACATGTCAGCTCTTGTTTCTACAGCATATGTAAAGATCGACTTCACTGTTGTCGTACATATATCTTCACATTGTCAGCTATCTCTCTTACTTTCACTGTGCAATATTAAAGTGGCAATGGGCGGGGCAAATGGCTAGAACGAATGATGGTAGATGGACAACAAAATTACTTAAATGGAGACCTCGGGAGAGCAGACGAAGTGTCGGAAGATCAATGAAAAGATGGACTGATGATATCAGGTTGATAGCAGGCAGTAGATGGCTCCATCTCGCACAGGGTAGAGACAGTTGGAAGAAATTTGAAGAAGCCTATCTCCTGTAGTGGAAAAGCAGTGACTTATAAGAAGAAGAAGATCGACATATAGTTGCAGATGTACCATAACACTTCTCAAGCCATTCATGGGTTTTGGCTGTATTTTTTCGCATTAAAAAGCAATATTTAATCAACAGATGGAATTCTTTTTATCCCATCGTTTTGCAAAAATCAAAAGTAGCCTCACCCAAAGAGCCATAACGAACAAACTACAAAATGTCCTGAGAAATTTACACTAACTGAAAATTATATGGTTTTTTCTTTGTGCTGCCATCTCTCGGAAAGTCCCTGGCCTTTTTACCTCCTTTAGTAATTTTAGGAGGATTAACCCCTGATTTTAATTAATTCATTTCCAATTTCGGTTTTTCTTTTTTTAGATTATACCTTTAGGTAGCGCTCAAGTGGACTTTTTAAAGAGCGGAAATAAGTACTCGTGGAGGAAGGTTACCACTACTGTCCATAATATTATCGTAGGAAAATTATGGGTAGATCAACATGGTAAGTGAAAAAAAATTAGAAAAATCTTTCTTAATAGAATAAAAATGCACTTTTAAGAATGAAAATTAGTATGGTTCGTCTTAAACAAACTATTATATGCAGTACGGCCGTAAGTTATGTCAGTACGTTTATTGCGCGTAGAAACAAAACACCATAGCCCCAGAAAAGTATATATAGTACAGAAATAATGCTACAAAACCAGCCGCAGATAACTCGCGAATCCTGACGCAAATCATCTCCAGAGGCAACATTTCCCAGCGTTGCAAACATAGAGATATTAGAAGAGAGGAGGTAAGTTCTCGCAAGAAGCGTGGCGCTCGTGGAAAGAAAAAGAAATAATATGAGTCATTCTCTCTCTTACTCGGCTCTCTCTCTTACACGTTAGAGTGCGTACGCGTGCGAGAATGTTATTCGTACTCTTCGCTCGCTCCGTTAAGAGAGACAGAATGATTTCTTTCCCTTTTTAACGATACCATGTGTTCGCTTACAGCAGGCTCTATACTTTAACTCCTCTATTCTACTGTCTCTATGGTTGTGAATGGATTTTTTCCAAGATTCGACTGTTGAACGCCGTGCTTTGCAGATAGTTGCTTCCAGCTTGGCCCACGGGCATCTTTAACGATTCCTCGATGGTAAATATTTTTTTATTGATAAATAAGATGTTTACGTATACCCCGTTTTTGTCGCCGTTCTTCGTGTTAAACGCAGCAGCTGGTACACTCCGTATTTTTTTTAATTTCACGTTTAAAAAATATCGAATATATCGTTTGTACGCTCAAAAACCTTCAAATCCTGGCTCAAAATGCGAGACAGCGTTTGTAGGGCGATTTGCATTTGGCGAGCTAAGTTTCTTTTGTTTTCGAAGCGTGCAGGAACACAAATTTATACATGTGGACGTCCCGTTCGACAGCTATCACTAGCGAGACCTGTTTCTTTGAGGCCTTTAGTAGTCCGAAACAGAAACTGCGCAGTGATATTTAACTTCGTTAGTAGTGATTGAACAATATGGCTTTGGTCTGAGAAATGATCGAGACGACAGACTGGTCCAATTTTGTATCGAGAATGATCATTTTTTTATTAGCAACACATTTTTCAAACTCCCACCCAGGCGGTTATACACTTGGAAATCATCTGGCGATAGGACTAGGAAACAGATAGATTTTATTCTCGTTACACAAAATATGAAGAAATTTACAAAATCTGTAAAAACCTACCCTGGGTAAGACGCAAGTTCGGACCACAATCTGATACTTATGGAGTTTCGAATGCACAGGTTTAAAGGATTAGCAAAAAGCAAATAATAAACTCTATAGATACAAATAAACTGAAGAGCCCTGAAATTAGAAAACAAATATCAAACCGAATGGATGAGAAATTTAAGAAGCAAATAAGATCAGAAAACGAAAGTATGGAATCTTAATGGGTGAAGATGAAGAATGAATTAAGGAAGAAGATATGGGTCGAGCGGAGAATGGAAAAAGACAGGAATGGATGACAGAAGCAATACTAAATCTGATGGACGAAAGACGATTACAGAAAACAAAAGATGTCTCAAAATACAACGAATTAAACAGAGTAATATGTCGAAAATGTGGAGAAGCTCAGGAAATCTGAGAAATGCCGAGAAATAGAGGAACTGCAAGAGAAGCATGACACGTTCAACTTAACATGAGAAGGTGAAGGAATTGGGAGGAAAAAAAACAAGAAATAATTCTGACAACGGAAGCAATGAAATTATACTGGATATTAAGAACAAAATAAAGACATGGGAGTAATACATAAAACAATTTTTCAGTGGACATAGATCAGAAAACTTACAGCTAAACAGAGATAATGAGATAGGGCCAGAAATAACAATAAGAGAAGTTATTCATGCTGTACAACTACAGAAGGACGGAAAAGCAGTTGGTCCAGATAAGATAAAGGGAGAAATCCTCAAAATATTTTCAGATGAAAGTCCATTTATTAATCGACTGGTAATCTTATTTAACAAGATCTATGATACTGGCTAAAGTCGACTTTCATCCCAATTCCTAAAAAGTCAAAATCAATGTGACGATTATCGCTTGATAAGTTTAATGTCTCACGTTCTCAAGACATTCCTGAGAATCATCCATATCAGAATATATAGAAAATGTGAAGCACAAATAGATAACACACAATTCGGATTCTGAAAAGGCATGGGTACACGGGAAGCTTATTCTCATTAAATGTACTGGTCCAGCGTTGTAAAGATATGAATGTAGATGTATATGCATGTTTTATAGATTACAATAAAGCTTTCGACTCTGTGATGCACGAAAAATTATTAAAGATTCTAGAAACAACGTAGAAAAAAAGAGATCTAAATATTATTAAAAATCTGTACTGGAATCAATCAGTGGAAGTTAAAATTGAGCTGGAAAAATCTGAAAGCATAAAAATAACCCAAGGTGTAAGACAGATATGCATTCTTTCACCACTTCTGTTCAATCTTTCTTCTGATGCTATGTTTAATGAAGCCATCTATCCATTGAAGAAATAACAGCTAATAGAAGTACACTGAACATCATACGATATGCTGATGATACTGTTCTGTTAGCAAATAATATCAAAGATCTTCAGCAACTGATCAATCGAGTCGTAACAGCCAGCGAAAGATTTGTATTAAGTAGGAATATAAGAAAATCCAAGTGAATGGTAATAACAAAGAAAAATCTACCACCAGAATCCTTCGAAATCAGGGTACAGAAAATAAAAAACCCAGACGTACTGGAAAGAATGAACAAAATCAAGGAATTAGTAACAATCATAAAAATGAGAAAAAGTTAATACTTCGAATACTTCGTATAATGAGGGGCCCAAAGTATGAATTGTTACGTCTAATTATCGAAGGTAAAATAAAAGGCAAACGATCGATCGGAAGACAACAGAATTCTTGGCTAAAGGACATGAAAAGGTGATTTGGATGTGCTTCGAGTGATATTTTTCGAGCGGCAATTTCTAAAGTTCGTTTAGCTATGTGGATCGCCACGTCGTCGTGAGAAGTGATGATTAAATTTTTTCCGCATCGGTATAACGCTAGAACGGTGACACGCCCCATTCCAGGTTTACTAACTGCGTATAACCGTAAATGCCACTGAATGGATGGCTCGTAAGCACTCGTGAACTATGTTGTCTCGGCTACACATTGCCAGTATTGCGACACTTTCCGACTTGAGTCTAAATTACCTATTACCTTTGCATATCACTGGCAGAACTCTTGGTCGTACTGTGTATACTTACAGAAACATCATTAGATGTTCTGACATCCAAAGGTTGTGTGCTTTAAGCTTATTTTTAATATAATCCCGTTTTTTCTTACAAGGTGACATGGAAATTATTGGTAAAGGTAACGCCGACGGCATCAATTGTCAATTAAAATTCATACCGTATTCCTATTTTACCCGGGACTCGCAGAGAAGAGTTAAGGGGGTCGTTATGCAAAACGGAAATGTGAAATGGGTCATCAGCGGCACGTGGGATGATCAGGTAAGGAAATATCATTGTACCGCTTACGACATAATGCTTAGGATAACGAGGCGAATGCAAATTGTTTGTTTGATAAATTTATCCGTTTTAGAAGTCGCCAACAGGAAATAATTACAAAACACACCTTTTACTTCTCACCTAATCAGACATACAGTGGCGTGGAAAAGTTTCCGGCCAGTAACATTTCATACTCCAATTTATTAAAAAAAAAGACTAATGATTTTTAATAATTATGAGATGTGAGTATGAGATATAGGAAACAAAATAATATAGTGAAAGAATATGATTTATGTTTGTGAATATATTTATTATTATTCTTATATTTATATGTGCAAAAGTTTCCTGCCATTTTGTACTACGAGAAAAATTATTAGTCCATATGCTCTATAATAGACTTAAATTATATTTTTATGTTAATATTTTGTAGCCATACCCTTTGCAGCGATGACAGCCGCACAACTATGTGGCATTGGCTCAATTAATCGATTAATACAAGCAGGTGAAATTTTATCCCATTCTTTCTTCAATGATTTCAATAATGCGACTTTATTTGAATATGTATGCTTTCGAACTTGACGATCTAGCGTTTCCCATAAATATTCTATTGGGTTCAGCTTAAAACTCTCACGTTTGAAGCAGCAGAACCACTGTTTTAACAACTTGGATGTATGTTTGGTGTCATTATCCAGCTGAAATATCCAATTCTGCGGTAATGTTTCTTCAGCATATGATAACAAATTGTTTTCTAAAATGTCCTTGTAAATATCAGCGTTCATATTTCCGTTGATCTCAATCAATGGACCGACTCCTTGTGCAGAGAAAATTCCCCAAACCATCACACTTCCTCCACCGTGTTTTACAGTAGGAATTTTGTAAAGAACATCATTTCTCGTACCAATAGGACGTCGTACATGTTGTCTACCATCGCTCCCAAAAAGATTAAATTTAAATTCGTCTGAGAAAGCTACTTTTTTTCCAATCTTTGATTGTCCAATTTAGGTGATCTTTGGCAAATTGTAATCGGGCCTTCTTATTCTTTTTACTGATTAATGGTTTTTTAATACCTATACGGCCAAAAAGTCCCACATCAATGCAGTCTTCGTGTCACAGTACTACGACTAACATTAGCTAGGTTTTCATCCTTTAGCTCGCGTGCAATTTCGGCAGCAGTTTTCTTGACATCTGCAGCTGATTTGCGTTTAATGATACGATCTACTTTTTTAGATGTTTTTCTTGCTCTTCCACTACGCGGACGATCTTTTAAACCATATCCACAACGGTATTTTACAATAATATCGTTTACGGTTGATTTAGCTATCGATAATAATGAAGCAATCTCATGAGAAGACTTACCTTCTTTTGAAAATTTTATTACTCTCTCACGAATTTGTATTTGCATATGCCGAGCCATGTTTATGCTCCCACAACCTTTTATGAACTAAATGTGAATATTCAACGCGCTATTATTCGTAAATACGTCTTTGAACGTCCTACTACGTCAGTGTATATTATGTGGCCGGAAACTTTTGCACATATAAATATAAGAATAATAATAAATATATTCACAAACATAAATAATATTCTTTTACTATATTATTTTGTTTCCTATATCTCATACTCACATCTCATAATGATTAAAAATCATTAGTCTCTTTTTTTAATAAATTAGAGTACGAAATGTCACTGGCCGGAAACTTTTGCACGCCACTGTATGTCATGAAAATTACTGTCAAGACTTAATAACAGATCTGCCAACCTAATAGTGCGCTTAATTTTAAATAAAATGCGCCTGAGACAGCCATTATGGCGGATTATGCTTACATCTACTTGTTATTGAGATGTACAGTTTTGGGCCAAAAAATATTTTTGTGATTAATTGGGTTATAAAGAGAAAAAAACCAAATACACCATCATAAACTCCTTTAATTATACTAATAATATATACAACTCAAAAATCTTCTACTATAAATAACGATAATTTAAAATAAAAATAACATTTTTGGGCTGTTCATAAGTAGTGGGCTAACTTCAAATTTTACAATAAAACGGTATATAATATAACAAAAATCACTATAACTCAGAAAAAAGTGGCATTAGAAGATACATTCTTATCAATACTTTGTAGCCATACCCTTCAAGTTAGTATGGCAGCACATCGTTGAGGCATCGATTCGATTAATTTGAGAATTCTGTCTCTGGTGATATTGGCCCACTTTTCTTGTACTTTTTTCCAGAGCGCACCTTTATTAGAACAATTCTGAGTTCCCACTTTAGTTTTCAACTCTTCTCACAAATGTTCTATGGGGTTCAATTCGGTGATTGACTTGGCCATTCTAAAACTCGAAAGATTTTTCTTTCTCAAAAATTCTTACAAAAGCTTAAATCGATGTTTCGGATCATTATCTTGTTGAAAAATCTATCCCCGTGACATATTTCGACATCTATAAAACAGCACGTGTTCTGATAGAATATCTCCGTACATAACAGCGTCCATAGCACCTTCAATTTTAAATATTGGACCGACGCCTTGCTATAAAAATGCCCTCGAAAGCCACCACCATGTTTAACAGTCGGTATTTGATACCGAGAATCATGTCTGATACCTTTTGGTCGTCGAACATATCTTCTTCCAACATTTCCAAATAAATTAACTTTAGTTTCGTTCCAAAACAGCACTTTTTCCAGTCTTTAGCTGTTCAATTTTAGTGTATTTTTGCAAATTCTAATCTGTCCTTATTTTTTTTACTGATGAACGGTTTTTTTACTCGAACACGTCCAACAAGTCCAACTTGTTTTAGTCTGCGAGAAACAGTACTCCTACTGATGTCAGCTAAATTTTCTTCACGTAATTCACGTGCAGTAATTGCAGCACTTCTGCAACTGCTTTTCTTTCAATTACTTTGTCGAGACGAATAGTTGTTTTCCTTTGTCTTCCAGAGCATGATTTATCATTCAGAGTTCTTGTGGTTTCCCATTTTTTAATTATTTTGTTAACCGTTATTTTTCCTATGGATAAAACTTCAGCTATTTCACGTGAATCTTTTCCTTTACCGTACAACCTTATAACAGTTTTCCGAATGTCTAATGACGTGCGTTTCGGCATCTTCCCTCAATGATTCTAATACACAATTATGAAGTGAACTAAACTCTTGATGTTTACCTGGATTCACGATCAGAAATGTAAACATCACTGAGTAAATTACAGTTTCTTAGAAGTTGGCCCGATACTTATGAATAACCGAAAAATGTTATTTTTGTTAGGAGTGATTGTTATTTAAAGTAGAAGATTTTTTAGTTGTATATGTCGTTAGTATAATTAAAGTAGTTTATGATGGTGTATTTGGTTTTTTTTTCTCTTTTCCCTTTATAACTCAATTAATCACAAAAATATTTTTGGCCCAAAATTTTGCACGCAACTGCTGCAAAAAAGATGCTTCAGAAATATGTGCAGTTTAAAATCCACTGACCCCCATAAACCTAGAAACTGCTATCATGATCTTCAAAAAACATCGTCTTGAGGCAATGCCAGTCAGCCGGCACGGCACTAGGCGAGCGTTCGTCCTGCCATTGCCGGCCCCGAAATCGGAGCTGATCAAATCTGACATTGTTTATAATGGCAAAAAAATATATAATCATCTGCCTCTCAAATTGAGAGGACTGAATTGCGAGAGGGTCTTTAGACGAAAGACTAGGGCCCTACTTATAAAAAAGGCGTACTATGCACTTGAGGAATTCTACAATAATAGACTGGAATAAGCATATAACAGTAGTTGAGTGGTTAGCATTTGGGTTGACTTATATGTAATTTTTATTTCTTTTATTTTGTATTTACTGCATTGACTACTAATCTTGTTCTGTTTCTTTATTTTTTGTTTCTTTGAATTTGTGTTTATTAATATAATAATAATTTAAGTTAAGCTTGCTTTGTCAACAAATACGTTGTATTTTAGGACAATAAAGCATATTTTCTATTCTATTCTATTCTAAATCTGTTGAAACAAATGGATAGTTGGTTACGAGGGCTGCAGTGAGGCCTACATGAAAGATTAGAAGACCTCGAATTCTCGAACTTGTGCTTCCTATGGCAAGCCCAGGTGGACATGATGAAGAAGGCAGAAGGGCTGTACTTCAGATGAACCTGGTTGGAAGCTGACAGAAAATAAAAAGAGAGCTGCAAGATAGTGTAGCAGAGCTTTTGGAGAGAGCCAGCCAGCGGACCATCGCAGGAATCGTCAAGAAATTGCGCTGGAACTGGGTTGGACACACACTTCGAAGAACGGGCTCACATAAAAGAGGCTCCGTACTGGAACCCACGAGGACAAGGCGCAGGGGAAGCCCTAGACTGGCATAGAGGCGAACGATCAAAGCGGAGTCAGCTGCAGAGGGGAAGTCCTGGGAACAAGTAAAAGCCTTGAATTGACTCTGTTGGACGATTGTTGTTACGGTCTTATGCTCCCACGCGGAGTAACAGGAATTAAGAAGAAGAAAAAAAATAACCTGTACAACAAATTCATTTCATTTTTTAAATTACAGGTCGAAATAGCCCCCGTTACCGGCAACACAGGTACCCCGTCGAATCCCATTTACCAAACCGGTAGATCTATAGTAGCGTGGAAGCGTAGGGAGCCTCCACCGGACTCCGACAAGTTCTACAATTTCACCGTGTTAGCTGCTCAGTTGAACGAACCCGAAGATGGCGTAGCAACTACAGATTCGCGCTTACGTCCCGATCAAAGGTAAAAGGAAAACATTTAGTTTCCTGTGAATAAGAGTAAATGTGACATTTCGTGATGTCGTTTGTATGTTTAAACAATTTTATTTTCAGGTTGATGGAACAGGGTCTATGGGAAGAGGCAAATAAAGAAAAACTTAGACTGGAGGAGAAACAAAGAGCTGTGAGGAGGAGCCGGGAAGCGGATGCTGAAAAAGCAGCAGCTGCAGGTAAAATATTCGATTTTTTTGTTTATAATCATTACAAAACTTAGTCTTAACGTAATTTGGGAATAATGAGACCTCTCCCTTCCTACTCGTCCTGTCTCGCATCTTTAGAATGAACTGGTGCCGGTGATTCGCTACCTACGCCTACGCGCCGCATTGGTAGTGTGTAAGCCAGCTGGTTTAAACTAAAATAACTTTTTTTTTATTTAGGTCGACCCTACACCCCCTACAAACCCCTGTGGTTCGTACAAAAAACGGACGAAGGCAGTGACGTCATCACCCACATCTACAAGGGCAATTACTGGAAGTGTAAAGAGGAGCAGAATTGGACAGAGTGTCCTAATATATTCTAAGAGAGTATTTTTATATGTATACGTATTATAAAATGTTATTTTTTAGCAGGAGATACATAATAGGCGTATAATTACGAGAAAGAAAAAGAGATGGTGCCGTTAGGATCTCTCTTGTTTGTTGACGAGGATAAATTAGTTTTTTGGCTGTGTGGTGTGGTAAAAAAAATCGATTTTCTTTAAGACTAATTCGGTAAATTATTGAAATTTTATTTCAAAAACAGAGCCAAAAAACTAACTTTTTTTTGAGCAACCGGTATTTGGCGTTGGAGTTTTGCCTTAAAAGCAGAAAGAAGGCTACAATTTCACTTTGTTTTTGACTCCAGATATGGGTAGCAGTAATTTTTTGACCTTTCTATCTTCTTTTCATGTCCTATTTTATTTTTAGACAGCCAGAAACGTTTAGGATAATTGACAGTTTTAAAGACTGTAGATTCATTTATAGTTGACCCTTAAGGGTGTACTTGGACCGTAAGAAACACTGCTAGTGTACATATTAATCCCTTATAAATTTTGTCCCACACAGGTCTGATTTCAATTTAAAGAAAAAAAATTGTAAGTAGTGGCTAGGTCGGGCTGTAAGGTGGGGTGATTTAATCCCTGGAAAGCACATTGCTGAATGGCAGTGTGCAGTAAGCTCACTCCCAGATATCGCTTTCCGGAGCGTTTTTCTTTTATGGGGTTACGCCACCTTGGCGCTTGGAAAAACACACATAAAATGAATTTTTTTTTTGAGGCAACCATTGTATATATAATATAATTTGTATCTTTCACAAATACATTAGAGTTTTAACAACGAATTAAAAAAAATATATTAAAAACATTTTTAAATGGCGGAGATATGAATCATCTTGAAGGAATCTCTTTTGAAAATCCTTGCCACTGGTGGAAATTTTTTTTCTCAGTCAGGAATCGTCTGAAAACTAAACAAATCATTTTTTATTGTTATGAAAGGTCATACCTAAGTGGCCACATATGGAAATTTTTTGTAGAAGTGACGGCCGTTCGAAAATAAATTCGGATTTTTCAGAAAAACTTTGAGCTTTAAAAATTAATAAAAAAGGAACGGTGCATCCACTCGAGAAAACTGTATGTCAACTTGAAGATAATATAAAGAATATGTGGTATACATTTTATCAAAATAGGATCAGTAGATCTCGAGATATTTTGTCTACGATTTTGAAAAAAGTGGTTTCGAGAAAAACGCAAAAGAAAAAAAAATACCGCGTCCGCGTCTTAAAAGTCTATATTTTTTTTTATATTACTTTCAATCTGCGAATCCTGGACCATACGTGAGGTCTTCTAATGATGCCGTTATGTCCTCTGACTGCTTTTGTCACGACTTTGTCCGCTCGCACCTGGCCGCTTACTACTTCAAATGCGGGCCTACCCTCAAGAGTACTCTGCCGCCCTGACTTTAAATCGCTATAACTCCGGTAATGATTGGAATTTTTAAATTTTGTAAAGCTTGAAATATTCTTAAAAGTTTAAATAAAAAATCGATTTTTTGAAAATTTCACGGTGGCGTAACCCCTTGTAGCATCCCACAGTTTGTGCATTAATGACGCATAATATCCACCAGTAACACTTAAAAGATCTTTTCCTACTTTTCCTGTTATTTTTGCCGATATTGACCTTGAAGATCCAGAAGTCCATAGCTTACCTTTAGACGGGAGATTTTGTATAAAACCAGAGATCCGTCTACAATTGGGTTATCGTAACTTTTTCTTGTTCTTTTCGCAGAGTGTGTTAACGTTGGTAGTTACGAACAAAGTTGTTATAAAAACCTGTTTAAATGTAATTAATTACAGCCATTTTGGCAACGGTGTGTACGCTGGAAACCGCTAGAAGAAGAATCAGATGCGCGAAGGTAGCAGGATTCTTCTCGCAAGATGCTTCGTATAGAAAGGCTCAGTTGTCGTTCGACTTTGATAACAAATAGACATCTTTCACCACGAGTGCCACGTACAACAAGTTACAAAGCCGCCGGTTTGCATCCGAAAAGACCGAAACTGTCTCTCGAAGCAGTTCTTGCCTTTCACAGAGTGCTGAAAATTCAGACGGCAAGCCCTAAGTCATTTGTTTTTAGAGAATATTCAAAAGTTTGGGAACGTATCTTAAACTCGCTTTATTAATACCGGGATGGTCGAGTAGAATTCGAAGCACCGTGGTTTTCATAAGACCACACCTTGCTGAGAAACCTTTAATTTTCAGTTGCCTATCCTTAGCGCTTGTTCTTGCCGAGGCCTAATTGGTTCTGGAGTAGATTGTTCTACAGGTTTGCCTTGACGAGCATCATTTTCTTCGAGTGTCTCCCAAGTCGACACTGCTTAGTTCATTCTTTAACCGTCGAAAATGACGGGGAAGATCCGCCATACACGGCACCAAAGCGTGGTTTAATTTCTGCTGGACATTCGCCTGCCTTCGTCAAATATTTAATGACCGCAGGACGGGACAATTTCAATATTTTAAAATATTGAGCAATGGAACATTTCTTAAGTGCTATTGATGGTAGTCCATCTAGAAAGCTATAACTGCAGCGCAACAGGACATACAATAGAGGGTTGTGTTTTAACATGTTCGCCTGGAAATTTTGGGACGTTACCACGTAAATTCGAAATAAGCCAGGTTTGTTAACGTGCGAGGATCTACTATAAATATGCGTGGCAAGTTATGAAAAAGAAAATTATTGCTACGCATGTGCAGAGCTCAAAAACAATTGTAATCAATAAGTTCTGTTATTGTAAAAAAATAGGTGCAGGTTAAAAAATTGCTCGAGAATAGTGTAAAAAAATTTTTGATTGGTTTTAAGTTGTTTTTTTATCCGGATTGGAGTTTTTTCTTTCGTTCACTTTGTACAGAACGTTTTTAATGGTTTTTAACGCTTTTTAAAATACAAAAACCAGTTAAAAATTGCTCTAAATTATTTTCTGTCAGGTGTATATTGTTATTTGTAAAAATATATGTTGCCATTCTTATTATGAGGCGTCCTTTACATTTTTCCATGTTGATGGTTGTTTCAACAAAAAAAAAATCAGACTGACCCTTGTATTGATGTGTTAACGTACCAATTCGGGACGGAGATGTTCTTCCAAATTCCACGCTACTAATGCGGGCCATACACGTACTGGCAAACCTGTCAGTTATGCCTGAACAATCCACCGAAGATCGGCGCCGGCAACGTGAGTGCGCTACGTCCACCGGTTCAGTCGTCTCTGACAGGCAGGCCGGAGCTCACTCACGTTTCGGCCACTGGTTTTCGATAGACTGCATAAGGAAAATATGAAAATGTGGATTCTTTTAATACAATTTTAACATTTTTCATGCCAACGATTTGAAATTCTTCGATAATTTTGGTTGGCGCTTCGGGTTTTAAAAGTTCATGAAGCGGAAAATGAAAGAAAGGAATTTAACGGGGAAAATGGAGTAATAATAACGTTGGTAATTACGATACCGTTGGTAATTACATTGGCTGTTGTTGATCTTTTGGCAGGTGTGTGTATGCTGGAAATTGTTAGAGGTAGGATTAGTCGCGCGAAGGCAGCGGGACCCTTCCCTCAAGGTGCTTTGTATAGAAAGCCTCGGTTGTCGTTCTACTTTGGTAACAAATGGACACATTTCACCATGAGCGCCGCGTACATGTTACAAAGCCGCCTTTTTGTATTTACATCTGAAAGAATGTAGGAGGAAGGAAAAAGTTTAGGTCAATTGTGAGTGAAACGTTATTTCGACGTAAAAAAAGTCGATGACTTGCCGGATCGTGATTCGAAGAAAAAGCGTGGGAAAAAGAGGGCGGGGTGATTTTACGGATGTTCGCAGATGCTAGACAGTTGTTAATAATTAAGACGACACGACCACTTATCCATAATAAAGCGTGTCACGGTTTTATATTGTGCAGTATGTGGATAATTTATTTCAGTTCATTATTCCAAATAGTTTTCTAGTTTCTCAGTACACGGTCTTGTCAAACAGAGTGTGTGTCTTACGTAACTGCTACTGTAGTTTACTCGGAACAGTTTCCTTTTCTTTGTCGATCCTAGCTCAGCTGATAAGTAGCGAAGTGACGAAATGCATCACGAGATTGATTGCCAGATGAGAGAGCAGTATATAACTGCTGATATACGAACTCCGTTCAATTTTAGTGGTTAATATTCATTTTTATGTATGTTGCGTAGAACTCTAACGAGCGCGCTGCTTAGCGATAATCGTTAACAACTCGCTGAACAATTTTTCTCTGTCTGTGGCCTTAAACAGTCCCCGATGGAGGGCAGGTATAGCTTCACGACTAGGCTTACTGCAGCCCGCGATACAAGCTGTTGTATCTTATGGATTTTTTGCGCTGGTACTGTGATACGTACTTTGAGTTTTGTTCTATTCTTTGTCAGTCCTAGTTGAGTGATACGACGAAACACGTCCCAATAAGTTATTTAAATCTCGTAGGGCGCAATTGGGTTCGGTGTTGGGACATATTTTTGGATAGATAATTTCTTTGTTACATACGTAGTTTTCGACTATTCAGGAAGCCCTAATACTCCGGTCAGAATACGATTTTGAGGTGAAATCTTCTGATACTTTTAAAAGAAAAAAATACTCGTCTTGACGAGTACATTAAAGAAAAAATATTGCGACCGCTGAAAAATTGGGGCAACACCCTCAAAAATGGGAGAATTGGCCCGTGTTTGGGTTTTTTAGCGTATTTTTCATAAATTTGTGGAAGGTAAATTAAAAATTCTGACAGATTCTAGATAAAAAAAACGAAAAATTTAAGAGGCTATGGATGTCATTTGAACCTTCTGGTTGGAAGAAATTGGCCGTTTTTGTCATTTTTTTTATGATTAAGGGCACATTAAACTTTCTCGGTCGAAAATTTTAATAATTTTTATGGGACTGATAAATTAAAAAAAAAACCATTTTTTGATTCCGTAATTTTTCTGACATATGTTTCAATTCAATTACAAGAAAAAAAATTTTACATAATTTTTTAAGTGAGTTTTTATAGGGGTTTTTTGCAGCCTTGTGGAAGCCATTTTAAAAATTTTGATCTGCTGGCCTGTACGATTGCGACTCACTGAGACGTCTTAAAAAAAATATTCTTAGAAAAAGTACGACTATGGCCCCAGTATAGACTACGATTATTTTATTTGAGCAAAAATTCGCAAAATGGTGGACCTCCAAAGTTTCAAAAATAGCATTTTTTTTAATAAACAAAAAACATTAAAAATTGAAGAAAAAATTAACCAATTTTTTTTATTCCAGTTTATACTGGGGCTATTGTTGTGTAGAACATACTAAAATTTCAGACCGATCGGTTAAATGGTTTTTAAATTATCTTGCACGCCGATTACAAAAACGTTGTCTTGAGAAAAACGCCTTTAAAGTTTTGACAAACAAATTTTCACATATAAAATCTATTTACTTTCAATCAGCTATGCCTGCTGCATACAAAATTCCTTCCGACTCCTCATGCGCCTCGTTCTCAACTCAAATCAAAAGTTTTTACAATTTTTTCTGCAAATGCACAGGCAAAATTAGAATTACTTTCACCTGAAAATCGATTACCATAAACCTGTCCTTTTCGTAGTCTGCACAGTCGCTTCGAAATAAATTTCCCGTATTTTTTTTATCCATTTTACACAATATTAGCCGAGATGTTTACTGAGTGATGTTAGCCCTGCGAGCGATATTTTCGAGCTGAGCAGGTCAGCGTACCGTTTGCTTTGAAGCTACAATTTTGCCCCAAACTGAAAAGATATTATACCCATTATAGTAAGCTCTCCTTTTACCTCTTTCTATTTTTCTTAGAATCGTAAAAGTAGCAGCAGATGTTCGACGCAGGTACCTTTGTAAACGGCCGAAAGGTAAGTTGGCACGCCGCGCTGTCGATTTGACCTGCCTACAGTAGGCGTCTATAACTACGAAGGTATTAGAAATTTTCAGAGAATATTATTGAAATATAATACTTTCCAATAGAATACTTCCTAAAAAGTCGATTTTTTGATTTTTCCGACCCGAGAAAGTGTAATGTTTCTTTAAATAGGTGAACTTGTAAACTGTAAGCTAATTTTTAGTGTTCCGTACGGAACACTTATAAGATCACTTCGGTGTTTGTTTGTTTGTCTGTCTGTCTGTCTGTCTGTGCATCTGTCATACACTATTTGACGTAGAAAGTTGAAATTTGGTACAAATATAGAAATTGATGGCCTCATCAGAGCCATGTAGTTTTCAAAGTTGAGCTTTGACTTAAGGGGCTAGTTTTGGGGGGTTGAAATCGGAAGTGAAAAAAAAAATTTTTTACCAGGTAATCTAGTGGGGTGTCAAATGAAAGCTTGTAAAAACACGAGTTCAAAAATATATATAATGTCTTACATGCGCACACTTTTCTTTGTATTATTTTAAAAAAATCGCTGTCCCCCTATCTCGAAAAGTACCGATCCAAAAATTTTGAAAAAAAAACTCTGGAATATTCTTCACGGGGAATAGATTGAACAAAAATTATTACGAGTGCATTGCATTTAATAATTTATCTGGTATTAAAAAAAAAAAAAAAATCAAGGTCATCAGTTTCCAGTAAAAACCGGAAACAAACTTTGTTGAAAACTCATTGGGGGTGTGTTTTGTGAAGTCTGATCATTTTAAACCTTTGTAACAAAGTTTTTTATTTTAAAAGCAATCAGCGTACGGAACACTAATTGCGCAAGTTTTTTCGTTTTTTTTTTTTAACTAAAATCAAAATCTGTCAGAATTTTGAGTTTATCTTCCATAAATTTATGATCGAATAGAAAAAAATACGCTAAAAAAAAAAACCAAAAACGGACCAATTCTCCTATTTTTGAGGGTGTTGCCCAATTTTGCAGCGGTCGCAATCTTTTTTTCTTAATGTACTCGTCGAGACGAGTATTTAAAAAAAAAAACTAATAATATCCGACGATTTCTGTTTTCGGTCTGTTTTGGTCGTATTCTGACTGGACTATAAGTTTGGAAAACCTTTTCAGATCGACGGGACTCTATTAAGTAAACACGACTATTACATTTTTAAGTGTTGTTTTCCACGGAGGGAAAAATAATCGTTCTCCCTTTTTAAATTTATTTTTTGTGATTTTTAATGGTTTATCTAACAATCGGTAGTATGTTAATGCTTATTCGAACGAAATAATCCTAACAGACTAGGAGATAGTGACAGTTTTTTGCGACATGATTTTTTACTAGTGGAGAGCCTTGCTACTTTGTAATTTATGTTTTAAGTGTGCCAGTTTTTCGCTGTCAAGGCGTAGCAGAACAAAAAAAAACCGTAAAATTGTAAAAACCTGAACTAACCTGAATGATTTTTTTAGCCGCTTGAGTTTGCAGGGAAAAATACAATTGGAAGATTACAGAAAAATCTTAATTATACATAGTGCGTTCCAAAAGTTTCCGGTCTAACCTTATAAAATCGGAAGTAGTTACATATGGGCGAACAACCTGAAGTCACAGGGTGCCATATCAGGTAAATAAGGGAGATAAGGGATGGTATTGTTCACAAAAAAACTGTTGCGTACAGAACGAACTGTGTGCCAGTACATTCTCGTGATGCAGGAGAATAAGGCTTTTCTCGCTTAATAACTTTAATAGAAAGTTCTTCGAAGATGTTCAGACTTGTGTAACGACGTCGCGTCGCGCGGTCGCGAATGATTTATTGCATTTTGGTGATGATTTCTCGAACATTCGCCGTCTTTGTCAGAAGTTCGGCCGCCTTTAAATCGCAGGAACCACTCGACAATTTTCGTACGACTCTGGGCTTTGTCTCCAAACGCTTTCCCAAGCATTTTATATGTTTGAGTGACACTTTTCTCGAATTTAAAACAAAATTTGACACATACACACACATACAGATCTTTATGTAAACGTGCGTACATAACAAACTAATGGAGCTAGCAAGTTGAAACTTGTCACGTGGTATTGTTAGGGATGTGTTTACCGCCAACTATTAGCAGGAGTCGATACTATTTCAAGGTATCGCTATATAACGTTAGTTGGAACTTTTAACTCGCACCACGTAGGCACTAAAAACTTCTTGCTTTATATAATGACCAACGGTTTGCTTTTCGAGTCTAAGTTTCTATCTAAATACAACTAAATTAAATTTATAGTCATCATCATTAGCTTATTTCATCCATAATCGGATGTAAACCTCCCTAAGTCTCCAATGAGCTTTGTTGTTTGCTTTTTGCGTCCAATCGTATCCCGCTAATCTTTTTATGTCGTTCGTCCATCTTGTCTGTGGTCTACCCCTGCATCTTTTGTGTTCTTTAAGCCTCCATTCCACTATACGGCGTGCCCATCTGTTATCATTCATCCTTGCGATATGCCCCGCCCAATTCCACCTTACAATACATATTCGTTGTATTACAGGTGTCATTTTGGATCTTCTTCGTATCTCAATGTTAGGAATACGATTTGGAGTCTAATATTTAGCATTTTCGGCTCCATTGCTCTTTGGGTTACTTGGAATTTATATATTGTACTTTATATATACATAATTAAATTAGATGCAATAAAATATATATAATTTGTACATACAAGACAAAAACAGTGACTGGAGAAACTCTATTATAACTCAATAGACCAATAAAGTTAATTCGGTTACAGTTTGTGCTTTGGATTTGACGAATATATGTATTTGATTACATACAGATTTATTTAAATTGTTTTTTGCCCCCCCTGGGTCTCGGGGGCAAATTCAGGATGTTGTCTAGGTCGAGGCGGAAAGCACTTCAGAAGTGCATTTGTCATTCTGACGAAAAAATTCGCTCGTACCTAAATCGTCTATAAGCGAGAGAGGGGTAATTTCTCGGAAAAATATCGTTAACAGGAGGAGAAGAAATTCTCAATAAAAAAAGTATTCTCTTAATTTTAAAAAAAAGATCTATTCCCTTGCGCCTTGTGGGCTTTTATGTATTTTTGGTTTATTTAGTTATATGTTCATAAGAACTCGTACATACGAGGGCAGGTTAATAAGTTTGTGACTTTGAAAGAACAATTTTATTAATTTTTCGACATAAGTTCCTTTTATGTTAATACATTTTGCCCAACGAGTTTATAACTTTTTTAAACCTTCCAAAAAATATCAAAATACGCGTTTGTTTCATCGATGATCTCCTCGTTTGATGCGAACCTCTTTCCACCTGGCCAGTTTGTCAGAATTAGAGAGAGGAAGAAGTCACGGGGGCCAAATATGAAGAATAAGGTAGATGAGTTTGTACTTCAATTACACAATTTTGGCCATCTCAATTGCAGCTATGTGAGCTGGTGCTGGAAAAGAATTTTTTTTTTTGCTAAACGGGGTCGCTGTTTCATCAACGTAACGTGAAATCGATCCAATAATGAAACATAATATTATCCTGTGATACTTTTTCCTTTTTCCATGTAGTCGATGAAGATTATACTACGCAAATTCAGGAAAACTGTGGCCATGACCTTTCCAGCAGACCGAACCGTTTTTACTTTTTCGGAGCATTTTCGCCAGGGGCAATCCATTGTTTCGACTGTTCTTTAGTTTCTAGAGTGTAATAATGGATCCACGTTTCATCTGCGGTAACATATCTTCGCACAAATTCATTTAGATTGCGCTTGAACATGTCCAAACACTGCTTCGAAATGGTTGAGCGATTCCGTTTTTGATCGCGTGAGCAAACGCGGCACACACCTTGCCGACAACTTCCTCATGCCCAAATGTTCACGCAAGATATTAAAAATACGTTCGTGTGAGATATTTATTATATTGGCTATCTCGCGTATCTTTATTCGACGGTCATTTAATATGATATCATAGATTTTATTGACCATTTCATCGTTTGTAACCTCATTTAGACGTCCAGTGCGATCAGCTTCACTCGTACTTGTACGACCACAACGAAATTCCGTATAATTCCCATAATACTTTTTTAACCTTTACAAAGCTCAAATTCGACCAACTATGGAATACTGCTCCCATGTTTGGGGCTCCGCTCCCAAACACCCACTGCATTTGTTGGATTCGGTTCAAAGAAGAGCTGTTCGTCTGATTGGAGACTCGGAACTGACCGGCGGCCTTGATTCGCTGGAACATCGAAGAACGGTTGGCGACTTGAGTCTGTTCTACAAGTATTTTCATGGAAAGTGTTCGAAGGATGTGGCCCGGCTTAATTCCTTCAGAGCGGTGCATGTTAGAAGTACACGTCACGCTAATACTTCACATCCGTATGAGGTTCAGCTTGTTACTCCTTGTACAACGCTTTTCAAGCAGTCTTTTATATGGAGAACATCATCCCTTTGGAATAATTTGCCCAGAGCTGTGTTTCCCACCGAGTACAATTTACAGCAATTCAAGAACAACGTGAATCGCTTTTTCCACACACATGTCGCTCCTGGAGCCCTTTAGGAACTTCCCTGTAGCACGTATGCTAGACCCATAAAAAAACTTTCTTCAGTTTCTTTAGTGATATTTCCACATAAAAAATAATGTTTTATTAGAACACGAAACTCACTTTTTTTTCGATTTTAACAAACCTATTTAGTTTAAAACGCTGTAAAAAATTTTCTATTCGACACGTGTACTTGAAACTTGGTGCGTAACCTTAAATGAGATTGTAAATAAAAACAGTAAAAGGATGCAGCGATTTGAGCGCCATCTCTTATGAAAGTCACTGATTTATCATACAGGCCTCGTATACTATAAAAATAACCTTAGAATAAATAACCTAACGTAAATTAAATTCAAGAAGTTCGCCAGTGGAATAAGGCAAGAAATAATATTTCATCCACTGTCAACTCAATACTGACGTCTTACTGTTATAGTGGAGAACAGATGACTTACTGTTTGCGCATATACAATTGTCCGCCGTACTCCTACTCTGTACATTTTTGAGCGGGAAAAAATACTTAAAAGTTACTGTTAGAGCAACAGCACACAAACGATAACGCGACACGTGTTTCGCTAATATGTTCGCTTTATCAAAAGTACGGGTATGGAATGAAATGAATCGATAAAAGTGGAAATTTTACTAAAAATTAGTGTTTTATTTTCAAGGAAAAAAATTATTCTAGTTCTTATTAAATAAATTAGAAGATTTCGACCTCCTCGCTGATATCCCTAGGATATGTAAAAGGGGTAAAATTCCTACTCGGGCGGGGAGGTGAACGATAAAAAAAAGTCCCTGGAAACCATTTCCAAAAAAATTATCACTATCTTTTGATCCATAAAAGGGATCGTTAGAGGGCTAAAAAGAGTTGAGAGTGCCCTTTTGAGACGAAAAAAGAAAGATGAATTCGATTTTCTACTTAACATGTGAATTATTGGTCAAAAAGTTGTTTATATAATTAGAAAATAAAAAATGTTGTTGCCCCTAAATGTGAGTGTTTTTTTTATATAAAGAAAGGATTGTGAAATTTTGTAAATAACAACTATTATAATATACAATGTTATTTTATTTTTTATTATGATTTTATTGATTTATTTTGTATATATTATCCGGTTAGAATGTGGAGGTTACAGAATTTACTGCTTTTCCTAATATGTGATAATGTAAATAAATATACATTGCTTTAAAAAACTGTTTTTTTTTTAACCTTTTCCGGCGGTTTCCAGTTTACGGGTCATCTTACTTGGGATAGCGGATATCAAGTATTAAAAAATATATATACGAGGCATATTCGAAAAGTAAGGGCCGTTTAGTTATAAAAAAATATATTCGTTAGAAAAAGTTTTAATTGACGGTTTTCGTTTCCTACAAACCTACTTCACTTTTCCACATAATCGCGGTTCACTTTTAAGCGCTTTTCGTAACACTGTGACAGCAGCTTTGCATAGAGTTTCTCCGCCTGGGAAATGAACCAGTTGACAACGGTGGTCTTGAGTTCCTCGACGTCTTTAAACCGTAATCCACCAAGCCACCGTTTTAAATCTAATCGTCGATCAGATCGCAGTGTTTGTTTGACTTATTGAACGATTTCGTCGGTCTGGATACTGGGCCTGCCACTCCGCTCTTCGTCATGCATATTTGTGCGGCCATTTTTGAAGTCTCGCTACCATTGTCTAACTTTTCCTTCACTCATTATTGTAGGTCCATAAACTAGGCACAACTCCTGATAAAATTGAGCAGCTGATGATCTTTTTGCACACAATAATCGAATCGCAGAACGCATTTCGCAACTGGCGGGATCAATGATTTTCGCAGACATTGTTGTCGGCATTCACCGACATGCAAACGACTACAATAACTTCGTGGCTTCGAAAACGATTAATAGATGGCGCTGCATGTGTACAACTTCGTTCAGACCCGCCAATATTTAAATATAAGCAAACGACCCCTTACTGTTCGAATACACCTCGTGTTTGTTGGAATTCCTGTTTGTAATTTTGCAACACTACGAATATACTTTCTGTCCAAAAAGTTCTCGGATTTGTGTGAGTCATCTTGTAAACAACAGTAAAAGCTTGAAGTTGTGATCAGTCGGGGCTGGGTAATAGATATGCGACTTATACGTGTCGTAGTCGTTGTGTCACAGAAGTGTGATGGAACAGCGAGCAGTGATCAAATTTCATGTGAAACTGGGTAGAATAGCTACGGAAACGTTTGAATCTTTGAAAAAAGCTTACGGTGATGATTGTGTATCACGTTAACAAGTGTTTGAGACCGAAGAAAGTTGGACTGAGAAAGTCGAGAACAAAGACAATGCTCGTCCCATTTTTTGATGCTCAAGGAATTATCCACGAAGAATTTGTTCCCTAGGGCACTACAGTGAACGCCAGGTATTACGCGGGTGCCATCGAACGACTTTGCAAGAGGATTCAGCAGGTTCGACCTGAACGATGTGTTGATGTCTTCTGTTAATTAACTAAGAATAATAATGTAATAATGTCTTCTCTAGCTGACTGCCTATTATTTTGTACATTTACTCTCTAAAATTTACCATAGGCATACTTTTAAGTTTAGCTAACAAATATTTACCTATCATCCTAATGATTACAGAGTTTGGCGACTTCTCGACACCATCAAGAAGTTTACAAAGAAAATAATTAGTTGTAGAAAGTGATTGTTTTACTGCGCTATTAGGGAGTGTATAGTAAATCCCAAGATATAAGATCCTGCCTTTTTGCTTTTTCAATGGGACAATAAACGACCCTATTATGGTTTTGTGCATAGTTGCCTGGTATTACGATAAACGTATTTTTATTTTACCTGCTTTGTATACCGCCCTCACTTGCTCCTGCAATCATATTGGGTCAATTTTTACCTATATATTTACTACCTAACAACGCGGTTTAGAGCCCTTTAAGCATTTGAAAATATAGGCCTAATGACCACAGGTCCCCATTAAGATTCGAAAGATACTTTTTATTATTTTTATTTTTAGTTTTACTCACAACTTACAACGTAACGGTTCTATTTTAAATATGTGGCGTCCGTGGGAAAATTCCAATAGTGACTATCGCAAGAGAAAACATTTATCACTTGACGCTAAATAAATAGTGAAAAATGTTTACGACAGTTTGGTAAAAAGAAATTTGAATACACAAAGTGCTTTGCAAGAAACCAGTGAACTAACCAAAACCCCAATTTCTACGATTAAAGGTATTGTAGGAAAACCATCACTCAGGAACAGGAAAAAACGGAAAGATTTTCAAATGCATCATGGAGACGATTGTGAAAAACACGTCATCAGGAGAAAAATATATTCTATGTATGAAGGGCAGTTGGTGCCGACACTAAACAAAATAAAATTGACTGGTGCAGGACGGGACCATATATATTGTAGCCGATCAACCATTCACATAATTCTCTTAAGAATGGGATTCACGTTCTGAAAAATCAACAAAAGGCAAGTAGTGTTGGAGTCACAAAGATTACGAATCTTGCTACATACTTATTTCGAAGAAATTAAAAAGTATCGATCGGAGAATTGACCAGTAATTTACCTTGACGAAACATGGTTCGATATCCATGACACTGTGCAAAAAGGATGGGTTGACAGCAGTACAAAATGTCAGACTAACGCACCTTCAAATAAAGGTAAACGAATAACCATTTTGCATGCTGGATCTGAAAAGGGCTGGGTTTTAAACTGTCTACTATTATCTGCAAAAAACATAAAAGATTCTAGTTTGGACTGTCACGAAGACATAACCGCAGAACTTTTTGAAAATTGGCAGCCAACACCAAATCGGAAATACAGGAATATATGTTAGAAAATGACATTTATTTTGACTTTAATTATAAAAAAAGTGATCTTTTGGAAGTTTTGAAAGACTATAAATTGAAAAAGAAATATGTTTGTGATAGTATGGCTGAGAAAATGGGACACACTGTTTTGCGGCTTCCTCCGTATTATTGTGCGTTTAATCCAATTGAACATATTTGGCATCAAGTTAATTCAAAAATAAGGGCACAAAATATTTCTCTCACTTTAAGCGTGTCAGTGGTTGAATTAGTAAAAAAAGTTATAAATGATATACCTTGTGAAAGCTGGAAGAATTCCATTCAGCACGTTATTAAAGTTGAAAATTCATATATTTATGTAAATAATATAAAACCACTGATAATTACCTCAGCTGATGAGAGTGATAGTGAAACCGAATTAGGCTTAAGTTAAAATATGTTTTTATTCATACAATATGCGCCCTCTTGTAAACTCCATTCATTCAAACTGTATATTTGTACTTCTTATCCATTTGTTTTTGTATGCATCGATAAATAAACATCTCCAAAAACACTTACAATTTTATTTATTTGCATTAATGAATCAAATTCTTAAGTCCATCTCTGCAAAAAAATACCTACCATAAACAAAAGGTCAGAAATTTTATATTGCCACTTAAAACGGCAAAAATTAGGATCTTATATTTTGGGACAGGCTATACGTAGTATATCTTTTATTGTGAATTGATTATTAATAAATTATGGCTTCGTATTAAACTCATATACGTAGCTGAAGGGCAAAACAATATAGTAATATAATAATAAAAAAATATTTGGTTTACGACAGATGGAACGCAAAGGATTTTTTCTTGCTTCATGAAAACGCGTTCAGATTGTGGTGCAGTTTTTGGCGCAAAAACACAAGTGTCCGTACTCCACCATTCGCAAAAAATCAAGCTTCACATGAAGAGTCAACGCTATAATGATTTGGAAGACATTAAAGCCAATCTGACGAGCGAGTTAAACATGATCTCAAAAGATTTTTCTAACCAGTTCCACATGGACATTCTGAACATTCTGGACGTTCTGAACGTTGTCTTAAGGTCGAAAGGGACTAAGTGGAACATCTGACGTAATAAAATGCTCACTTTTGTTTTTTCTATTTTTTTATATGAAGGAGGTCCGGGCGACAGGCGGTGTACATGAGCGTAAACATGTTTACATTAGCCAGAATGTCGCGCGATTAATTTTCCGTATAATTAATTTCGTCAAATTCTAGTTGCAATAAACAACTCTGCGTTTTTGGTTTACAGCGTTGTAAAATGGAGTCTCTTTATTACAAACGGTAATTGTCAATTGTAATTAAGGGAAAAAAAACATTTTACAACACTGTAAACGAGAGTGCGGACCAGAATTTGACGGGATGAACAACACCAATTAATGCACACTGTTAATCCCGCCAAATTCTGGCTGCTATAAACATCTTCGCGCTCTTTTGTTTACTGTGTTGGAAAATGATGAAGACTGTTGTAATTAAGGAAGACCAACATTTTGCAACACTGTAAACTAAAGAGCCGCCAAAATATGATTGCCCTTTTATTTACAGAGTTGTAAAATGATGAAAAGGGAAATATTTCGTTTGTAATTAAGGAAGGCTGACATTTTACAACACTGTAAACTAGGGAGCGCAGAGTTCTTTATGCCGAATAAAATGTTGCGGCATTAAATATCTGAATTTATTAGTATTATTCTCGCCAAATACTGGTTGCTATGCGCTCTTTTGTTTAGAGTGCTGTAAAATTATGGATATGGGAACTTTCTGTTATCATTAAGGGTCTACCTTGATACAATATTGAAAACAAGAAAGCGCAAAGAAGATGTTATACTGATGAGAATAAGATTATCGTCTGCACTCGTTTCTTTATTGTGTTGTAAAATGGTGAAAAACGGAAACATTTCGTTTGTAATTAATGGGGACCATCATTTTACAACACTGTAAACAAAAGAGATCAGAGTTGATATTTATACCGATCAAAATTTGGCGAGATTGACTTCATTGATTGGCATTGTTATTCCCGCCAAGTTACGGTTGCTATAAACATCCTATCTGCACTCTTTTGTTCAGTATTGTAAAATAGTGGCCTCCTTGATTACAAATGAGAATAACGTCCTTTGGCAGTGTTGCCAATTATTTAAAAAGTAGGGAAAAGCGGCAATTTATAGTGCTGTCAAAAAATGATAAGATTTTTTGTAAAAATTAAAAAAGTTTTTCGTATATTATCAGTATTTTAATATTTTTATTTGTCACAGTTTTAGCAATACTATTCATATATTGATATTACATATATCACTTTTGTCAGAATAAAGATAAGAGGAATTATGATTAGATGAGCTAATAGCGCAATAAAAGCGGAGTTTATAAAATTTAATAGTCTTTAAGGAATTCATGAAATTAAAGATAAGAAAATTGTACCGATAATTAAAATTTTTTATATTTAGAGGGCCATGTGAAACAACAATAATGGTTACCAAAAACAATTTTGAAAGCTGTCAAAAGAAAATTTAAAAAAAAAAATCGTCAAAAAATACGTAAAATTTCCCTTTCCGAACGATAATTATGCAAGAATTGTAAAAACCAAGATAGTTACCATTTAAATTTACCGCCGAAGCGAATATTTAAACCGAGAACGTACGAAGCGCCAGTTCGTCGATAATCGTCGTCAGTGTGGCGGGCGCGGCCATATTGGTAATTCGTGAGACAAGAGCCGATTTGTGAGTGTAGTGTCGTGAAAATTAATCCAAAATCATCGTAAAATGTCTGAAAGGGAGGACAACGTTTACAAGGCTAAATTAGCCGAACAGGCTGAGCGATATGATGGTAAGTGTATTTTTGGAAAATAATTTTTTTGGCCGATGATCCTTCGAGAAGCCGCTTTTCTCTGGCGGTCTTTGGACGCTCCGCTACCATTATTGACGTTTTTGACAGAACGATAAACGTTTTTTCAACAATTTCTTCCGTTTAAACAATAATACACACCTTAAAGAATTATTATAATTTGTTTTATTAAAAAATATTGTATTATTTAATTATTTTTTTTTCGCGTAGACCAAAGTGTCACTGGCTTTATCGATCTTTTACTTTGGGCAGAAATTTTAGGACTTTTGGATGTTCCACTGCAATGAATCACAGTGATAATTAGAATTTACGAGCCCCTTTTAACTGTAAGGACATTCAATTCCAGGAGTGTTACCATAAAAGGTATAAAATTCGTAAAAATAAAAACGTATTTTTGACAGTTTGGGCTCTGTTGAAAAGTCAAAGTAATCGATGAAAAAGAGGGTAAATTTAGATCTTGGGGTCTGATTTTTATGGTAAAAACCTCATAAAATTCCTCTATAAACACGGAGTCACGATTTATTTACGTGTCCAATAAAAAATTGTGTCATTTTCTCCGAAATTTCCATTTAAAAAATGCGATCCTACGCCTCATAGGCGGACGAGCGAAGGCGTTTTTATTACTAAGCAACATTAACATTCTTTAACTCCTATAAAAGACCGTCTGATTGTTGCGTAATTTTTTAAATAGACAATTTCCGGTCTTTTTTTTCCGATATTTTAGGACGATCGACGATCCGGTAACGCCTTGTATAACGTCATTTTGTACCGTTTTTTTTACGCTATTTTATTTCTTAATTTATTACATGCTGTGTCAGTGCAGATGCTATAGGGGTTTCTCGATAAGTATTAGTTCAAATGTAAGGAAAATATATCTTAAGGAATCTTCATTTTTTATGGTCAAGGGTGGGCCTAGAGCCAGTTCTGCGTTTTACGAGACTCCAGCTCATTTTAGTCAAATTTCATGTAGTTACCAGGGTGTTTTTAAATTATCTCTTTACCCATGCAAATGACATACAAAACAAATGCTTGGTTGTCAAATTACCGTCGCTGTGGAAACCAGGGTTGTTGAGGACTTGTGCTGTCAGATCGGCGAATGAAGATCATTTGCCGGTTTTGGAGAACGATGAGAGTGATTTTTAGCAAATTATCCACAGGCGACGACACTTGAACAATTATTAACATCTTTTAGAACTAACGAATTGAAAACATATTAATCAAAAAATAAAGAATAAATACAAAATTTGTATTTAATGTCGAAAAAAAAAACGAGTATACTGATAAAAAAATCTCAAATATAGTTTTTCGTTGATTCTTTGCTACAGAATTGCTCTGATGTTGATCCGGATACGGTTTGTTACTATTCTGATAACAAGGCTACCGATAGTATGTTTGAGGCCTCATTGGTTAGGTACGGTGATGTCATTTCTGTCATCTTTAAGACAAGGTCACATAAGCACACACAAGTGTTAAGACTTTGTTGCTTCCTCATCGTACCATTTCTCACATATTTTTAATGTCACACCCCGGCGGGAACACAACTCGGAAATGCAGTATTTCTAAAATAACGCAAATAAGAAAACTATTAACTTTATATGGAAATAATATAGGCTTCTTTTACCTTTCAGATAAAAATTTTTGGGTAGTAAACTTTATTTTATTTTATAGAATAATTCTATGAATCTCTAAAAACACTAAAGTGACACTGTTTTTGTCGTGATGAATAAGAACTAGCCTAAAAGTAAAACTGACACGACTGCCCCCTGACGGATAATTTGCAGTTAGAGGGTGATATTTTTCGGGCAAGAGGAAACATATCATACGCCTTTAAAACTGACCTAACCTCAAAATACACATTTTTTTGAGTTGTGTTACTGTTTTTGCTGGGGTGCGATATATCTGTACTGGAGAGTAAGTTTCCGTCCGATTGAAAGTTGGCCTTGGTATTACGTTTGCTCAAAGTGTCCAGCCGTGTAGTCCAGTCAGAATACGATTTTGAAGTGAAATCATCGGATACTGCTACTTTTTTTTTTAAATACTCGTCTCGACGAGTATATTGACGAAAAACTATTGCGACCGCTGAAAAATTGGAGCAACACCTTCAAAAATGGGAGAATTGGCCCGTTTTGGGGTTTTTAGCGTATTTTTGCAATTTTATCATAAATTTATGAAAGTTAAACTAAAAATTCTGACAGGTTTTTGATTCTAGCTAAAAAAACGAAAAATTTAAGGGGTTAGGGATACCATTTGAACTTTCTGGTCGGGGGAAATTGGGCATTTTTGTTGTTTTTTTCTTTTGTAATTTTTAGTGTTCCGTACGGAACACTTATAAGATCACTTCGGTGTCTGTCTGTCCGTCTGTCACACCTGATTTTCTCCGAAACTATTTGACGTAGAAAGTTGAAATTTGGCACCAATATAGAAATTGATGGCCTTATCAGAGCCGTGTACTTTTGAAAGTTAAATTTTGACTTAACGGGGGGTTAGTTTTGGGGGGTAAAATTGGAAGTGAAAAAAAAAATTTTACTAGGTCATCGAGTGGGGTGTCAAATGAAAGATTGTAAAAACACGAGTTCAAAAATATATATAATGTCTTACATGCGCATACTTTTCTTTGTATTATTTTGAAAAAATCGCGGAAAAATCGCTGTCCTCTATCTCGAAAAGTACTGATCCAAAAATTTTGAAGAAATTCTGGAATATTCTCCACGGGGTGTAGATTGGACGAAAATTATCACGAGTGCATTACCTTTAATAATTTATAGGGTATATATAAAAAAAACAAAAATTTCAAGGTCATCAGTTTTCAGTAAAGATCGGAAACAAACTTTGTTGAAAACTCATTTGAGGTGTGTTTTAGGAAGTCACTGATTATTTTATACCTCCGTAACAAAATTTTTTATTTCAGAAGCAATCAACGTATGGAACACTAATTACGCAAGTTCAACTTGCACTTGACCGGTTATTTATGATTAAATAGGTGTGCTTGCAAACTGTAAGCTATTTTTTTTTAGTTAACTCTGGAAATATGTTCCATGAACATTACTTTAATCGATCCTAACATAGTTTTAGCCATTTTTTACATATCTGTTATGTTACTGTACATGTTGAGTGGCTGAGGAAGTCATCTGGTCCATTTAGGCTGAAAAAACTGGCCATTTTACTTTCAATTTTATGCTTTTTTCGTTTCAAATTTACAGCTACTTTTAAAAAATTAATTTTTCTTGAATTTTATCATATTTGCCGTAACGAAGATCATTTTTATTAGTTATAAAATGATTACCATATCTCTTACAAGGAGAGGCCAGAGCATTTGGGTCACCGATTCGGATGAAACTTGGTGGAGAGACAGGTTTCACCGATATATTAAGAACCCCGTTTTATATTTTATCCCATAGAATTTTTTTTAAGAAAATTAATTTTATTTGGCTTCATAATGTGTTGAAAACAGTTTAAATATAATTTATTATTTTGTTTAACTAGTTAAACTTGTATCATTAAAATTATTATTTGGTGCAGTAACTTTATAATTTTTATTAATTTAATTATTATAGCTTCATATAAAATTATCCATAAAGAGTAATCTTTTCAACATCATTATTAGTTAATTTATTTTTTATTTTTATAAAAATCGTATTAAATAATATTACATAAAAAATATGATGTATAAATATAATATATATACTGGCCAGTTTTTTCAGCCTAAATAGACCAAATGACTTCCTCAGTCACTGAACATGTACAGTAACCTATGTAATAATTAAAAATAACATTGGTTACTGAAAATATAATAAAACTCAAAAAAAAAAAAAAAAATTTAAAAAAGAAATTGTAAATTTGCATTATAAAAAATTAAATTTGAGACTAAAATGGCCAATTTCTCGGACCTAAATTGTTTAAATGAGTTCTTAAGTACTTCAAATGAAACCTTAGGGACTAAGGAACATTTTCTGATATTTTCGGTAAGGTAATAGCACGCTAAAAAAAGTTGTTTAAAAAATTCGTCAAAAGAAAAAAACGTGACTCGGTAAAATTTATCAATATTATGAGGAGTGAAAAACATATCTAATATGTAAAAAATGGTTAAAATTATGTTTGGATCAATTAGAGTAATGTCCATGGAACATATTTCCAGAGTTAACTAAAAAAAATTAGCTTACAGTTTGCAAATATACCTATTTGATCATAGAAATGACAAAAGAAAAAAAAAAACGACAAAAACGGCCAATTTCTCTCGACCAAAAGGTTCAAATGACATCCATAGCCATTTAAAATTTTCGTTTTTTTATCTAGAATCAAAATCTGTCAGAATTTTTAGTGTATCTTCCATATTATAATAAAATTGCAAAAATGCGCTAAAAAACCCAAAAACGGGCCTATTTTCCCATTTTTGAGGGTGTTGCCTCAATTTTTCAGCAGTCGCAATATTTTTCCTTACTCGTCGAGACGAGTATTTTTTAAAAAAATATAATATCCGACGATTTCTGTTTTTGGCCTGTTTTGGTCGTATTCTGACTGGACTAGTCCGATTAGTCTTTTGGACAGATTGGTAATTATTTTAATAATGATAACTTATTTTTTGAAGGTCAGTCTGGGTTTCGCACGGATTTTGGCACTGCAACAGACTTGCTAAGCATTTTGGAGGATGTCCTCTTAGACAACTGCTTTGGTTCTTCTCGATTACAGCAAGGCCTTTGACACGCTGGATCCCCACTTGTTATGTGCCAAACTTCATTATTGTGGTTTTAAAGAACAAAAATTTATTAAACGACTATTTGGCGGATAGATCACAGGGTGTACTGATTAATCATCGAATGTCACGAAGTTTGGCTTTAGAAAGGAGTGTCCCTCAGGGGTCAATTTTGGGACTACTGTTGTTTGTCATTTTTCCAAGACAAGCTTAAAATATGAATAACTCCGGTTATATAAGTCGGAGCGAGACAAAAAAAAATCAAACTCTTCGTAATGAAATTTCCAAGAAATCCTCATTGGTTTTAAGTCGCTCAAGTGCGTACATAACCTACAAAGGCAAAATACTTTTTTTTTCATTTTATTGTACAGATCAACTAAGTGAACCGATCGGCTTGAAACTTTCAGAAAATATGCCTTTTGTTGTAGTAAAGATACACTGAAAGTTGGTACAAAAAATATTGAACCCAGTGGGCACAATTGAATTTGTTATTTAAAATTTGAATTGCTCGCCATTTTATGCCATTTGGTCCGAAATGAATCAAAATTTAAATCTCGATGCCAGCTTTCCGATGCCATTAAAAAAATTTCTAGTCATTTTGACGTGTTTTTTTTTTACTTTTGTTTATTAAACAAATAACAGATTCGATCATTTTGAAAAAAAAAATTGAAAAATTTTTTTTTACATCTGGTAGAGAATCGCGAGACCTTTATTTTAACCCCTTACCGCATACTGTCCCAAATTTGTCACACATCAAATATATTTTTTTCTAAGTCCCTGAGTAGCTTAAGGATCTTATTTCAAATTGTTCCATATCCGGCACGTTCGCTGCTCTGACGTAAAACGCGCAGACTCCACCGCAGTCAAATCTCGACGCCAGGAAAAGCCATTAGTCCAGTGGCGGCTTGTGACACGCTACATCCTGTTTTGTGGTTTTTTAGATCAACAGTTTTCATACTCTCTTGTGAATAATTTGTTGTGAAAAAAATATTCTTATAAAGGTAGGTGTCTAATTTTGCTACTAAGGTAAGATCCTAATTATAATTTGACGTATGAGTTTGTTTACCTGTGCCATATTTGGAACAGTTTTATATAAAGACATGATAATTTATAATAATTACATCTCTTTCTTAGATGGACCCCAGTAAGTTTTATGGCACCAGAAATTTCCGAATTCCAAATGGTGACGTTAGTGACAATGAAAATTTATCCTCGGACGATGAACATCAAAGAAATGACTTGTTGGGTCCTAGAAAGTCCGTTCTCCTATATGAGTTAGACAGTGAAAACGAAAGAATCGTTTCGACAAACGAAGATGTTATTATTGACGAAACCGATATAGAAGATGATGATGATGACATGCCATTGTCCGCATTAGGGCAAACTTTTATAGATCATCAGAATGTGTTACCATCGACATCGACTAATAAACCGACCAAAGAGAAGCCGAAAAAAAAAGCAGAAGCAAACCATTGATTGGGAGAATAAATTTCTAGCTGTCTCTGAGGAATTTGTAAAATTTCAAGGTTGTACAATTCTTCCTGATTTCATAAAAGAATTAGAAGATCCTATCCATTTCTTCAATTTCATTTTTACTGAAGAACTTTTCGTTTACATAACTGAACAGTCAAATTTGTACGGGGTTCAAAGTAGACCTGAAAAGCCACCCAATATATCCAAGGAAGAAATTCGTGTTTTTTTGTGGCATTTGTATATATATGTCGATTATTCAGTTACCATCGACCAGGTCTTATTGGAATAATTCGTTGGAAATTCCCAATATCTCCAGTGCTATGACATGCAACAGATTTGAAGAAATCAAACGATTTCTGCATTTCAACGACAACATACTGCAGGTTCCTCAGGGTCAACCTGACTAGGATAAACTTTTTAAAATACGTCCCTTTCTGAACAAGATTCGTGACAGATTTCTACTTGTTCCTAAAGAAGAACATATGGCCGTCGATCAACAAATCATCCCAACGAAAGCACGCTCAACTCTAAAACAATATAATCCCAAAAAGCCCCATAAATGGGGCTATAAAGTTTTCGTTCTAAGCGGCGTGTCTGGTTTTTCTTACGACTTTGATTTTTACTGTGGAACTACGGTGCTTGAGAATAATCAGCCTGATCTAGGAGCCAGTAGCAACGTTGTAGTAAAACTTTCAGAATCTATTCCGAAAAATCTAAACTACAAACTCTTTTTTTGATAACTGGTTTACAAGCATTCCCCTGCTAACATATCTCACCAAAAATGGCATTTTACCATTGGGTACAGTAAGAGCTAATCGTGTACCATGCTTGCAGTTTCCTAAGGAATCGGAAATGAAAAAAAAAGGTAGAGGTACATTTCTGGCAAAAGTGGCAACTGTCGATGGTGTGCAAATATCTGCAGTGTCCTGGTATGATAATAAAGTTGTGAATACCGTATCAACCTATGTTGGCAGTCAGCCTACATCAGAAGCAACGAGGTTCTGCAAAAAATCAAATACCCATATAAAAATCCCCCGTCCCCAAAGCGTTGCTGTATATAATGCTTATATGGGAGGAGTAGATCTCCTAGATAGCATGCTAGGATACTATAGAATCCAAATTAGATCAAAAAAGTGGTATATGAGGGTATTTTTTTTTTTTTTTTCCATTTTCTTGATATGACTTGCGCTAACAGTTGGATACTGTAGAGACGAAGTTTGCAAAATGATAACTTATATTTGTCGCTCTCAGAATTCAAGCTTGCTCTTGCAGAAGTATTAACGAAATCTGGCGTGAGTCAGAAAAAAAGGGGAAGGCCAAGCACCTGCCTACAGCCTCAGCTAGATTTGAAACAAAGAAAGTATCCCTTTTCACAAATACCAGCCCAGGAAGTTAGAACTGATAACTTGAGTCACTGGCCAGAAGTAAATGAAGATCGCCAAAGATGTAAATATCCTGAGTGCAAGGGAAAATCTCATGTGTCTTGTAACAAGTGTGTGGTATTTTTATGCCTAAATAAAGACCGAAACTGTTTTTATAAATTCCATACTGAATAAACTTTGTATGACACGTTTAAACATTTTTACCGAAATTTATTCTCTAGTTTAATTTTTTTTTTCCGTTTTCCCAATTTGTGCCAAATTTGGCACATGTCAAAAGGTGATTCATATCTTGATAAAAAAGTGACCAATTTTTTTTTTAACATTTATTTCGTGTATTTAAAAATATTATCTAACATATATATTTTTTTTGCAAAAATAAAAAGTCATGCAGTAAGGGGTTAAAAAAAAAATCATATCGTTAACGTAAAAATGACCGAAAAAACACATTTGTTGTTTTTTGATTAATAAACAAATGTAAAAAAACGATTGAAATGACTCCAAATTTTTTTTTTAATATTATCGGAAAGCCGGCGTCGAGACCTAAATTTTGAAAAAAAAAATCCATTTTGGCCCAAATGGCATAAAATGGCGAGCAGTTCATTTTAAAGTTTAAGTTTAATTGTGCCCACTGGGTTCAATATTTTGTACCAAATTTTCAGGGTATTTTTGCTATAACAAATGGAATAAGTTCTGAAAGTTTCAAGCCAATCGGTTCGCTGAGTCGAGCGGTACAATAAAATGAGAAAAAAATAACCGGTCAAGTGCAAGTTGAACTTGCGCAATTAGTGTTCCGTACGTTGATTGCATTTAAAATAAAAAAAAATTGTTAGAGGTATAAAATGATCAGTGACTTCACAAGACACACCCCAAATGAGTTTTCAACAAAGTTTGTTTCTAATCTCTACTGAAATCTGATGACCTTGAAATTTTTGTTTTTTTTTTAAATACCAGAAAAATTATTAAAGGTAATGCACTCGTGATAATTTTCGTTCAATCTACACCCCGTGGAGAATATTCCAGAATTTTTTCAAAATTTTTTATAAGTACTTTTCGAGATGAGGCGGAGGACAGCGATTTTTCGCGATTTTTTTAAAATAATACAAAGAAAAGTGCGCGCAAGTATTACATTATATATATTTATTTTACTCGTGTTTTCACAACCTTTCATTTGACACCACACTCGATGACCAAGTAAAAATTTTTTTTTCACTTCCGATTTCACCCCCCAAAACTAACCCGTTAAGTCAAAATTTAGCTCTCAAAACTACATGACTCTGATGAGACCATCCATTCCTATATTATTACCAAATTTCAACTTTCTATGACAAATAGTTTCGGAGAAAATCGGGTGTGACAGACAAACGGACAGACAGACACCGAAGTCATCTTATCAAGTGTTCCGTACGGAACACTAAAAACAGTTTTTTGCCTGTTTTTCAGTTTTGTAGGTTATTTACGCACTCGAGCGACTTAAAACAAACAAGGATTTGTTGGAAATTTCGTTACGAAGAGTTAGTTTTTTTTTTGTCTCGATCAGACTTATAAACCCGGAGTTATTCATATTTTAAGCTCAAAAAACGCGTCTTGCAAAGAAACCCAAAGAGGGTAATTCATAATATTGTATCTAGACTGTGCAATTTCAAATGCTTGTTTTACTGCACAAACGAGATTCCTGGAGGTTTGCTTGCTCTGTCTAAATTTTCTTTCAGAAGACAGCTAAATTAAATTTTATTTCAAAGTTACTGATTGTTGTTATTATTATTGACTTTTTGATTATTATTATTAAGTCCTTTTTATAGGGTAAGGTGAGGATCACGGTTTGTTTGTATATGGGTATTAATATCAATTCTTGTGGAATTGCAACGTTTTTTTTTCTCTCCTTTTTAGTGTTCCGTACGGAACACTTATAAGATCACTTCGGTGTCTGTCTGTCTGTCTGTCTGTCTGTCTGTCACACCCGATTTTCTCGGAAACTATTTGACATAGAAAGGTGAAATTTGGTAATAATATAGGAATTGATGGCCTCATCAGAGCCATGTAGTTTTGAGAACTAAATTTTGACTTAAGGGGTTAGTTTTGGGGGGTGAAGTCGGAAGTGAAAAAAAAAATTTTTTACTAGGTCATCGACTGTGGTATCAAATGAAAGCTTGTGAAAACACGAGTAAAAAATATATATATAATATTATACTTGCGCGCACTTTTCTTTGTATTATTTTTAAAAATTCGCGAAAAATCGCTGTCCCGGGCCTTATCTCGAAAAGTACTTATCAAAAAATTTCGAAAAAATTCTGGAATATTCTCCACGGGGTGTAGATTGAATGAAAATTATCACGAGTGCATTACCTTTAATAATTTATATGGTATACAAAAAAAACAAAAATTTCAAGGTCATCAGATTTCAGAAAAGATTGGAAACAAACTTTGTTGAAAACTCATTTGGGGTGTGTTTTATGAAGTCACTTATCATTTTATACCACCGTAACATAAATTTTGACTTAAGAGGTTCGTTTTGAGGGTGAAATCGGAAGTGAAAAAAAAATTTTTTTACTAGGTCATCGAGTGTGGTGTCAAATGAAAGCTTGTGAAAACACGAGTAAATATATATATATATATATATATATATATATATATATATATATATATATATATAATGTAATACTTGTAATAATTTATTTGGTATATAAAAAAAACAAAATTTCAAGGTCACCAGTTTTCAGTAAAGATTGGAAACAAACTTTGTTGAAAATTCATTTGGGGTGTGTTTTGTGAAGTCACTGATCATTTTATGCCACCCTAACAAAAATTTTTATTTTAAAAACAATCAACGTACGGAACACTAATTGTGCAAGTTCAACTTGCACTTGACCGGTTTTTTAGTTTAGAGTGAGTAGAGTTAAGTTATGATTGTGACTTCTTGAATAGTATTGGAGTTGTATTTATTTTTTTTTGTTTTTTTTGTGTATTATATTTTCTCTTGGGAAACTCGGTTAACAATAGCACTGCTGCATTTCGCCTAGTATAAAATAAAGACGTTTATTATTATTATTATAAAATGAGCAAAATAAAAAAGCAAAGCAAATTCTCTTTAAAATTATACCGCATACTATGATTCGGAATCAACTCTAAACTGTAGATTCACCGAGCTAAACATCGGTATTTTTCCTGTAGGTCAATAGTTTCGATGCGAATGCATAGTTTCACGTGTATAATAAGTTTTTGTATGAGCTTGAGAATAAAATAAATATGAATTAAAATTTAGAAACCAGGCATTTCTGTGTAACAATTAAACGAAAAAATATTATCGTAAATTATGAAAGTCGCGCCAATATATTCGGCAAACATAACTGGAGGTTAGGTAAATAACTGGAGGATAACAGGAAGCTTCTGTTTATTTGTTGTTTATTCATTTTTGACGTAAATGATAAGCGCTGTTACTTAACCGGAGTAGTCTGTCCGTGGGATGGCTATCAGTGTGTTTGTTTTCCTTTTATTTTTGATAATATTTGGATGGTGTTATCTGAACGTCTATCAAGACTCGATGCAATGTGACTTGTCGCATTGTGGGTATTAAGACACCCCTAAAAGTTTCGTTAGCGAATTGTAAGGGTCTACTAAGTATGTCTCACCACTACACCAAACACTTTATTTTTACGCTCGACGCGCATTTCGCTAACCATGTTAGCTTCATCAGGAGCGATGATTGACTAAAGCTAAACTACACATCTTCTCTATTTATACTTAGCCTAACACCTGAATTACTCAGGCGAAGCTAATGGCCTAGGCGAGGCCATCAGTTCCGGTCAAGTAATCAGTGGAGGGGACTACAACTGTCTTTATTTAAACTACTTTTACATTTTAGAATTTCCATACTTTCGTATGCGTTCAACAATTTCCTATTAGATACATTTTTAATTAATCTTAGATTATCTAATGTTATAATACGATCAGCTTCAAGGGCATGTTCGGCAGTGCTAGACTTTCCCATTCTACTGTATTTTAAATATGCCAAATGTTCTTTAAATCGTGTTTTAATTGACCTTTTAGTTTGCCCGACATATTTTTTGTCGGAATCATTACAACTTAATTTCACAAATTCCACTTTTCTCACAATTAAGAATCTTATCTTTGGGATTTCCTAAGATATTCCCCAAATTGTCTGATGACTTATTGACTAAGGTGAGGCCTACCTTATTGAGTCCCGTGCTATGTTTCTGATTATATGGTATGGAGACATACTTGCTCTTATTTGCTTCGCTTTCCTTAAAGGGACTGAAAACCAGCTCTTAGGTTAAGGGATTATTAAAGTTAGACCTTTTTTACTACATGGGGTGAAAAGTTTAGAGGCTTTCCAAGAGATGGAAGCACAAACAAACAAAAAAACAGGTGATTTTCAGTTAGTGTCAACTCTCAGAAGATTCGTGTAAAATTTCATAACATTTTGTCTATTAGTTTGTTAGTTACAGCTGTTTGAGTGACGCTAATTTTGATTTTTGTAAAACGATAGAACAAAAAGAATTTCGTATTTTGATTAAACATTGCTTTTTGATGGCAAAAAATACAGCCAGAACCCAAAAATGGCTTTAGAAATGTTATGAGACATCTGCTCCGTCGAAAGCACGTATATGTGGATGGTTTAGTGAACTTAAATTAGGTCGTACAAGCACTGATGATGTACCACGTTCCAGAACTCCAAATGATGGCGCAGTCACTCCAAAAAAAAACACCCATGTTGTTTGGAATGCCCGCAAAGTGAAAAATGGGAGAGATAGTTGACATAGGGCGAGGCATATTTTGCATGAATTTACACATGAAAAACCTACGTGCCTGTGGGGTGCCGCGCTCTTTCACGGTTAATCAAAAGCAGCAACGTGTTGACGATTAAGAACACTCTTTCGGCGTAATCAGAAGGAGTTTTTGCGTCAATTCTTAAAAATGGATGAAATATGTGTCCACCCTTACACGCCAACTCCAACAGTCGGCCCACAGAGTGGCTGAAACCACATAAAAGCCGGCCGAAGCTTCCAAAAAGAACAGAAAGTATTTTTTGGAATGTACACGAAATAATACTGATCGACTATCTTGAGATGGGGCGAACAATCACCTATTACGTTGTTGGGGAATGGTGAAATCAAGAAAAAAAGCTGCATTTAACGAGGAAAAAAGTGTTATTTTACCAAGATAATGCACCAGCTCACAAGTCTATAAAATCTATGGTGAAATTGGACCAATGGGGCTATGAATTGCTTGTTATCCGCCGTATTCACCTGATCTGGTCCCCAGCGATTATTACCTCTTTCCAAATTTAAAAAGGTGGTTTCAGGGAAAGTTTTGGCTCAAATCAAGAAGTCGAATGGGAATCTTGAGGCTTATTTTAAAGACCTTGACAAATCGTATTATATGAAACTTATCCGAATGTTAGAAGATAGCTGGAAACGCGTATCGCTCTTAAAGGAAACTATCTTGACGAATAAAATCGATTTTTGACAAAAACATTGTTTTTTCTTTAAAAATCTCGGAATTTTTCACCCCATATATGGTATTGTGTTTGCAAGTATACCAAAGAGTAATAATGAATCTTTTCCTTATAATAAGAAATTCAGCGGGTAATATTATAATATGTGATAATGTTGGTTATTTAATAATTTATGAGCTGTCAGGATGTTGAACTCTAAACAGGTTGTAATTTTTTGTGGTCTAACGATCGATGAAAATAATCTTGGCGGTGAAATAAATCCTGTTTTTTAACCGACATAAAAAAAGGGACTTCCTAAAGTAGGCATGAAATATTTATGCATGATAGTCTGTACACGCTTTCAAACATATATACCAAATTTAGCGAATGTAAATTTGTCCACATATATCTACGGAACTACTCGGTCGATTTTGATGAAATTTGTGTTGAATAATATATATATATATATATATATATATATATATATATATATATATATATATATATATATATATATATATATATATAAATATATATATATATATATATATATATATATATATATATATATATATATATATATATATATATATATATATATATATATAAAGGGTGATTCATTTAGAGGTACTTTTTGTGATGGGGATTTAATTGCAGATTGCGCATGCGTCGTGTCAACTGAAGTGGCATTCCTGTTGAGTAGTGTTTGACAATTCATAATGGAAAGACTTAGCCCGGCACAGCGTCTACAAATTGTTCAACTTTATTACGAAAATGGGCGTTCTACGAGGAATGTGTATCGGGCGCTTAGAGCAACTTATGGTCCACATAATCGGCCTACCGAACGCACAATTCGCTCTACCATCAATAAGTTTGAGACGCAATTTTCATTATTGGATAATGCTCGACCGAATAGACCAGATCCAGCACGTAGTGAAGAAAATATAGGGGCGGTAGCGGAGAGTGTACGCGAAGACCTGAAGTGTCGATTCGTCGCCATTCTCAACAGCTTGGCCTGTCATATTCAACAACTTGGCGTATTTTACGTAAGGATCTTTCTTTAAAAGCATACAAAATTCAACTAGTGCAACAACTGAAGCCGACCGACCTTCCGAATCGTTTCCGTTTTAGTCGTTGGGCTCTTGACAAGCTTGCAGAAGATCCACTGTTTTCGAGAAAAATTGACTTGACTTTTTCCTTTGGGGCTATGTAAAGTCCAAAGTCTACATGGATAAGCTAGCTACAATTGAGGCATTGGAGGCCAATATTACTAGAGTCATTAGCCAAATACCACTCGAAATACTCACACGCGTCATTGAAAATTGGAACTTCAGAATGGACGTTGTTAACCGTAGTCGCGGACAACATTTGAAAGAAATTATCTTTAAGAATTAATTGTAAAGAATGGTTCTTTTATATGATAATAAAGATTATAAAATAAAATTGTTTTTATTCATTTTTTTTGTATTTAAAAAAAGTACCTCTAAATGAATCACCCTTTATATATATATATATATATATATATATATATATATATATATATATATATATGTATATATATATATATATATATATATATATATATATATATATATATATATATAAATATATATATATATAAGATATGAAAATAGTTGGGGAACTCGGCAAAGGGGGCACAACAGATGTTCACACAATATTCATTTAGCCAATATTTCGGTCCTAGGTTGGGACCTTCATCAGGGCACAAACTAAAAAAAAGATAATGTTATGAAGTCGGGCGTAAAAAATTAGCTCCAATCCCTCTTTTCTCTTCTCAAGATGAAAAATCCTACTTCCTTTACGCCACTTTAATTTCCATACCGTTTAAAAATAGCGTTCCCAATGAGTACTTTTCCTGTTATACCAACATTCCAATCTGATAACGTAGGTACCTAATTTATATTCAACCGGTTCTTTCCTGGTTGTTCAACCTTTTTCCCTTTTGTTTTGAGTGATCCCTTACTTCTGTCAGATAGTTGTCCTTTGTCAACGTCTTGTCAAACCTGTCATTTCTTTTCAGATCATAGGTGGTTAATTAATGATAAATGAGTATTTTGATTTTTCAGCATCCAAGGTTTCTAATGGCATTATAAATGCCATATTTTTAAATTAATATGTTAGTGAATAGTAGCTGTTTTGTTTCAGTGTCGGTCTTTGTTATGACAATTGTTATTTATGGTCATTCTTTCGCACACTGCATGTGAGTCACTTGCAACTTTTACTTTGGTACTTCTTTATAATAATAATGTATACTTCTTTATACCAACAATAAGAACTTATTAAAAATTATTAATTAAATAAATTAGATTGTGCCCTGATGAAGGTCCCAACCTAGGACCGAAATATTGGCTAAATGAATATTGTGTGAACATCTGTTGTGCCCCCTTTGCCAAATTCTCCAACTAAATCTTAGGATTTTGTTAGATACGGCAACTTTTGCTTTCTCTCTCTTTATTATATATATATATATATATATATATATATATATATATATATATATATATATATATATATATATATATATATACGAGGCTGGTTTGAAAAGTCCGTGCAAAGTCCGAGAAATGGCACCATCGGCGCGTATCGAGGTCATGTTTAGTTAGTAGCATCTCTTGAATAAACGCACACCAAGTTTCAGCCATATTGGTCTATTTCTTTGTGTTTGGCATTCGTGTGAATCAAGGAAGTCGAGTGATTTTCAAGAAATGGACGAAAAAGAATTTCGTGTGGTGATTAAACATTACTTTATGAAAGGCAAAACGCCTCAGGAGACTAAAGAGAAGCTTGATAAACATTATGGTGACTCTGCACCTTCGATTAGAACAGTTTATAAGTGGTTTCAAAATTTTCGGACTGGCCATATGGGCACAAGTGACGCTGAACGTTCTGGACGGCCTGTGGAGGTTACGACTCCAGAAATCCTTGATCAAATCCATGATATGGTGATGGATGACAGAAGAGTTAAGGTGCGTGAGATTGCTAGTGCTGTGGGCATCTCGACTGAACGGGTACATAATATTTTGCATAAACATTTGGACATGAGAAAGCTATCCGCAAGATGGGTACCGCGATTGCTCACGCTTGACCAAAAACGGAATCGTGTGAAGTGTTGCAAGGATGGTTTGCAGCTGCCGGAGGACTTTAAGCGTCGTTTCGTCACTGTGGATGAAACATGGATACATTACTATACTCCTGAGACCAAACAACAATCTAAACAATGGGTTACCAAGGGGGAATCTGCACCAAAAAAGGCGAAGACCGTTCCTTCGGCCGGAAAGGTTATGGCGACTGTCTTTTGGGATTCGCAAGGGATAATCCTCATCGACTATCTGGAAAAGGGTAAAACTGTTACAGGTGAATATTATTCATCGTTATTGGACCGTTTGAAAACCGAGCTGCAAGAAAAAAACGCCCGCGATTGGCCCACAAGAAAGTCCTTTTCCATCACGACAAGGCACCAGCACACACCTCAGCAGTTGTGGTCGCAAAATTAATGGAAATAGGATTCCAACTGGTTTTACATCCCCCCTATTCTCCAGACTTGGCTCCCTCGGACTACTATTTGTTCCCCAATTTGAAGAAATGGCTGGCGGGACAAAGATTTTATTCAAACGAGGAGGTGATTGCAGACACTAATGGATATTTTGCAGACTTGGACAAATCCTATTATTCAGAAGGGATCAACAAACTAGAACATCGTTGGACGAAGTGTATAAGCCTAAAAGGAGACTATGTCGAAAAATAAAAAAGGTTTACCCCAAACACATAAGTAGTTTTTATTTTTGCACGGACTTTTCAAACCAGCCTCGTATATATATATATATATATATATATATATATATATATATATATATATATATACATATATATATATATATATATATATATATATATATATATATATATATATATATATATATATATATATATATATATATATATATATATATATATATATATATATATATATATATATATATATATATATATATATATATACATATATATATATATATATATATATATATATATATATATATATATATATATATATATATATATATATATATATACATACATATACATACACAGTGAAGTCCGTTTATAACGAACTCCAAAAAATCACTAAAATGGTTCATATCCACCGTTCGTTACAAACAGTAAACAAAATTGAATATCATTTTTCACTACTTTTTTATTTAGATTAGGCGCTAATGCTTAGAAAAATTAAGAATAATAATTATTAAATTAAAAGAAAACGTTCAAAGGAAAATAAAACAAGTCACACTAAAGTTATTATTATGTATGTTGGTACATATACAAGTATAAACGAAAACATTAAAATACGTAGTTTTTACAATAAAATCAGTAATTTTCGTTTGTACAATTTTACTTGACAAAGACATGGTGTTTATATAATTGTCAAGGTCACAAAACTACTCCGTATATGTTCAGGAACCTCACGAGTTTCCAAAAAATTGCGAATTCCAGTCATTTTCTTAGTCATTTCTGAAATGGATGGAAAGAAATATTATCTCCTTCTCCAAGCTCATCTTCGTCGTCGTTATCGCTTAAAATCTTTCCAGAGGTCACTACATGTCACAATTTGATCATCAGTTAATATTTCTCTCGTCATTAATTCATTATCAGCACATACATATTTTTCAAAATTAAAGTGATTAAACATCTTTTCAATCTCGATTTCCACTATACTTTTGTAAACAAATTCTAGACAATCAGTAGGATCTTCTCGATGATCACTAAATCAAAACATAAAGAACTCTTTCAAATACAGTGGGATTTATTGGAACAACCAAATAAACTTTGGGATATCAAACCTCTGGTATATCCTCCATTACAGTTAAACTGTCTCTCCAGAAGAGAAAATTGTATTTGGAGGAGATTGTCTATAGGTCATACGCAAATCTCACTCATTTACTCAAAAAAGAGCCCCCTCCCATATGTCTAAAATGTAATAGACCCCTCACGGTAAAACATCTCTTTGAAGACCCAGTACACTTTCTGATAGAAACATACATCTTAACGAACAGTCTCTCTCAACTATTATCTGCTAATCAAATTACAAAAAACATAACTAAAATAATAAACTATCTTAGAGAGTTTCAACTCCTAAACAACATTTAGTAATTGAAGAGAAAAGTTTTAAAACCAAACAATTTAAAGGTGCTATATGACCCTGGTA
>CM032448.1:116174565-116212065 GCA_019049505.1 Pachyrhynchus sulphureomaculatus | reverse complement strand
AAAATGGAGTTTTGGTAACGGTGACGTTAATGTCGGCCACCGCAATAGAAAATGTAGATGATTCATTTGCCTAAGAAAACTTTCCTGGATATGGACGCCAAAATTATGTCACAGTAAACATAAAACACGGTAGCGACAGTCCGACTCGGCACCTTTGACCTCAAGGGGTCCGAGTTTGTAATGATCACATGACCTGTTGCCATATTGCTGGTATGATGCCTGCGAATTTTTTAAATATTCAAATTCTTTCTTTCAAGAAAAATCCTATTCTGCTGATTGGAAGGAAGAAAAAATGAGAATTTTTTTTAAAACTTTTTTTAAGTTCTTATTAAAACAGATATACAAAAATACATTTGGCTTGAACGCTTTTTTCACGTTATTCATTTAAATATATCGTTGAATTTATATTTCTCAACTATTCGAGATATTGTTCGGGGAGAAAAAAATGTTCATTTTAAAAAAATAATTTTTGCGCGCCTTCAGTTTCGCGCGTATAATGTCAACAATCATGCTCCTTATATTTCAGCGAATCCCAGTAATCTGGAGCTATTGCAAATAATTATAATTATCATTTTAAGATGAGGTCGTCTTTCTTCTGAACTTAAAAATGAAGGGAACACACTTTTTGCTCAATTTTATCATTAGTTAAATCTAATATTATATTTTTCATACAGCTAATGACTTTTCGTGCCTACATACTACTTATATAAAAAAATTAAATCCATACACTGATTTATTCAAACCCATTCGTGCTGAAGAATTACTACTTTTGCATGCCCCGATTGACTTTTAAAAGTTTGGTTAGCTAATTTTAGCCGATAATATAACTTAACTCTAGCAAAAACATTCTGCCCTGAATTCAGAAAAAACAGTACAGGGTGAGTCAACGATAGATTAAAGTTCATTATCTCATTTGTTTCGGGAATGACGAAAAATATGATAAATACAGTAGTTTTAGGGAATGTTGGGAAGATGCACAGTTTAAATTTTTTTGAGTATACAGGGCACTTCAAAAAAGTGTAGCCGATATAACATGTTTTTTTTAAATGGAACATCCTATTTTCTAACTCATCTTTAAATTCTGCGTAAAATTTTATAACTTTTTTATTACTAATGTTATATACCTAAATCTAGTAGTTTCTCTAATCTGTCAATTTTTTTAAAAAAATACTAGTTTTCAGTTTTGTAAAAAATTGCCAGTAGCGCCATTGTTTCTGAAGGTGGAATATTCATAATTGATACCAGCGTTCTATAGAGATGAAAAAAAAGATATATGTATAGAAATTTGAGTTAGATGCTACAGGGTGTTCAAAATAAATGTATGCATTTCGACTATTTTAAATTAAAAAGTCTCAGATTTTTTAAATGGCACACCCTGTATATTATTATTTTTTCTGATAGATTTTACAAAATCCTCCAACTTTTATTAAGTAAGTTGGAGGGTTTTGTCATATACCTATTTCTAATAGTTTTCGATTTATTTTGAATATTTAAATTTTTACCCTTGTTTTTAATACACCTACGCTATTGTGTAATGTGTACATAAACAAATAGTTAATAATAATTTTAATATAGTTTAACTTATCTAATGATTAATTATTTTTTACTATATTTTTCTTCACTTTCCTTAGCATAAAGGGCGTTATTGTCCTGCACGGATCCCGTATCCTATTTTCCATTTCTACTGGTGTTGTAGGGGGATTCAGATAAACACGATCTTTAATGTAGCCCCACAAAAAGAAGTCTAAAGGTGTTAAGTCGTGTTAAGTCACATGATCGAGGGAGCCACTGAATGAATCCATCCCTACCGATCCATTTTTGTGGGTAGCGATCGTTTAAAAATTCCCGAACTTCCCGGTGGTAATGAGCAGGAGCTGCGTCTTGTTGAATCCACATTTGTTCCCTTTCAAAGTTATCAACTTTTTCAGGAAGCTGGTGTAATTCGTTTTGCAAAAAATTTAGATATCTAGGCCCGTTAAGTGGTTCGCGGAAAAAATATAGACCAATAATTCGAAAATTTAATATTCTACACCATACCATTAAGCGACCAATGGTTTTGGTTTTGAATTTCCCAGATTCAAAATGAATTGGGTTGAATGATAATGCATGTTATGGCTGTTAACTTCTCCATTACTGCGAAAAGTAGCTTCATCAGAAAACATTATTTTGGATAAAAAATTTGGATCGGCCCCTATTGCTCCATTCATGGTGGTACAAAAGTTTACTCGTCGTTCAAAATCACGGTCTTGAAGTTCGCGTACTTCGCAGGTACTTCGCTCCGTAAAGCCTTACTGTCAAAAGACAATTTTTTCCGGCCTCGCCCAGTATATGAACCATTAATTCATTTTTAGGAAAATTCATAACTATTACCTGTATACGTCACTTACTACAACAAATTAAACTATTTTTACTTGCTTAATAGACATGTCAAAATTTGACAGTGCCTACATTTTTGTTTGGTCTTGGCAACTATGATGTTATAACGTAAGTGTAAAAATTGAAAAAATCAAAATAAATCGAAAACTATTAGAAATAGGTATGACAGGGTGTGCCATTTAAAAAATTTGAGATTTTTCAATTTAAAATATTCGAAATGCATAAATTTATTTTGAACACCCTGTAGCATCTAACTCAAATTTCTATACATATATTTTTTTTTCATCTCTAAAGAACGCTCCTACCAAGTATGAGTATTTCACCTTCAGAAACAATGGCGCTACTGGCAATTTTTACAAAACTGAAAACTAGTATTTTTTTAAAAAAAGTTGAAATATTAGAAAAACTAGTGGGTTTAGGTATATAACATTATTAATAAAAAAGTTATAAAATTTTACGCAGAATTTAAAAATAAATTAGAAAATAGGATGTTCCATTTAAAAAACCATATCGGCCACAATTTTTTGAAGTACCCTGTATCCTCAAAAATAATTTTAAACTGTGCACCTTAACATTCCCTAAAACTATTGTATTTAACATTTTTCCGTCATTCCCGAAACAAATGAGATAATGAACTTTACTCTATCGTTGACTCACCCTGTACAGACAACATTTCTATTTCAGACAGCTGTTTACAACCAACTACTATACAGAATGCCTTCCAATTCCTCATAGACACTTAGGACTTTTATACCAACTTAAGAAAAAAATCTTGCTAAGGGTGTGGCCATCTATTGTCGAGGACGAGATTTTCAATTATTATATGGTCCGATTTCTTCATGTAGAGGGAAACAAGTGTCCCCTAGGAATTGTTTTGTGGCGTTTATGGAGAGAATTCTTTTAGAGAAATTCGAAAAAACGTTGAGATGTGCGAAAACTGCCGAGGGTTATGTAAATCATCTTTTTGTACTCTTAATCTTGACACTTAAATGCCGAGACACGACAGACGAAATACCCGACGGACTGTTTTTTTTTGGTTGCGATTTTTATTAGCACCCGTAAACGAAATCTACATTTGAATAAGCAGGAGTCATTTTTTTTAAATGAAACGGTTTCTGTTTTGCTGTTAAATATTAATGTGAGTATCCCGCTCATTATAGGTAATTATTGAAAATTGGACGCATGAAATCTTATTAAAAATAATTAGGTGATCTTGTTTCGAGAATTCTAATTACTGTGGAATCCACAATAAATAAAAAATAACAGTTAGTTAATTAGGTGTATCTAGGCGCGCTCAGTGCGCCATAAGAGTTTACTCAGGGTGCACTGTGGAGTTTTTGATACGTGTTTCATCATACTCTGACATGATAACGTTTAGAGGATAAAGGCGCTGGGGGCTATATTCTGTTTCATTACCAAACTCGAAGTAGTTATGTATGGATCTAGTTCACGAAATAATACTAATTTGGTTATTGTAAAGCAACTGAAAATAGATAGAAGTCCATATTTCAGCAGTTTACTAGCTGTTCTCTTGTCCGTCAAATCCATCCTGAGACGCGTTTCGCCGTATTACGGCTCGTCAGTCAGGCTAGGATTGACAAACAAGAGAACGGAATTAACTGGTACTTATCCTTTCCTGGATTATCCCTTCTGGGATAAGTATCAGTTGATTCCGTTCTCTCGTTTGTCAATCCTAGCCTGACTGACGAGCCGTGATACGGCGAAACGCGTCTCAGGATGGATTTGACGGACAAGAGAACAGCTAGTAAACTGCTGAAATATGGACTTCTGTCTATAAGCATTGACTGTGTCAACCACTCTGTCGGCTCGAAAGCTGCTGTGTCAGGTTTCGATGGAGTAATAGGCATCCGTACTTAATACAATTCGTTGTATCTTACCATCGTAGTACTAATTTGGTAGTCGCGAATCAAAATCGAGAAAATTGTTTTTTATATTTTATTAAATATATGCCGTTTTGTTCGATGACCTTCTGCCATTTTTCTCGCAACACTCTAATCCCGTCACTTTATACCGTCATTATAGCATCCTTTTTCTGAAATATCCAAGAGAAGATTTTCCTTCGGGATTTTCTTTGTTTCGGTATCAGAAATATTGTGTCAATAGTCCATTGCGAAATCGTGTCGATAAAAAAAGTTATCGACGATCAAAGGTGGGTTACCAAGGGGGAATCTGCACCAAAAAAGGCGAAGACCGTTTCTTCGGCCGGAAAGGTTATGGCGACTGTCTTTTGGGATTCGCAAGGGATAATCCTCATCGACTATCTGGAAAAGGGTAAACTATTACAGGTGAATATTATTCATCGTTATTGGACCTTTTGAAAACCGAGCTGCAAGAAAAAACGCCCGCGATTGGCCCACAAGAAAGTACTTTTCCATCACGACAACGCACCAGCACACACCTCAGCAGTTGTGGTCGCAAAATTAATTCCAACTCGTTTCGCATCCCCCCTATTCTTCAGACTTGATTCCCTCGGACTACTATTTGTTCCCCAATTTGAAGAAATGGCTGGCGGGACAAAGATTTTATTCAAACGAAGAGGTGATTACAGACACTAATGGATATTTTGCAGACTTGGACAAATCCTATTATTCGGAAGGGATCAACAAACTAGAACATCGTTGGACGAAGTGTATAAGCCTAAAAGGAGACTATGTCGAAAAATAAAAAAGGTTTACCCCAAACACATAGTAGTTTTTATTTTTGCACGGACTTTTCAAACCAGCCTCGTAATGTTCATTATTCGTTATAACTGAAAAAAGGGGCACTTTATACACTGGCATTAATGCTCAAAACGTTTTTTTTATGTTTTTTTTTTAAATAAATAGTAACAGTTCATTTGTAGCAAAAAGGAAATATTCCTCTCCTCTGGCGCATAAGTTAAAAAAACCTATAAAATTTGGTGTTCGTTCACTGATACGAGGACAGATATTCCATCAGGACCAAAAACTTTTGTGCTGTCTGTTGTCATTAAGATACGTTCGATGACGTGCTTTCCGTAAACGATTACAGACATTTTTTACTGTACAGGGTGGTCCAAATTGGACACTTTTAAAGGTAAACCCCTTTATCTAAAGGAAAACTGATGTCGGTGTCTGAGGCTCAATTTTTATGATAAACTCAATGGTGAAAACCCCATATCGATATCTAGGACCGTTTCATATATAAATGTTTGTAATTTTTTTCCTATTGAAAATTTTTGATTTCTGTAAAAACATTCTCTAAGCACTTTTTCATATGGATTTCAACAGTGTAAGTTGCATTTTTTTACAACTAATATTTTAATAGTTATTAACGCAAAATATATTTTTTAAATGGGATACCCTGTATATTTTTCCTTATCCAAATAGAGCTTTAAATTACCGTTCTAAAAATATAGCACACAAGGCAAGAGTTAGAAGTCGCAGTGATACAAAGTTTTGCAGCTCTCACTCTTCTCTGATCTTTTTCTTTATTTTTTGTCTATTTCTGCCAATTCTAATCTGCAATTTGTAGGATCATTTTTTAATAGTCGTCTCTGTTTCATGAGATTTTGTGTCTTTTTACTTAATTTTTGTATTTTTTTTTTCTTTTTTCAGTGTTTCTATTTATTTTGTAGTCATAAGTAAGCTATTGATTATTTGTGCGTTTAGTTCGTCAACTTCTGTTTGCTAGTTTATGTGTTTTATATAATTCTCCAATGCTTGTCGATATTCGTCTGTATTTTGCTTTATTGTTTCTGTTGGTGTCTGTATCTTGGTATGCGTAATTAATCTACGTCTTTCCTGCTTCAGATTCATTCTTATTTTTGTTCTGAGCATCCGATGGTTACTGTCAATGCTTATCGTGTCAATTACAATATTCTTGTCATTTGATAACACATAATCAATTTCGTTTCTTGTTATACCATCTGGGCTTTGCCATGTCCATTGTCTATGTTCTGGCTCTTGGAAAAATGTGTTCATAACCTAGAAGTTATTTTCGTTTACAAAATGTGATAACATTTCTCCTCTGCTGTTTCTCGTACCCAACCAAACTTCCCCACTCTTCTCATTTGTATTCATTGGTTTCCCTGTTTTTGGGATTGAAGTCGCCGATTATTATGACATATTTTTGTTGTATGATGTAGCATTGCTTTGTTTATATCTTCGTAGAATTGGTCAATTTCTTCTTCCCCGCTGTCTGTCTGTCTGATGCATTTGCATCTTCTGTTCATCTGTATGTCTACTGAAATCACTCTTTGCGATATGGCTTTAAATTGAACAACATTTTCTGCTATTCTTTTATGTGTAAGTAGACCGATTCCTCCAATTTTCTTACGTTCATTGCCTTTATAGAAAAATTTATGGCTACTTTTTGGGGTAATACAAGACTTTCCTGTCATCGAAACCTCCCTTTTCCCAATAACTCTCTTCAAAACAGAACCAGATCACTAATACTCTCCCTCAATTTACCCATTCCTACATACTCCTACCTCTTATTCACCTCCTTTCCACCATGGAAAACACCACTCCCTCTCATCAACTTCTCTTTATCGCCATTAACCACGGCAGACCACAACAAAAACATTATTATAACAAAATTTCTGTCTGTCATTAATGAGAGATATCATAACCACACACTACTATTCACTGATGGCTCCGAATCCAGTGTGTGTGTTGGTGCGGCTTATCATCCAAAAAATTCGTAAAAAATCTACAGATTGCCATCCCACTGTTCGATCTTTGCTGCCGAACTGTGGGCAATCGAAGAAAGCATAATTGAAGTGGTCAAACTTAATAAAAATCGGAAATATCTTGCGGTATTTGATTCCCAGAGCAAATTTTTAAATCAAAAAAATATCAACATAGCTTACAAGACTAACAATACTATAGGGAAATATCTTAAAAACTACAAACCACAAATCAATAAAGACAATAAATCAGGGGTTTATCAATTAACATGTGGGCCATGTCCTAAAACATACATAGGACAAACTGGACGTCCATTTATACAAAGAATTATAGAACACGAAAAAAGTTTCATCCATAGAAAATCTAAATTCAACATATGCTAATCATCTTTTAACAGAAAATCACACATTTAACAAGAATTTCAAAATTTTACACACCCAACAAAGAGGATTAAAACTAAACCTTTTAACACATGGGCTGAAAAGTCCCGGGCCTAACACATAGATGGCGCTAGTTTTATTGCAGTCACCTTTTTTTCAGTTAATACTAACCTTCAAAAGACAGCTGTTAAAATTTCATGATATTCTATTCATTAGTTTGTGAGTTATTGTGCTAAGAGTGACGCTACTTTTGTTATTTTCAAAACAATGGATCAAAAACAATTTCGTGTTTTAATTTTACACTGCTTCTTGATGGGAAAAAAATACCGTTCAAGCGAAGCAATGGCTTGAAAAGTGTTATGGGGACTCCGCTCCATCAGAAACAACAATAAAACGTTGGTTTTTGCTGACTTCAAACGTGGTCGTAGAGACACCGATGATGCAGAACGCAGTGGACGTCCAAATGAGGCGGTAACACCAGAAAACATCAAAAAAATCCATAAAATCGTTTTGAATGATCGAAAAGTGAAGTTGCGTGAGTTAGCTGACATCGTAAAGATATCAAAAGAACGTGTTGGCTTTATATTGCATGAGCATTTGACTATGAGAAAGCTCTGTTCAAAGTGGGTGCCGCGTTTGCTCACTGTTGATCAAAAACAAGAACGTGTTGATGATTCCGAGCAGTGTTTGGCCATGTTTAAACGTAACAAACCGGAATTTTTGCGTCGATATGTGACAATGGATGAAACATGGATCCATCACTTCACTCCGGAATCAAAACGATTGTCATCTGAGTGGACAGCAACTGGCGAACCTCGTCCAAAGCGCCCGAAAGCACAACAATCGGCTGGAAAGGTTATGGCCTCGGTATTTTGGGATGTGCGTGGTGTAATATTCATCGACTATCTTGAGAAAGGAAATACCAACAACAGTGAATATTATATAGCGTTATTGGAGCGTTTGAAGGCCGAAATTGCAAAGAAACGACCGCATATGGCAAAGAAAAAAAATTTGTTTCGTCAAGACAACGCACCGTGTCACAAGTCAATCAAAACAATGGCAAAACTACATGAATTGAACTTCGAATTGCTCCCACATCCACCGTATTTGCCAGATTTGGCTCCCAGCGACTACTGGCTGTTCGCAGACCTGAAAAAAATGCTCGCCGGTAAGAAATTTCGCACGAATGAAGAGGTTATCGCTGAAACTGAGGCCTATTTTGAGGCAAAAGATAAATCGTTCTACAAAAGTGGTATTGAAATGTTAGAGCAGCGCTGGAATGATTGCGTTGCTCTTGATGGAGATTACGTTGATGAATAAAGCTAATTTTGAACCAAAAAAACCGTGTTTTCTTTGTTAGGCCCGGGACTTTTCAGCCCATGTGTTAGAGACAATGCAAATAAATCGATTAAGGACTACAGGTACTTTACTCAACGACCAGGTATATTTAAGCAATTCACCATTATTGAATTTATTTTTCTAATTCCAAATCTGTATGGGTTTTCCAATACTATCAATGTAATTTAATTAGGTGTAATATTATAATTGAGAAATTATATGAAATTGTGAACATTAAACCTAACTTGACAGTGTAAAATGTAGATCTGAAGAAGCTGCATATTACAGCGAAACGCGTCATCGCAATTTAAATAAACCAGTGGAAATTGACTAAAAACAGTCTTTTATTATATATCAAAAATTAAAAATATCACAATTGATTTCATATGGACTCCTGGGCATGCAGGGATCAGAGGCAATGAATTAGCTGATTTACTGGCAAAAAGAGCCACAATAACCGGGCAGAACATAAAAGAGGAAAATCATCCCTCTGAATACTATAACACATGGGCTGAAAAGTCCCGGGCCTAACACATAGATGGCGCTAGTTTTATTGCAGTCACCTTTTTTTCAGTTAATACTAACCTTCAAAAGACAGCTGTTAAAATTTCATGATATTCTATTCATTAGTTTGTGAGTTATTGTGCTAAGAGTGACGCTACTTTTGTTATTTTCAAAACAATGGATCAAAAACAACTTCGTGTTTTAATTTTACACTGCTTCTTGATGGGAAAAAATACCGTTCAAGCGAAGCAATGGCTTGAAAAGTGTTATGGGGACTCTGCTCCATCAGAAACAACAATAAAACGTTGGTTTGCTGACTTCAAACGTGGTCGTAGAGACACCGATGATGCAGAACGCAGTGGACGTCCAAATGAGGCGGTAACACCAGAAAACATCAAAAAAAATCCATAAAATCGTTTTGAATGATCGAAAAGTGAAGTTGCGTGAGTTAGCTGACATCGTAAAGATATCAAAAGAACGTGTTGGCTTTATATTGCATGAGCATTTGACTATGAGAAAGCTCTATTCAAAGTGGGTGCCGCGTTTGCTCACTGTTGATCAAAAACAAGAAGGTGTTGATGATTCTGAGCAGTGTTTGGCCATGTTTAAACGTAACAAACCGGATTTTTTGCGTCGATATGTGACAATGGATGAAACATGGATCCATCACTTCACTCCGGAATCAAAACGATCGTCATCTGAGTGGACAGCAACTGGTGAACCTCGTCCAAAGCGCCCGAAAGCACAACAATCGGCTGGAAAGGTTATGGCCTCGGTATTTTGGGATGTGCGTGGTGTAATATTCATCGACTATCTTGAGAAAGGAAATACCATCAACAGTGAATATTATATAGCGTTATTGGAGCGTTTGAAGGCCGAAATTGCAAAGAAACGACCGCATATGGCAAAGAAAAAAATTTTGTTTCATCAAGACAACGCACCGTGTCACAAGTCAATCAAAACAATGGCAAAACTACATGAATTGAACTTTGAATTGCTCCCACATCCACCGTATTCGCCAGATTTGGCTCCCAGCGACTACTGGCTGTTCGCAGACCTGAAAAAAATGCTCGCCGGTAAGAAATTTCGCACGAATGAAGAGGTTATCGCTGAAACTGAGGCCTATTTTGAGGCAAAAGATAAATCGTTCTACAAAAGTGGTATTGAAATGTTAGAGCGGCGCTGGAATGATTGCGTTGCTCTTGATGGAGATTACGTTGATGAATAAAGCTAATTTTGAACCAAAAAAACCGTGTTTTCTTTGTTAGGCCCGGGACTTTTCAGCCCATGTGTTAACTTACTAAATCAAACATACAGAAATCTTTATCAGTTACAATGGGATTTATTAGACACGTCAAATAAACTCTGGGAGGTGAAGCCCCTTGTTTACCCACCATTTCATAACAAAACAGTCAACAGAAGGGAAAACACATTATGGCGCAGATTGTCTGTGGGCTACATCTATGCAACCCACAACCATTTACTCCAATATAAAGCTCCACCTAAATATCAACTCTGTGAGGGACCACTATCTGTACAACACTTATTTGAGGATCCCATACATGGAGACATTAGAAACAAATATCACATTCCACATACACTGAAATCAGCACTTGCTCCCAAAACCATTTCAACCAATATAAATAAAATCATTTTATACCTCAAATAAAAACAGTGGCGCAAAATAACCCTAGCAGTTGAGGCGCTTCAAAATAAACCTAACTAACTAACTAAGACTTTCCTGTCCTTCTTTCGAAAAGTACTGACCAAAAAATTTTGAAAAAATTCTGGAATAGTCCAAATAAAGTGTAGATTGAGTGAAAATCATCGCGAGTTCATTACGTTTGATAATTTTTCTGGTATAAAAAAAAACATGAAAACTCTGTTCTTCAATACAATGGTGGATGTTTTGTTAATGTACTTTCAGGTACATTATTGCTCGCGCGTCACTACTGTGTCAGGACAAAAGAATTTTATTTGTAGATAGAGCTTTTCATGTTAAAAAAGAATTGCTTAATTTAATCCACCTATGACATTCGTTAAAAATTGTATTCAAAGCCCGTATTTTTTCCTCTTTTTACCATAAGGGCCGTAATATATCCCCTTTTTTATTCTTTCTCAATATAAACAGATTAAAGACCGCCGCTCATTTCACAATGACGGAAAATTCCACTTCAAAGCGATCTTTTTCCCGTAAAATCTTTACTTTTTATATTATTTTCTCCATATTTCAGTTTTTTTTTCACAATGTACTGTATAATCTGTGATGAGAGAGAGACCCTGTCTCTCGGTTGCTATCGATCGACCGCCGACGGCAAGCTGCCAGGCAGAAATTTCGCTCTCGGCTCGTCGAAATGCGATTTTTCCATCGCCCCGGGATTTTCCATGGATTTTCCACCCCGCGTTCGAAGGAAATTTTTTTTCAGTACGAAAATTCAAATGGGAAATCGCATTAAAAAGGAGATAGAAATTGTTCCTATTCTTCGAGAAACTGAAATATTTCGAGGCGGTTTTGGATTGCAAATTTTGACCATACTGCGCTCTATTTTGTTGGGCATGATTGCGTTCATGAATTCTTTTAATTTGAAAAAAAAAGAAAACGTCCACAAAAAAACGACTAATGAGCTTTGAAGCCTTAAGGGTCAGTTTTTATCTGTCGAAAGGTGATAATTAAATGTTCCAGTCACTTCTTATGACTATTCAACTCATGAGTTGCTTGATTATTCAACCTTACTCTCTACTAATATTCATAATATCTTCAAATTTAAGATTTCAATCTCGGAAATTTACGAGGGGCTCTCGAAATTGGATCACAGAAAGGGGCCTGGTCCTGATGGTTTGCCTCCTGGATTACTGAAGGCATGTAGTTTTGTATTATCGCGACCATTATGCATGATGTTTAACCGCTTATTGGAGGAGGGTTATTTTCCTGCGTATTGGAAGACCAATTTTGTCGCCCCTGTATTCAAGTCATGGGGCAGGGCTGATATCGCAAACTATAGGCCAATAAGTATTTTGAGTACTGTTCCTAAATTACCTAGTAAACCTAGTAACTAAAGTATTGGCATCTAACCTGGGATCATCTATCATAGGTGAACAGTTTGGTTTTCAGCAAGTCTGCTGAATTGAACTTGATTTGCTATGCGGACTACCTGTCGAGGACCTTGGAGGGTGAATCTGAGGTACATTCCATCTATACCGATTTCTCTAAGGCCTTTGATAGGATCAACCATGATGTTCTTCTTAAGAAGCTCAATAACCGTGGCATATCGGGTTCACTATTGGGCTGGATTAGGAGTTATTTGTGTGGCAGAGTTCAGGTGGTTCGAGCTAATAATTTTAAGTCTGTCAACATTACTGTGCCCTCGGGAGTACCTCAAGGCTCTCATATGGGGCCTCTGCTGTTTAACCTGTTCTTGAATGATGTGGTCGACTGCTTTCGGTCTTCCAGGTTCTTGCTCTTTACTGATGTTTTGAAGTTGTATACGCCGGTTGGGTCGATTGAGGATTGCGTGGGATTGCAGGGTGATTTGAATAGACTTAGTGTCTGGTGTCAGTTAAACCGTATGGTTTTAAATACTTTTAAATGCTTCTCTTTGTCTTTCTCGAGATCGCGCATTCTAGTATTTTGATTACAGCATATATAATGGGACTTCCCTCGAGTCCGTGGTTAGCGTTAGGGATCTGGGGGCTAAGTTTGATTCGGCACTGAGTTTTATTTCTCTTATAACGGAGATAACGTCCAGTTCTCTGAAGATGCTTGGGTTCATCAGGCGTTGCTCATCAGAATTTTCATCCATTACCTCTATAAAAATTTTGTACTGCTTGTTGGTTAGGCCTCTCTTGGAATATTGCTCATGTGTATGGAACCCACGTTTTGCTTGCCATGCTAGGAGCTTGGAGCTTGTTCAGAGTAAATTTCTACGTCATATTAATTATAAATCCTTTAACAATGATTCTTTTAGTTATTCAAAACTGACATCTATATTAAACTTGAATACCCTGTCTAACCGGAGAGTTCAACGAGATCTTGTAATGTTCTATAAAATTTTAAATTCCATTGTAAATTGTCCAGAACTTTTATCTCAGATTAATTTGTATGCACCCTCTAGACCAGGGGTGCTCAAACGGTCGATCGCGATCGACAAGTCGATCGCGAGTGCTTTTTGAGTCGATCTCGAGAAAAAAATTCCGATATAGAACTATTCACAGATTTTGTTTTAGGTAACTAAAACAAAATGTAATGAATAAACTACTAAAATTTATTCGATCCACAATTAGGCCAGAATAACCCCCTCATCACTTTCTTTTATCGTAATAACCCCCTGCTAGCGGCTTTATCAAAGGAACGCGCGGTACTTGTCAAAGAAAAGCCGCGTTTTTGATTCCCGCCGATTTTTCTAGAAACTTCGGGCGGCGTGTTTGACGGGAACATTCGAGACTTCGTTCGCGCCGATATAAATGTTGCGCCTGCAGGAATATGAGTCAGTCTGAGTTGTAACTTGAAGGCGATACATCGATACAAAGTTTATTAATAAATAGTCCAAAATGAGTGTGGCGAAGAAAAATAAAACTTTATCATTTTAATAAGGATTGGGAGGAAGAATTTTTCTTTTGTATGGTAAAGGATAAGTGCATTTGTCTCATTTGCCGTGCGTCAGTTGCAATACCTAAGCGTGGGAACTTAGGCATCATAAAACGGTTCATAAAAACTATGAAAAGCATTTTCCGTCACAGAGTGAATTAAGAAAACGAAAAGTACGTGATTTGATAACTTGTTTGGAAAAAGAACAAACCATGTTCACAAGACCAGCCAAACAATCAAAAGCTGTAACGATCGCGTCATTTAAAATATCTCATATATTGGCGAAACACAAGAAACCATTTGATGATGGATTGGTTGTGAAGGAAGCATTTATTGAAGCGGGTGAGACTTTATTTGGAGATTTTAAAAATAAAACAGAGATTATGTCTGCTATTAGAGAACTTCAGTTATCTCGTCCGACTGTCACAAGGCGTGTTGAAGTCATGAGTCAGGGCATGGCAGATAAACTAAAACATGATATGGAATGTACATACTTTTCTTTACAGTTCGACGAATCCACCGATATGGCAGACACTGCCCAGCTGTGTATTTTTATTCGAATGGTATTCAATGACATGTCGGCTAAGGAAGAGTTTTTGACAATGATTCCTCTGAAAGAAAAGACCCGTGGCGAAGATATATATGACGTTTTCTTCAATTTTGTAACAAACTACAAGCTACCAATATATAAACTAGTGTGCATTACAACCGATGGAGCACCAGCAATGACTGGAAACAAAAACGGTTTTGTGGCATTGTGTCGAGCTAATGATGATTTCCCTTCATTTTTCTCCTTCCATTGCAGTATACATCAACAAGTTTTGTGTTCAAAAGTTCTAAACATGGAGGAGATTATGGGCATTGCAATAAAAATTGTGAATTCTATCCATGCACGTAGCTTGCAACGACGGCCCTTTAAATTGCAGTTGGAAGATAGTGAGTCAGCTGAACACACTGATTTAGTTCTTCACACGGACGTCAGGTGGTTGAGCCGCGGAAAATTCCTAGAAAGGTTTCAAGAATTATTGCCCGAAATAACAGCTTTTCTGGACGAACGAGGTGATGACACTCAGATGCTGAAAAACGGAAAATGGCTGACTGATTTGGCATTTTTGACAGATCACAATGCATTTAAACACCATTAATTTGGAGCTTCAAGGTAAAGGAAAAACTATTATTGAGATGATTAACGCAATAAACGCATTCAAAAGTAAATTGCAACTTATGATAGTTCAACTGAAAAGAAAGGATCTGAAAAGTTTTCCGTCTTTGAAAGCAAGGATTCCTCAGTTGAATTATGATATTTATGAGGCAGAATTATCAAATATTTTGGGCCAATTCGAAATACGTTTTTATACGTTTTTATGATTTCAGTAAATTGGCAAATATCGCATCATTTATGAGTTATCCTTTTTCGTGTAAAAACATTGAGGAATTAGCTACTGAAATAGCAAGTCAGTTTAACATGGACTCATGTTCTGTTGAAAATGAGTTAGTGCAGATTATATCAGATATACATCTCAAAGCCACAGCATCTGATACAAAATTCTGGTGTTTTATATCTGAAGATAAATATCCGAATCTAAGGCAAATCGCCCTTCAACTGACGGCAATGTTTGAGTCAACTTACTTGTGCGAGTCTGCATTTTCTGAAATGAAGATAATTAAGTCAAAATATCGCAATCGACTAACTGACGAAAATATGTCATCATGCTTGCGATTAGCACTCGGTAATTACGTACCATCTTATGAAAAGTATGCTGAGGACATGCAGTGCCACGCTTCAACATCCAAAGTCACTCTTTAGTTAAGTTTAGACACTAGAACTCGTTTGTTCTGTAAGAACCAATAAACTCGCAATTTTGAATAATTATGAGTTTTTTCATTGACATTTTAGAGCAGACCTACACTTACCTTGACTAAAAAAAAATGCATATTGTGCGGAAAACTAATATCTATCCCACGATACACCCTGCCTAGACGACAATCCTGCATCACACTTACTTGCAGCCTCTCAGAGTCGATCGCTCGTAGTCTAACAATATTGAGGTAGATCGCCAGCAGTTCAAGTTTGAGCACCCCTGCTCTAGACATACTAGATCTACGTTGTCCTTCTTCAAACCTTATCATAAGACATAAACAAATCATGACAAGATCTATGGGCATTGTAAATAACTGCCCATCACTGGACTTGTTCTCCAACTCTTTGCTTTTAAGAGGCAGATCGGGGTTCTTTTCTGAATTTCTTAGTTTTAGCCTTTAGTTTTAAGTGTCATTTATAGATGTAAACTTTTGTATTTTGTCTTTATGAGTTCAATGGGCATGTCCCGTAAGTAAATAAATAAAATAAATAAATAAATAAATAAATAATTGACGACCCCATTTCAGTCAGACACATTGGATTACAACTTGCTGTACGTCCTTGGCCAGAAGTATTTGCCATCTAACACAAACTTAAAACTCTGTTAGAATAGAACAAAATGAAAGACATACGTTAAATTAAACTCGTATATTTATTATTAAAGTCAATACTTAGTACAATTTCCTCTGACTTTTATTACCACTACAATTCTTTTTGGTAATGAAGCCGCTGACTTTTAGAAGAGGACTCTTAAGGTGACTCATTAAGCCTACTTTTACTCTTTATTTCACTGCTTCCTCTCTCAGTTACTCTACGCCAAACCCGTGGGTATAACTATGGTCCACTAGGAAATCGCAGGCATAAGTATTTTAACATGGATGACCTTAAACTTTATGCTGCTTCAGAACGAAACCTAAATCAATCACTTAGAGTAGTTAAAGAATACACGCGGGATATTGGTATGCCACTGTTAAAGTCTATAGAGGAGGCTATCGTGAACATCCAGATAACATACAGTTATGTGATGAGAACATGCTACACCATTTAGCTGGCGGGGAAACTTACGAGGCTGGTTTGAAAAGTCCGTGTAAAAATAAAAACTACTTATGTGTTTGGGGTAAACCTTTTTTTATTTTTCGACATAGTCTCCTTTTAGGCTTATACACTTCGTCCAACGATGTTCTAGTTTGTTGATCCCTTCCGAATAATAGGATTTGTCCAAGTCTGCAAAATATCCATTAGTGTCTGCAATCACCTCCTCGTTTGAATAAAATCTTTGTCCCGCCAGCCATTTCTTCAAATTGGGGAACAAATAGTAGTCCGAGGGAGCCAAGTCTGGAGAATAGGGGGGATGTGAAACGAGTTGGAATCCTATTTCCATTAATTTTGCGACCACAACTGCTGAGGTGTGTGCTGGTGCGTTGTCGTGATGGAAAATGACTTTCTTGTGGGCCAATCGCGGGCGTTTTTCTTGCAGCTCGGTTTTCAAACGGTCCAATAACGATGAATAATATTCACCTGTAATAGTTTTATACCCTTTTCCAGATAGTCGATGAGGATTATCCCTTGCGAATCCCAAAAGACAGTCGCCATAACCTTTCCGGCCGAAGGAACGGTCTTCGCCTTTTTTGGTGCAGATTCCCTCTTGGTAACCCATTGTTTAGATTATTGTTTGGTCTCAGGAGTATAGTAATGTATCCATGTTTCATCTACAGTGACGAAACGACGCTTAAAGTCCTCCGGATTCTTCTGGAACAGCTGCAAACCATCCTTGCAACACTTCACACGATTCCGTTTTTGGTCAAGCGTGAGCAATCGCGGCACCCATCTTACGAATAGCTTTCTCATGTCCAAATATTTATGCAAAATATTATGTACCCGTTCAGTCGAGATGCCCATCGCACTAGCAATCTCACGCACCTTAACTCTTCTGTCATCCATCACCATATCATGGATTTGATCAATGATTTCTGGTGTCGTAACCTCCACAGGCCGTCCAGAACGTTCAGCGTCACTTGTGCCCATATGGCCAGTCCGAAAATTTGAAACCACTTATAAACTGTTCTAATCGAAGGTGTAGAGTCACCATAATGTTTATCAAGCTTCTCTTTAGTCTCCTGAGGCGTTTTGCCTTTCATAAAGTAATGTTTAATCACCACACGAAATTCTTTTTCGTCCATTTCTTGAAAATCACTCGACTTCCTTGATTCACACGAATGCCAAACACAAAGAAATAGACCAATATGGCTGAAACTTGGTGTGCGTTCATTCAAGAGATGCTACTAACTAAACATGACCTCGATACGCGCCGGTGGTGCCATCTCTCGGACTTTGCACGGACTTTTCAAACCAGCCTCGTACAACTCTCAAGGCATTGCACAGCATCACAGGTAATATACAGCAACTATTAAATCAGAACTCCGCAAGCAAGTATAGGAAACAACTAAAAAAGATCTAGTCCTCAGAACTTACGGGAGGTAATAAAGTTGCTAACTATACCGGGACTTACCTATTTCTCTGAAGTAGTCAAGTAGACGAAAGAAGATTTTTGGTAATGAAGAAAACTGTTTGCATTCTTCCTGGGACATAGCGTTCCACTTTTCGAACAAGACGGGTTTGAGGGTGTGTTTTGATATGATTGAGTGTTCCTTGATTCTCCGCTTGAGGATCAACCACACATGTTCTATAGACTTGAGATCCGGCACTAGCGTTTAGTATATTAGGACAGGTGGTAAAACGATACAAAGCAACATTTACATCATTGGCTCGCATCGTCTGGCCAAAGACATGCGAGGGACGTAATTGAAGGCCTCTTAAAAAACCAATAACTGATGTCCTTCGTTTAACAAGGGCCCAGAACAAACTAGTGGCGAGACTGATCACTGGCCACTGTCACTCAAGAAAACCAGTACAGAAAATGGGTACCCTCAATGGTCTCACGACATGCAGACTATGTGGTGAAGAGGAGGAAACCTCTATACACATCCAATATGAATGTGCGTCTCTAACTCGGGACAAACATACACTGTTCGGAAATCTACATCGTGGCGGTAAATTACCACATGAAGAGCTTGGAATGAAGCTAATAAACCTTCTTGAAGGGACCATGTTCATGTAACCAAGCGAGCTGTAAGCAAAGAGGCTGCAGTGCATAAATAGACACAATCGCCTACCCCGCTTACAACCAACCAACCATGTACATAACTTAACAAAAAACATCCTCATAAAATGGGCCTCACACGGTGCTTACAGTCTGTCAAGTAAGACGTAACCATAACCATATTCTTAAAAAAATGTGTTTCGAGAACATTTTTTGCTATCAATGTATTCTTTGGGGTGCTAACAACGTCGCAATTACCTTAGTAAGTTGTCCAATCGCCTCCTGCATCAATAATCTCCTGGCATCTTCGAGGCGTGCTGTCGACGAGATTTTCTGCATTGATTTCCAAATTTTTCGAATCTCGTGAGACAACTGAGTCAAATTCCTTAGAGTCTTTCCTCTGAACTTTCTCTTCACAAGGGACCAAACGTTTTCAATAGGGTTGGCGTCCGGCGGTTGTGAGGGCCATTCTATTATCCAGTGGTCACGAACGTCAAAATGCGAAATCGGTAGAGTTGCCCACTAATATCGGTATATTTGTACCCAAAATCGGTATATGAAAAAAAAAATACAATATTCAATCAAGTTTGTTTATTTTAATCTTCTTTATCTTTGTAAAATAATAGGAACTTACAGAATATACTAAGTATATACAGTCCCTGGCCAAATTATTAGACGCACTGCAAGATTTCATGTAAAATATTAATTACCGAGTGATATTGTACCGTTTTACTATTTTAAATTGATTTGTTTTTTATTTTTTATATTATCCAATCAATTACCTATTTATTTGACATAAATAAAACAGCATTAATTTAGAAAAGCATAAGTTTATTAAGTTTTAAAGAAAAGTGAAATTAATGTTAGTAAAAGTCAATATTTAGTTGAGCCACCTTTAGCCGCTATCAAAGCTTTAATTCTGCGCGGCATGCTATCAATGCAAGATTGTACTGTCTCCTGCATTTGAGGATGATGATTCCACACATGAATAATCTTTTCTAGGAGCTGGGTTTTGTTGGTAATCACATCTTCAGCCACTTCTCTTTTCATCAGCTCCCACACATTTTCAATGGGGTTCATATCAGGGCCAATCCAACAGAGGGATATTTTTTCTGCCAAAAAAGTTTTAACAGACCGAGCAGTGTGGCAGGGAGCTCCATCTTGCATGAAAGTGAATGGTTCCCCATTTGGAAACCATTCTCTGAGCTGCGGAATCAACCGATTTTGTAATACTTCTTTGTACTGATCTTGCCTCATTATTCCTTTGACGACGTACAGACGTCCAGTGCCCTTGCCGCTGATGACTGACCAAATCATCACTTTGGTGGGATGTTTAACCGTCGGGACGACACAATCAGGATGAAACTTTTCTCCATGACGACGACGCACATACTGAGCTTTATTCTGCAAAATTTCGAATGTGCTTTCGTCACTGAAGCAGACCTGTCAAAAATAGGAAAACTATATAAACTTCCATGTTTATTTGCTTTATTTAACTGAAAATGATGATAATAATGTATCAATTATTGATTAAATTGCTGTATCTTACCGATCTCCAGAAGTCCACATCTTTGTCTTGCCATTGTTTGGCCCACTTCAGGCGCTTTGCTTTCATTGCAGCTGTTAACTTGGGCTTCCTGGTGGGGCGACAGGCCTTAAAAAATCTAATTCTTTAAATTTTCTTCGAACAGTGCGCTCAGAAGCATTTACGCTAGCATCCTGGAGTTGTGATTTTATTACCTTTGTGGTAGCAAATCTGTTTTCTACACAAATTTTCTTCAAAACATCTCTCTGACCGTGGAGTGAAAATTGGTTTTCTACCGCATCTTTTCTTTCTTTTCGGGCTTAATTCCTTCCCTGACTCAATTTTCTTTTTTATGCGTCGTACACTAGCTTCAGAAACTTCCAATCTTCGTGATATTTCTCGGTTTGTAAATGTTTTCGCAATCACAAGGGCCTTCACTTCAGCTTTTTTACGTGGTGAAAGATCGCCTTTTCTACCCATAATGAAAATAGTCCAATTACTTTTTTAAAACACTGCATACAAAATAAACTAATAACTGAGTAGTATAAAACTGTTAAACAAACAATCACAGTCCATAAAGCTACAGAAACACGTCCGTACCTGACTCGATTCCGATCGCGACTGATACAGGTTTGTACTTATTTACGTTCATGTATCACTTTGTCAACACAGTGTTGCCATATGTTAAAATAAATACAAATATGTAGTCTACAACAATTCTTTTAAATAAAAATCAATAATATTGTAGTTTAAATATACCATTATTGCATAAAAAACTCTTAAGAAACATAAAATTACTAAAAAAATACAGTGCGTCTAATAATTTGGCCAGGGACTGTAATTAAAGCTAATAAGAGTAATTATTTTTTTTACAATATTTTATATATGAGTGAATAAACACTGTGCATACTAGTAAAACATAATGAAATTGAAATAACCAAAACATACGTAATTTGTAATTCGTTTATTACTAAAGATATCTAACATCAAATAGGTACACAAACTTATATTTAATTAATTTTTACGATTTTTAGGATCATACCAATATTCTTTGGCCATAGCCGCAGTCATCTTGAGTTTATTTCGTTTTGTTTTCATAACATTAATATGCGAGAATATACGCTCAATATTAGCGGATGAGTGGGGCAATGATAAAATAGTAAAGATGAAAGTAGACAACAAAGGAAACATTTGAGTGTCATCGTCATACTTTAGTAAACGGTTCTTTTTGTACTCACGCTTGTACTCGGTTCTTCGTCTGACGACATTTTGACTTGGTATTATAATAATATTTTTGGTAAATACTACTAGTAGACGCTATTAGTAACTCGGAGAAAGTTTCTCTTCTAAATAATGGAAAATTAATGAAACAATAAAGTCCGAATTCTTGTTTATATATAGACTAGCGAATTAGCTCTGGGGATCACCTAAAAACGTCGAGTTACGAGTTTTAGGACACAAGGGTATTCCCCAAAAGATATAAGGAACATTCTGCAACAATACTAGTCGTACAATCGAGGGATTCCCCGTAAAAACATAAAATGTAATGGAAATGTAAAATCGGTAAAAAAATCGGGAGAATTTCCTTGTATTCTCAGAGATCGTGAAAAAATCGTTAAAATTCGGTATTTCGGTAGGACAGATTCCATATCGGTAGAAATACCGAAAAATCGGTAGGTTCGAGACCACTGCTAGTATTTTATCGTGGGCCCAAGCTAGCCGCTTCGCGACGTGATTTTCGCCCAGCAAAGGTTTTTTCAACGTGCTTCGGAATATGACATCATGAGCAAGAAAATGTTGTCGAATAGTCTCATGGGACACATTCAAGCCCGATTTTCTTAATTTTGCCGCACCTTGTCGCAGCGTCAATTTCGGGTCTCGTGAAAACAAAGACACGATTCGTTTTTCGACTTTCGGAGTGACTTTGCCTACCGAGCCACGTTTTGGCAACTCGTCGACATTTCTCGTCTCGTTAAAATGATTTACCCACTTCTTCACGAACAACACCGATTTTTTAATATACTTAGCGGCCGCGGAATGTGACATTTAAGCCCCTTTGGATGAGAATAAAGACAAAAATGAATTATCAGGAACACGTTCTTACTTGACAGACTGTATGATTGTCGTTTCCATCAAATATTCTCAAAAGAATTTCAGAAAACCCTTAACCAGACAGGGTTATTATTTATTTAACTTCGTATAGCGTGTTTTCTTCCTATAAATAAATAATAAATAAAGGTTCCCCTGTATAAAGAGTAAAAAGTAAATAGTGTGACAAAGTGCATTCACAGATAAGGTCGTTCGACGGCATCGAATTTTTATCGCGCGGAGATCGTGACTGGTTTTTAAAATACGAAAACTGTTGCGGTATTGCGACGAACTGATGACTAGTCGTTTTGTTCTTGGAAATTATGTGAACGATTATTATTTCTCGCAAAGATAACGTGAAAATAAATATAAAGTTGTCGTTTTATCACAAAATATTAAACATTTTGTTTCCTACATGGGGTCAAAAGTCTCGAAACAATGTTTTTGCTAAAAATCAGGTTTATTGTTCAACAACCTTCAAAAGCTAAACACTTATTCCAGCAATCTTCCAACATTTGGATACATGTTATAGTCGTCAGAGGCAAATTTGGACGAAAAGCTCGCATTAAATGTTAACAGGCTCCATTTTGGCATATAAGTAGTTTTTTGGACGTAGAATATGATAAAAAAAGTTTGCTAAAGTTTGATGTACGATAGGCCCACAAAATCCAAAATAAAATCAAAAATCCGGTTTTCGGTAATATCTCGAAAAACCGAATTTTTTATTTTATTTTGGATTGTGTGGGCTTAGCGTACATTAAACTTTAGCAAACGTTTTTTTTTTTCATCATATTCTACGTCACACTACCTGTGTGCCAAAATGCAGCCGGTTAACATTTAATGAGATATTAAAACCCCTGGCGACTGGGCTATAGTGTAACACATAGGCTGAAACATTTTTGGTCTGACATAATTTCCATTTAAAATATCCATATAATTTTTGGGAAGTACCAACCTTTAAACGATACGTGTCAAAATTTCATGATATTTCGACGATTAGTTTACAAGTTACAGTGGTTTTAGTGACGCTAGTTTTGATATTTTCAAAACAATGGAAAAAATCGAATTTTGTGTCTTGATTAAACACTGTTTTTGATGGGAAGCAAAGCAATGCCTTGATAAGTGTAACGGGGACTCTGCCCCTGGAAAACGATTCATAATTTACTGGTATGCTGAATTTAAACGCGGTCGTACAGGCACAAATGATGCTGAACGCTCTGGAGGCCCAAATGAGGTGGTTACACCGGAAAACATTTAAAAAATCCACAAAATTGTTTTGGATGACCGTAAAGTGAAAATGCGTGAGATAGCTGACATCCTAAAGATATCTAAAGAACGTATTGGTCATATTTTGCATGAACATTTGGGCATGAGGAACTCTGTTCGAAAAGGTTACCGCGTTTGCTCACAGTGAACCAAAAACAAAAACGTATTGATCATTCTGAGCGCTGTTTAGACCTGTTTAAGCGCAATAAAAAGGATGTTTTCATCCGATATGTGACAATGGAGAAACATGGATCCACCACTACACACCGGAATCAAATCGGCAGTCAGCTGAGTGGACAGCAGCCAGTGAAAGCTGCCCGAAGCGACCAACGACACAACAGCCGCCTGGGAAGGTTTTGGCCTCTGTATTTTGAGATGCGCATGAAATAATTTTCATTGACTATGCTGAGAAAGGAAAAACCATCAATAGCGAATATTATATAAAGTTATTGGTGGGTTTGAAGGCAGAAATCGCAAAGAAATGGCTCCAAATGAACAAGAAAAAAGTGCTCTTTCATCAAGAAAATGCACCGTGGTGCTCTTTCATCAAGAAAATGCACCGTGTCACAGTACGATGGCAAAATTGCATGAATTGAAGTTCGAATTGCTTCCTCATCCACCGTATTTTCCAAATTTGGCCTCCAGCGACTATTATCTATTCGCAGACCTTAAAAAAATGCTCGCGGAAAAGAGATTTTTCTCCAATGCAGAAGTAATCTCCGAAAAACTGTGATTTTCGCACTTTTAGGTTAGAATACCTCAAAAACCAGAGCCATCAGAGAAATTCTGACCTCGGATTCGAATTCAGCGCGTCAAAAACGTTATTGCCGAAACTGAGGCCTATTTTGAAGGCAAAGACAAATCCTTCTACAAGAAAGATATAGAAATGTTAGAAAAGTGTTAGACTGATTGTATCGATCTTAAAGGAGTCTATGTTGAAGAATAAAGTCGAATTTCGCAAAAAGAATGTGTTTTAAGTAGCTAGACCAAAAACTTTTCAGCCTACGTGTTAAATTTTGTTGAGCTCTCTTAGATAAGCCTTAATTTCCAATTCGACTTCTTGATTTGAGCCAAATCAAATTTGGAAATAGGTAATAATCGCTGGGGCGCAGATCTGGTGAATACGACGGCATCGACGTTATGGATTTGTGGGCTGGTGCATTATGTTGCGGCCTTTTTTCTTGATTTTGCCATTCCAATGGTCCAATAAACCAACATAATAGTCTCCGGTGATTGTTTGCCCCTTTTCAAGATAGTCGATCAGTATTAGTCCAGGCACATCTCAAAAAATAGTTGTCAAAACCTTTTCAGATAATGATTGTGTTTTTGGACGCTTCGGTCGGCTTTCATGCGGTGCTAGCCGCTCTGCGGACTGCCTGTTGGACTCAGACGTGTAGTGGTGGATCCATGTTTCGTCCATTGTTACGAATCGACGCAAAAACTCCTTTGGAATATGCCGAAGTTGCGATAAACAGCGTTCCATCACACACAACATGCGATAAACATCATCGGTCACATAGCTTTTTTCATATGCAAGTATGTCTAATGTTGATGTTCTGGTGATATCTTCATGATATTAGCAGTATCTCTCATTTTTACTTTACGGTCATTCAAAGCAATACGGTGTATTTTTTTTGTGTTTTTTGGAGTGGCTGCCTCATTTCTTCTTCTTGAAGTGCCATATCCGATACGGACGTAGACGATCCTTCTCGCCTTTGCTTGTGGTTGGTGCCTTTTTGAGTATTTCCACAGACAAAGGGGACCTACAGTTTAATGTCGGTTCTGACCGGCGAAAATGAGAAGGCTTTATTAGGTATGAGACTACGGGTGAGTTGCCATTGCCTTCGCGAGAGAGGCGACCGTCACGTAAATTTTTATTTTATTTTATTATTTCCTTATCTTTTTTTATTAGGATTTCCCGAGCAGAGATACGAACTCGGGTCGCTGGCGTAGAAGGCAGACACCTTACCCACTACGCTATGGCCGCCTCTCTGCCTCATTTGGACATCCTAAACATGGTGCAGCATCGGTGCTTGTACGTTCGCATTTAAGTTCATTAAATCATCGACATATAGTTGCTTTCAACGGAGCAGATTGTAGTAAACCAACTATTTTTTTTATTATAATATTACTATATTGTTTTGTCCTTTAGCTACGCCTATGAGTTTAATACAAAACCATAGTTTAATAATAACGAATTCTCAATAAAAGATATACTATGTACACTTAATAATAGCTCAGTAAAACAACTACTTTCTACAAAATTAATTATTTTCTTTTAAACTGATTGATGGCGCCAAGAAGTCATCAAACTCTGTAATCATTAGGATGATAGGTAAATATTTGTTAGCTAAACTTAAGAGTACACCTATAATAAATTTTAGAGAGTAAATGTATAAAATAATAGACAGTCAGTTAGACATTATTACATTATTATTATTCTTAGTTAATTAACAAAAGACATAAAAGGCATTATTATTAACAGTAACATCAAGTATTAAATATTTTTATTAAGCCTTATAAAATTTACTTAATAGAAAGTTAGAAGTTTTATCACGGTGTTATTTTTGATCGACTTACAAGCCAGTAAAGCAACAGTCGGTTACAACAAGATGTGCCATAACACTGCTCGAGCCATTCTTGGGTACTGGCTGTATTTTTTCCCATCAAAAAACAATGTTTAATCAACACAGGAAATTCTTTTTGTTCCGTTGTTTTGCAAAAATCAAAAGTAGCTTCACTCCAAAACTGTAACTCGCACAATAATAGAAAAAATGTCATGAAAATTGTACCCGAATCTTCTGAGAGTTGACACTAACTGAAAATCTAGGGTTCATGTTTGAGCTGCCATCTCTCGGAAAGTCTCAGGAATTTTCCCCCCATGCAGTAGGAAAATTTTCGTGTTTTTGCTTGAGATTATGAAATGAAATTTGACCTTTGCTGAAGGAGGAGGTTGTAGGAATAGCTTCGAATATATCATGTTTCCAAGCTTCTTGAGGTCGAAGACTTTTAAAATCCTTTCCGTGGAAAATGCAGTTTGTTTGCAACGGAGCCTAGCTTAAGCGGCATGTCTTTCTGATTCGATTTGTTTACAAACTTTTATAGAAAACCTGTTATTTCCCTCTCACTTGAGGCAGTGCCAGCCTTCAATAAATCAGTTCCCATTGCTATTTTTATAAAAAAGTTTTTTCTTTTTGACCCCACAGTTTTATTGTTCGTCGACAACGTAGGGATTTTTTTTTGTATGAATAACACTATCGGGGATTTGAATTGGAAATAGGACGACCCGGAAGGTCGAGTGGCACTTTTTAAATGTCAGGATAACGCGTCGAATTTTTTTGTCGTTTGAAACACACGCTTAAAAGGAATTGATCGATTTTTTTTTAAGTTGGACGGCTAGTTGTGTTTCATTTAAAGTAATGCTCTTTTTTTAATTTCAGTAATATCCTGTAGTACCGTCCATTGCGGCTTGGACACTTTGTGAGGAATAGTCGCTGTTGTAGTATTTACAATGCTTTGCGTGACTATTAATCACAAGAACTCAAACTATGTCCGCGAGTCCTTAGAATTATCTCCGATATGGCATTTTTTATTGGCATGGCAGATGTGCTGCGGGGAAATCCCTAAAATGCTACAGAAGTGACGTGTGTGCGGAAAAAGAGATTCACGTTGGTTCTTAATCGCTGTAAATTGTACCATTCCAAAGGAATGAAGGTCTCTATACGAGGGCTGTCTGAAAAGTTCTCGGCTTAACAATGAAAGAAAGTATTTTGACGTGAAATATATTTTATTTTTCAATATCGTCTCCTGAAACTTCAGTCTGCAAAATTTCCAGCCAGGAATTTTTTCAGGTTTGGAAACAGATAATAACACTGGTCAACATGATTTTTATTACACCTAACCTGCAAAAATTTTTCGTCGATCACCCTCAGTTTTTTTTATAATAGTGACAGTCACTTAAATTACGTTATAAGAGGAGATCGTTGAGAACATTGTTTTTGAACTTAAGCCATCTTGGAAATAATAATTATTTTTTGTTTTCATTTGAGTAATCTACATCAACTATACCAATACAGACTGGCGACTATTTATAGACTCTTCAAAAGTAAGTCTAAAGGCTGTTCTTTTGCATAATGGAGACAAAATTCCGTCTGTCCCAGTAGCCCATGCCACTAACATGAAAGAGTCATATGATAACATGAAGCTACTTTTAGAGAAAATAAAATATTGTAGGCATTCTTGGAACATATGTGGAGATTTGAAGGTGATTGCTATTTTATTAGGGCTACAACTTAGTTACACAAAATATTGCTTCCTTTGTGAATGGGACAGTAGAGATAGGAAAAATCATTATACTAAAAAAGATTGGCCAGAACGTAGCTCACTTACTCCTGGACAAAAAAACGTTTTGTTTCCACCTTTGGTGAAACCAGAAGATGTACTGTTGCCACTACTACACGTAAAACTAGGTCTGATCAAAAATGTTATTAAAGCGATGGACAAAGCTGGCGAAGGATATTAATATTTGAAAAAAAAGTTCTCTAAAATTAGTGATGCTAAAATTAAAGAGGGAATATTGGGTGGACCACAGATTAAAGAATTAATTAAAGACTCTATCTTTGAACAAAAATTAAATTCACTGGAAAAACCCGCCTGGATGTTTCAGAAATGTGGTTAAAGATTTTCTTGGAAACAATAAAGCTGAGAAACTATAAAGAGTTGATCAGTGAACTTTTGACAACCGATAAAGCACTAGGATGTAACATGACACTCAAAATTCATTTTTTGGATTCTTATTTGGACTTTTTCCCCGAAAATCTGGGAGCAGTAAGCGATGAGCATGATGAACGTTTCCATCAGGATATTTCAGCCATGGAGAAGAGATACCAAGGCAAATGGAGTCTAAACAGGTCGGCAGATTACTGTTGGATACTGAAGAGGGATATTCCAGAAGCTAAATATCCAAGAAAGTCATAAAAATCTTTTTTTTTTCTGTACTATCACTATAAAATGTTATTATCTGATACATTTGTTCAAAAAAATATTACAGTAAAACCTGATGTGTTATATAAATTCTACTTTTATTTTATTGTTTCCATCTTATACTAGATTTAAAATATGACAATAGAATCCGTGTAACAAAAAAAGTTGAAATTTTGTTGACCAGTGTAGTCAGAGGGAGCGAAATCTGATGAATATGCTGGACGTTCGAACAATTCGTACTTTAATTCGTTGAATTTTGCTAGTTAAAACACATGTGTGAATACGTGCATTGTCTTGATAAAAATTAATTCTTTTCTTTTTTAAAGCAGGTCTTTTCACAGGAATTTTTGCATCCAACTAATCCAAAAGGTTACAATAATATTTAGAGTTAATTGTTTTACCTTTCTGAAGATAATCGATCAATAAAGCACCATTCTAATCCCAAAAAGCTGTTGCCATAACCTTCTCTGCTGGAACCGTCTTTATCTTCTTTGGTGCATTTTCACCGGTTCCAATCCATTGTTTCGACTGTGCTTTTCGCTCTGGTTTATAGTGGTGGATCCAAGTTTCATCAACAATTATGAAACGACTCTTGAAATCCGTTTTATTTTGCTTAAAACGATCCAAACACGTTTGAGAAATACGCTTTCGAATGCGCATCTTTAATAATTTCGGATGAAGTTCTGTTGGTGTTAAACCAGCCAAAACAAAGAATTTAACCACTGCTTGATATTCAGTTTTTCCATTTACAAAAAAATCAACAACACGTCAATATTAAACAGCTACTACTACTGGAATGAATTGACAGTCATAACATTGTCGAGTTCAATACCTTTTTTGGAAAAAAGGCCGCTTGGGTTTTTGTAGCGTTACTTGGTTACTGTTACCTCCAGACAGAATTGGATTCAGGTCTTTTAAGTTGAACGACTTCCTGCTGCCTGCAAATATTTGCATGTGTAGTCGACGTGTACTGTCATCTACAAAGCTGTAAATTGAATTCCCGGTCTTTTCCAGCAGATCATTAATATAAATAAGAAAGAGGGTAGGAGACGGTATGGAGTCTTGGGGCAGACCGGCTGAGGAAACCCGAGAGCCATAAGCAAAGTGTAATCAGCACAGAAAATTCTTTTCGTTCCGTCGTTTTGCAAAAATCAAAAGTAGCTGTAACTCACAAGCTAATAGACAAAATGTTATGAAAATTTTACACGAATCTTCTGAGAATTGACACTAAATGTATAAATATAGTTTTTTTTTTGTTTATGCTACCATCTCGCAGAAACTTTCGGAACTTTTCACCCCATGTAGTAATTCTTACCCTGTCATGTGTAATCTATCATTTTACCGTCACTAAACAACAAAACTACTTAGTTTTGGGCAATACCCGAACTCGTTTTTAAATAATGTCAATTATTTTCTAATAGAAATGGTCGAAGCAATGAAGAAGGTTGCCAAACTGGACTTAGAACTGACCGTAGAAGAACGTAATTTGCTCTCTGTAGCCTACAAGAACGTCATCGGGGCCCGCCGCGCTTCGTGGAGAATAATCTCTTCCATCGAGCAGAAGGAGGAGTCGAAGGGAGCCGACGACAAGCTTGAAATGATTAGGCAATACAGACAGCAGGTAAGCGTTATATTTAATTTTTGGGTAAAGTTGGAGTATCGATCTGTTCCGGGTTTTCCCTGTAAACTGCTGTTAAAAGTAGGTTAAAGGTCAAGGCAGTATAATTCAGTTGTAATTAAAAAACATATATGACAATATTTAAGCACTGTAATTAATCAAATTAAAGGAGTGCCGGCGCTTTTACCGGTATAAGAGCCGCTCGAGAAATCCGTGTAAAATCCAAGAGATAGCGCTACATATCAGTGCTTCTGCCTTATAACTGTACCTAGGTCTTTTATCAGACCACTGCACAAATCTCGTCCCGATATTTACATACATGTGACCCAATGAGTAAACAATTTTGATTATCACGTGAACCGGAAAACAATTTAAAGACGTAGCCATACTTATTGGGTGATTGTAAAAGTTCTTGCTCGATTTTGCAGAGATGGCAGAAGCATGCACTTTTGACTGTGCTGTCTGTTCTTTTATAATCGTATTATTAACTGACAGTCTCTCGTCGTGGGTTAACATAACTTTAAAAAAGTTTATTTAAATGAATTTGTGTGCAGGGTTAATATTCAAAATGGAAAATGAAAAGTTACATTTTCGCCACGTTATGTTACACTACCGTTAGAAAGTATTTGCTCACCTAGTTATTTCAGTCCCAAGACAACAAAAAACCCAGATAATATATATATTTTTTTTAATTTCAATGAATTATTATTTATTTTCACATTATTTACAGTCTAGAAAATCAGAAAAATATTCATGTTTTTCCAGGATTTTTCTAATGTATGTGACCTCCTTTGTTTTTAAATACCGCTTTATAGAGTTTCGGCATTCTGTCCAGTAGTTTCTTCGGTTATTTTTAACCCATTTTGCTTGTAAAAGTTCCCACACGTGGTTTTCTGATGTTGGATTGAGTTTTCGAACACACCTGTCCAAATGATCCCACAGCAATTCGATGGGGTTCAAGTCGGGTGATTATGGAGGCCAAGTCATCACTTCCAGGACGTCATCGGATTTCCATTCGTCCAAAAGTTATTTAGGAGAATGTTTAGGGTCGTTCTCATGCTGAAAAATAAATTGCCCCTGAAAAATATCTCTTCTAGAAGCATTTGAGTTAGCAGAATTTCTTGGTACTGTTCTTTCGCATGATTCCAACCCCAAACCATTACTGAACCTCCACCATGTTTTACTGTAGGCAACTGACAGGCTTCCAACATCCTCTTTCCAGCTGACCGCCGCATGTAAACTCATCGATTTGAACCGAAAATTTCAAATTTAGATTCGTCGCTCCAAAGGACGGAATTCCATTGTTCTGATGTCCAATTTTCATGTTCTCGGGCCCGCTCTAATTGTTTACGTTTATTCACTTGCCTAAGAAGTGGTTTCCTCCCTTCAACTCTCCCTTGTAGTTCACCTTCTGCTAACCTGTTCATCACAGTTGTCACGCTGATGGGGATGGGCCGCTCCAGGTTTATTTGAGCCGTGATTTCTGGTGCGGTTAGGCGGCTATTACGTCTGCTGGACATTGTTATAGCTCTGTCTTCAGCGGGAGGCGTTTTTCGAGGCCCTCCTGAACGTTTTTGGTTGAGAATTCTGTCCCGCAGAAAAAATTTTTACAATATAGTCCACCGTTCCCCTTGGCATCAGCATATCACTCGCGATATGTCGACTCGAGTGACCATTTTGATATCTCGCAATTATCAGAGCCCGATTTTCAACGGAAACTTCTTTCGTTTTTGGCATTTTCACAAAACAATTGAGCCCGTGTCAATGACAAAGTACTGTTTGCCAATGATTAATTTCCAAAAGGGCAATAGTATTTATAGCATAGTTTTTATAATAAAATGTCAGTAGGAATTTCCATAATCCCTAGAAACTTGAAATGAGTTCTTACTTCAACTGGAATTCTGAGAACTTGGAAATTTGTTCTAATTGGTTTTTAATTTGTCATTTTACCAAAGAGGCTTATCTAAACAATTTTATGATGGACACTTTTTAAGAACAATTAAATTTACCTAATATAATAAAAGGGTTTAATTAGGTATTAAATTTTGGCAGTTACATGGAAATTTCTAGGTGGGCAAATCCTTTCTGACGGTAGTGTATATGAGTTTAAAAAGGGAGTAAGTGTTGGAACTGCAACAAAAAATATGCAAGACGTTTATTTGGATCGTGCTCCTGCTCTTAGGATAGTTAGTGGTTTGGTCGATTTCGAAATGGTGACTTCAATCTTCGCTCTGGGCTATCTTTCGGCATTGATAATGACTTTATTCGCGACTTAGTGATTCATAACTCACGGATTACCACTGAAGAGATTGCCGAGAGACTAAATGTTGACGATTCGACTGCATTTCGTCATTTAAAGCAACTTGGATACACTTCGAAACTTGATATATGGGTTCCGCCCGTTTTGACAGAATGGAACAAACTGACCCGTGTTTCCATAGCCACTTTTCTCTCCTCGCCCGTCAACAAAACGAGCCTTCCTTGGATCAAGTCCTAACTGGAGATGAAAAATGGGTTGGTTGTGTATAACAATAAATAAGAAAAAGAAGTTGGAAGCATGGTAGTGAAAGATCAGAATCTATGGCAAAGGCTGAATTGCATCTAATGATAGTATTGTTATGTGTCTCTGGTGGGATTACAGAGGAATATTTTTTTACAAGCTTCTTCCACGTGGCCAAACAATAACTGCGGAAAAGTATTGGAGCAACTCGCCCAACTCAGTGTTGAAATCCCGTCCAAATTTTGTCAATTGAAAAGGCATCATCTTTCACCATGACAATGCTAGACCATATGTCGCTCAACAGACACACTTGGGGAGTTAAAATGGGAAATCCTCCAGCACCCACCGTATTCCCCCTGACCTTGCCCCTTCAGATTCTATGGAGGAAGTTAAAAATTACCTTTGAAGAGAAATCGCGCAGTTTCTACAAAGAAGGAATTCAAAAACTTGTAAAACGATGAGAGAGAGTTACAGAAAATGATGGAGAGTACATTACACAGGTTTACAAATTTTTAATTTGGAAAAATACCAAGAACGCCACATGCCTAGATAAGTTAATTGGGACCTCCTGAACACGAAAAACGCTATAATTTTTTTTTTTAAGTACCGTTTTTTAGATAACGGTACTTTTGTGTGGTGTATGGTCCCACTCAAACCCTTATGGAGCCCAACCGAAAAGTCCGATCGAGATAAATGTCATACCGTTGGAAAGGCAACTAAATGCCTTTTCCGGCGGTATACTATAAATTTCTATGTGACAAGAAGTGGCTGAGTTATAACACCTCAAAGTTCAAAATTTGCCTATTTTTTACGTTTTTTTTTTTCAAAATTTTTCATTTTTATTTGGTTTTTTTTCTACGTTATTGTAAAGATCTGGAATGTTTTATTTTTTTTACCAAGTAGTTTATTTAATAACCAACATTTTAAACGTAATTTGAAAAAAAAAGGATGAAAAAAATAAAGTTTTTATTAAGGATTTTGTGGAACGACAATATTTTCATTTTCATTGCTCACACGCTATATTCGGCGTCCATCAGAATTTGAATCACTGTATACGTTGGTAGCCCTGACACACGCTATATTCGGCGTCCATCAGAATTTGAATCACTGTATACGTTGGTAGCCCTGACACACGCTATATTCGGCGTCCATCAGAATTTGAATCACTGTATACGTTGGTAGCCCTGACACACGCTATATTCGGCGTCCATCAGAATTTGAATCACTGTATACGTTGGTAGCCCTGACACACGCTATATTCGGCGTCCATCAGAATTTGAATCTGATCACAGTAAACAGTTTGGCTTTGTACGTGCAAAAAATAAAATGTGTTCAATCGATCCCAACGAATTTTGTTATGTTTGTGGAGTTCTTGTGAAAAAGAAATCACAGCATTTGATGCGAAAAATGAATACGAAAAATTTATCTGAAGCGTATAAGAAGTATTTCGGCTTTCGACCTGCGTCTCTGGACAAACCGTGGACACCGAATAATGCATGTAACAACTGCCGAACAATATTAAATAAAATTGGTAAGGGTCAAGAGTGTTTCTTCACATTTGGAAAGCCAATGCAATGGAGAAACCCGATCAGTCATACAACAGATTGTTATTTCTGTTTAACGGAAAAGGCTGTCGGACGTAGAATTGAACCAGTTTATCCAGTTGTTAGCTCGGTGACGCTGCCAGTGCCGCACTCAGTATCGTGCCCCAAACCGCAGCTGATTGTAGCAGAGCCCACAAAAATACGAAAAAGAACAACAATAAGTGATTCATCAGATGAGTGCAGTGAATCAGAAATGCAATCAAATAAGAAACCCCATTTACTTACTCAGGCCGAGGATAATGATTTGTGCCGAGATTTGTATTTGCCGAAATCGAAATCTGAATTACTTGCATCGCGATTGCAACAGTGGGGATATTGTGCTCCTGAGACACGTGTTACATATTACCGTGATCGTAGCAAACAACTTGCAGTTTTTTTCGCAAAAACGGGAAACTTTTGTTTTTGTGCCAACATACGTGGTCTTTTCAATGCTCTCCAACAAAGTTATGACCCAGTGGAATGGCGTCTTTTTCTGGATGGAGGCAAGGATAGTTTGAAGGCAGTCTTGCTTCATAAAGGGAATACGAAACCATCAATTCCAATCGGATATGGAAAATACATAAAGGAAACATATGAAGCAATGAAAGAACTTCTCGCTCTCATACAATATGACCAACATCAATGGAAAGTTTGCTCTGATTTTAAATTAGTTGCCATACTATCTGGATTGCAAGGGGGCAATACGAAGTTTCCCTGTTTTCTATGTCTATGGAACAGCCGTGACCGTCAGAATCACTACATCCGAAAAGTTTGGCCCGAACGAAGTGGGCGTACGCACGGAGAGTACAATATTAAAAATGACCCACTCATTCCTCAGGAGAAGATAATACTTCCTCCACTACATATTAAGCTTGGGTTATTTACAAATATTGTGAAAACGTTGCCAAAAGACAGTCTTGCCATGAATTACCTTAAACAAAAATTTCCGAGAGCCACAGCGAGCAAAATTGAAGCTGTATATTTGATGGACCTCAAATTCGGGCTCTGTACGGTGACCAAGCATTTAATGAGTGTTTAGGTCCAGCTCATTTGGAGGCATGGGAAGCATTCCAGGACATCGTTTACAACTTTTTGGGAAACTACAGAAGTCCTGATTACGCTGAGAAGATCGATACATTACTGCAAAAATTCAATGCCATTGGTAAGCGTTGAGTGAAAGCATGTATATCAAAAAGGCCGTTATCATTTGAAAATTATTTGAAATTTATTCTTTTTAACTTTTAGGTTCAAATATGACACCTAAACTACACTTTTTATTCAGTCATTTGGATATTTTCCCCATGAACTTGGGATCCGAAAGTGATGAGCAGGGTGAAAGATTTCACCAGGAAATGCAAGAAATCGAGAGACGTTACAAGGGCTGGTGGGATGAACAAATGATGGCAGACTATTGTTGGTTCCTCATTCGCGAAGATACATCCGAAAAAAAACGGAAAAATTCAAGTCACTCGTCATTTTAATTTAAATTTTTTTAATTTACGCCGAATATAGCGTGTGAGCAATGAAAATGAAAATATTGTCGTTCCACAAAATCCTTAATAAAAACTTTATTTTTCATCTTTTTTTTTTTCAAATTACGTTTAAAATGTTGGTTATTAAATAAACTACTTGGTAAAAAAATAAAACATTCCAGATCTTTACAATAACGTAGAAAAAAAAAACCAATAAAAATGAAAAATTTTGAAAAAAAAAACGTAAAAAATAGGCAAATTTTGAACTTTGAGGTGTTATAACTCAGCCACTTCTTGTCACAATAGAAATTTATAGTATACCGCCGGAAAAGGCATTTAGTTGCCTTTCCAACGGTATGACATTTATCTCGATCGGACTTTTCGGTTGGGCTCCATAAGGGTTTGAGTGGGACCATACACCGAAAAACACAAAAGTACCGTTATCTAAAAACGGTACTTAAAAAAAAAAAATTATAGCGTTTTTCGTGTTCAGGAGGTCCCAATTAACTTATCTAGGCATGTGGCGTTCTTGGTATTTTTTTGGCTGTAAACCAGTGTTATTGATTAATCAATACTATTTTTCATGAAAATGTGTTGTATTTAATTTGGTTTCTAATCGACATGAACTTTTGCCATCACCCAGTATTTAAACCATTACTGTGCCGGTTTTTTAGTTTGCCTTTTATATTATTTTCCTCATGATAAAATGTAATAATTTTTTATTGACTTTACATAACCACTATTGACGGAACTGAATAAATATCCGTATGATTAACAAGTGACCTTAAAGAATAGCAATAAAATATTTCATTATGAAAGCTCGCGCATTTTCAACTCGACTATTTGTATCAACTCTCCCAGTCTCAAAAAAAAATATTTGAAGTATTTAGAACTGGAACGCACCTCGTTATTATACTATAAATATAGCTTACTCGCTGCAGGGAAATCTCCTGAACGCTACAGGTTGTGATCAGTGGGTGTTTATACGAGGTGGGTTTTAAAACTGTTTTCTTTACTGAACAGTATTGTAGTTTAAGTCAAAAGTTCGAGCCCAAATTTCCATAAAAACTGATCTTTGGGCTGCTTTTGTTCAGAGCCGGACCTAAATCTATCCTAATACATTTTATATTTTTTTCATTTTAACAGGTTGAAAAGGAATTGAGGAGATATCTGCTCGGATATTCTAGGAGTATTGGACAAACACTTAATCCCGCTGCGTCTACAGGAGAAAGCAAAGTTTTCTATTACAAAATGAAGGTAAGACCTTCAGCGGACGTAGCTGCTAAGAAAACAGCTACCAGTTATCTCCTTTCTATCCGTATGGAATGAAAAGGGAAATACAGTCGATCGAGTAAGAACTAGTCGCGTGTTGTTCATTAAAAAATATATTTATTTAAAAGTTTTTTTTACATCATTTGACAGTTGCCGTTAAAATGCTAATGATTTAGTAGTTCGTCCAATTCCCATTAGCTTGGATGATTGCCGGCCATTTTCGGGGCATACTTTCGACAATATTTTCCGCGTATTCTTGGGGCAAACATTTCCAAATTGCCCGAATTTGCCGTGACAGCCGCTTCACTGTGTACAGCTTTTTACTACGACGCTTCCATTTGATGTATGACCACACGTTCTCGATTGGATTTGCATTGGT
>CM032448.1:115941344-116174465 GCA_019049505.1 Pachyrhynchus sulphureomaculatus | reverse complement strand
ACTGAAAAAACTAGTATTTTTTTAAAAAAAGATTGAAATATTAGAAAAACTAGTGGGTTTGAGGTATATAACATTATTAATAAAAAAGTTATAAAATTTTACGGGCAGAATTTGAAAAATAAATTAGAAAATAGTGATGTTCCATTTTAAAAAACCATATCGGCCACAATTTTTTGAAGTACCCTGTATCCTCAAAAATAATTTTAAACTGTGCACCTTAACATTCCCTAAAACTATTGTTATTTAACATTTTTCCGTCATTTCCCGAAACAAATGAGATATGAACTTTACTCTATCGTTGACTCACCCTGTACAGACAACATTTCTATTTCAGACAGCTGTTACAACCAACTACATATACAGAATGCCTTCCAATTCCCTCATAGACACTTATGGACTTTTTATACCAACTTAAGAAAAAAATCTTGCTAAGGTGTGGCATCTATTGTCGAGGACGAGATTTTTCAATTATTATATGGTCCGATTTCTTCATGTAGAGGGAAACAAAGTGTCCCCTAGGAATTGTTTTGTGGCGTTTATGGAGAGAATTCTTTTAGAGAAATTCGAAAAAACGTTGAGATGTGCGAAAAACTGCCGAGGGTTTATGTAAATCATCTTTTTGTACTCTTAATCTTGACACTTAAATGCCGAGACACGACAGACGAAATACCCGACGGACTGTTTTTTTTTTTTGGTTGCGATTTTTATTAGCACCCGAAAACGAAATCTACATTTGAATAAGCAGGAGTCATTTTTTTTAAATGAAACGGTTTCTGTTTTGCTGTTAAATATTAATGTGAGTATCCCGCTCATTATAGGTAATTATTGAAAATTGGACGCATGAAATCTTATTAAAAATAATTAGGTGATCTTGTTTCGAGAATTCTAATTACTGTGGAATCCACAATAAATAAAAAATAACAGTTAGTTAATTAGGTGTATCTAGGCGCGCTCAGTGCGCCATAAGAGTTTACTCAGGGTGCACTGTGGAGTTTTTGATACGTGTTTCATCATACTCTGACATGATAACGTTTAGAGGATAAAGGCGCTGGGGGGCTATATTCTGTTTCATTACCAAACTCGAAGTAGTTATGTATGGATCTAGTTCACGAAATAATACTAATTTGGTTATTGTAAAGCAACTGAAAATAGATAGAAGTCCATATATTCAGCAGTTTACTAGCTGTTCTCTTGTCCGTCAAATCCATCCTGAGACGCGTTTCGCCGTATTACGGCTCGTCAGTCAGGCTAGGATTGACAAACAAGAGAACGGAATTAACTGGTACTTATCCTTTCCTGGATTATCCCTTCTGGGATAAGTATCAGTTGATTCCGTTCTCTCGTTTGTCAATCCTAGCCTGACTGACGAGCCGTGATACGGCGAAACGCGTCTCAGGATGGATTTGACGGACAAGAGAACAGCTAGTAAACTGCTGAAATATGGACTTCTGTCTATTTTCAGTTTGCTTTACAATAACTATATATGCCTGAGGAAGGATCCCTCGAAAAGCGCTACCTGCTTTTAAGCATTGACTGTGTCAACCACTCTGTCGGCTCGAAAGCTGCTGTGTCAGGTTTCGATGGAGTAATAGGCATCCGTACTTAATACAATTCGTTGTATCTTACCATCGTAGTACTAATTTGGTAGTCGCGAATCAAAATCGAGAAAATTGTTTTTTATATTTTATTAAATATATGCCGTTTTCTTCGATGACCTTCTGCCATTTTTCTCGCAACACTCTAATCCCGTCACTTTATACCGTCATTATAGCATCCTTTTTCTGAAATATTCAAGAGAAGATTTTCCTTCGGGATTTTCTTTGTTTCGGTATCAGAAATATTGTGTCAAAAGTCCATTGCGAAATCGTGTCGATAAAAAAAGTTATCGACGATCAAAGGTCGTAAAAATCAGTTTTTCTCAAATATCTGGTGAACTATGGGTTTTACGTGAATTTTGGTTGTAATAATTTATATTACAGTATCATATAATGTTCATTATTCGTTATAACTGAAAAAAGGGGCACTTTATACACTGGCATTAATGCTCAAAACGTTTTTTTATGTTTTTTTTTTTAATAGTAACAGTACATTTGTAGCAAAAAGAAAATATTCCTCTCCTCTGGCGCATAAGTTAAAAAACCTATAAAATTTGGTGTTCGTTCACTGATACGAGGACAGATATTCCATCAGGACCAAAAATTTTTGTGCTGTCTGTCGTCATTAAGATACGTTCGATGACGTGCTTTCCGTAAACGATTACAGACACTTTTTACTGTACAGGGTGGTCCAAATTGGACACTTTTAAAGGTAAACCCCTTTATCTAAAGGAGATAGACGAAAACTCAATTTTTATGATAAACTCAATGGTGAAAACCGCATATCGATATCTAGTACCGTTTCAGATATATACAGGATGTTTTTAAAAAATCTGCATTTTGGAAAAATGTTTGTAATTTTTTTCCTGTTGAAAATTTTTGATTTCTGTAAAAACATTCTCGAAGCACTTTTTCACGTGGATTTCAACAGTGTAAGTTGCATTTTTTTACAACTAATATTTTAATAGTTATTAACGCAAAAATATATTTTTTAAATGGGATACCCTGTATATTTTTCCTTATCCAAATAGAGCTTTAAATTACCATTCTAAAAATATAGCACACCAGGCAAGAGTTAGAAGTCGCAGTAATACAAAGTTTTGCAGCTCTCACTCTTCTCTGATCTTTTTCTTTATTTTTTGTCTATTTCTGCCAATTCTAATCTGCAATTTGTAGGATCATTTCTTAATAGTCGTCTCTGTTTCATGAGATTTTGTGTCTTTTTACTTAATTTTTGTATTTTTTTTTCTTTTTTTCAGTGTTTCTATTTATTTTGTAGTCATAAGTAAGCTATTGATTATTTGTGCGTTTAGTTCGTCAACTTCTGTTTGCTAGTTTATGTGTTTTATATAATTCTCCAATGCTTGTCGATATTCGTCTGTATTTTGCTTTATTGTTTCTGTTGGTGTCTGTATCTTGGTATGCGTAATTAATCTACGTCTTTCCTGCTTCAGATTCATTCTTATTTTTGCTCTGAGCATCCGATGGTTACTATCAATGCTTATCGTGTCAATTACAATATTCTTGTCATTTGATAACACATAATCAATTTCGTTTCTTGTTATACCATCTGGGCTTTGCCATGTCCATTGTCTATGTTCTGGCTCTTGGAAAAATGTGTTCATAACCTAGAAGTTATTTTCGTTTACAAAATGTGATAACATTTCTCCTCTGCTGTTTCTCGTACCCAACCAAACTTCCCCACTCTTCTCATTTGTATTCATTGGTTTCCCTGTTTTTGGGATTGAAGTCGCCGATTATTATGACATATTTTTGTTGTATGATGTAGCATTGCTTTGTTTATATCTTCGTAGAATTGGTCAATTTCTTCTTCCCCCGCTGTCTGTCTGTCTGATGCATTTGCATCTTCTGTTCATCTGTATGTCTACTGAAATCACTCTTTGCGATATGGCTTTAAATTGAACAACATTTTCTGTTATTCTTTTATGTGTAAGTAGACCGATTCCTCCAATTTTCTTACGTTCATTGCCTTTATAGAAAAATTTATGGCTACTTTTTGGGGTAATACAAGACTTCCCTGTCATCGAAACCTCCCTTTTCCCAATAACTCTCTTCAAAACAGAACCAGATCACTAATACTCTCCCTCAATTTACCCATTCCTACATACTCCTACCTCTTATTCACCTCCTTTCCACCATGGAAAATACCACTCCCTCTCATCAACTTCTCTTTATCGCCATTAAACCACGGCAGACCACAACAAAAACATTATTATAACAAAATTTCTGTCTGTCATTAATGAGAGATATCATAACCACACACTACTATTCACTGATGGCTCCGAATCCAGTGTGTGTGTTGGTGCGGCTTATCATCCAAAAAATTCGTAAAAAATCTACAGATTGCCATCCCACTGTTCGATCTTTGCTGCCGAACTGTGGGCAATCGAAGAAAGCATAATTGAAGTGGTCAAACTCAATAAAAATCGGAAATATCTTGCGGTATTTGATTCCCAGAGCGCATTAAAAACAATCGCCTCAGGAAATCTTACCTATGCGTACACTAGGCAAATCTATGATCTATTATACGTAGCAAAAATTAAAATTTTGGATGGTTGTAGCTTCTACTTGATGGAAATTCATTATAAATATATAATAAAAGACTGTTTTTAAGCAATTTCCACTGGTTTATTTAAATTGCGATGACGCGTTTCGCTGTCGATGCAGCTTCTTCAGATCTACATTTTATACTCTCAAGTTAGGTTTAATGTTTACAATTTTGTATAATTTCTTAATTATAATATTACACTTAACTAAATTACATTGATAGTATTGGAAAACCCACACAGATTTGGAATTAGAAAAATAAATTCAATAATGGTGAATTGCTTAAATCTACCTGGTCGTTGAACAAAGTACCTGTAGTCCTTAATCGAACAGAAAAACTGGAGAAATTTTTAAATCAAAAAAATATCAACATAGCTTACAAGACTAACAATACTATAGGGAAATATCTTAAAAACTACAAACCACAAATCAATAAAGACAATAAATCAGGGGTTTATCAATTAACATGTGGGTCATGTCCTAAAACATACATAGGACAAACTGGACGTACATTTATACAAAGAATTATAGAACACGAAAAAAGTTTCATCCATAGAAAATCTAAATTCAACATATCCTAATCATCTTTTAACAGAAAATCACACATTTAACAAGAATTTCAAAAATTTTACACACCCAACAAAGAGGATTAAAACTAAACCTTTTAGAGACAATGCAAATAAATCGATTAAGGACTACAGGTACTTTACTCAACGACCAGGTATATTTAAGCAATTCACCATTATTGAATTTATTTTTCTAATTCCAAATCTGTATGGGTTTTCCAATACTATCAATGTAATTTAATTAGGTGTAATATTATAATTGAGAAATTATATGAAATTGTGAACATTAAACCTAACTTGACAGTGTAAAATGTAGATCTGAAGAAGCTGCATATTACAGCGAAACGCGTCATCGCAATTTAAATAAACCAGTGGAAATTGACTAAAAACAGTCTTTTATTATATATCAAAAATTAAAAATATCACAATTGATTTCATATGGACTCCTGGGCATGCAGGGATCAGAGGCAATGAATTAGCTGATTTACTGGCAAAAAGAGCCACAATAACCGGGCAGAACATAAAAGAGGAAAATCATCCCTCTGAATACTATAACACATGGGCTGAAAAGTCCCGGGCCTAACACATAGATGGCGCTAGTTTTATTGCAGTCACCTTTTTTTCAGTTAATACTAACCTTCAAAAGACAGCTGTTAAAATTTCATGATATTCTATTCATTAGTTTGTGAGTTATTGTGCTAAGAGTGACGCTACTTTTGTTATTTTCAAAACAATGGATCAAAAACAACTTCGTGTTTTAATTTTACACTGCTTCTTGATGGGAAAAAATACCGTTCAAGCGAAGCAATGGCTTGAAAAGTGTTATGGGGACTCTGCTCCATCAGAAACAACAATAAAACGTTGGTTTGCTGACTTCAAACGTGGTCGTAGAGACACCGATGATGCAGAACGCAGTGGACGTCCAAATGAGGCGGTAACACCAGAAAACATCAAAAAAATCCATAAAATCGTTTTGAATGATCGAAAAGTGAAGTTGCGTGAGTTAGCTGACATCGTAAAGATATCAAAAGAACGTGTTGGCTTTATATTGCATGAGCATTTGACTATGAGAAAGCTCTATTCAAAGTGGGTGCCGCGTTTGCTCACTGTTGATCAAAAACAAGAAGGTGTTGATGATTCTGAGCAGTGTTTGGCCATGTTTAAACGTAACAAACCGGATTTTTTGCGTCGATATGTGACAATGGATGAAACATGGATCCATCACTTCATTCCGGAATCAAAACGATCGTCATCTGAGTGGACAGCAACTGGTGAACCTCGTCCAAAGCGCCCGAAAGCACAACAATCGGCTGGAAAGGTTATGGCCTCGGTATTTTGGGATGTGCGTGGTGTAATATTCATCGACTATCTTGAGAAAGGAAATACCATCAACAGTGAATATTATATAGCGTTATTGGAGCGTTTGAAGGCCGAAATTGCAAAGAAACGACCGCATATGGCAAAAGAAAAAAATTTTGTTTCATCAAGACAACGCACCGTGTCACAAGTCAATCAAAACAATGGCAAAACTACATGAATTGAACTTCGAATTGCTCCCACATCCACCGTATTCGCCAGATTTGGCTCCCAGCGACTACCGGCTGTTCGCAGACCTGAAAAAAAAATGCTCGCCGGTAAGAAATTTCGCACGAATGAAGAGGTTATCGCTGAAACTGAGGCCTATTTTGAGGCAAAAGATAAATCGTTCTACAAAAGTGGTATTGAAATGTTAGAGCGGCGCTGGAATGATTGCGTTGCTCTTGATGGAGATTACGTTGATGAATAAAGCTAATTTTTGAACCAAAAAAAAACCGTGTTTTCTTTGTTAGGCCCGGGACTTTTCAGCCCATGTGTTAACTTACTAAATCAAACATACAGAAATCTTTTATCAGTTACAATGGGATTTATTAGACACGTCAAATAAACTCTGGGAGGTGAAGCCCCTTGTTTACCCACTATTTCATAACAAAACAGTCAACAGAAGGGAAAACACATTATGGCGCAGATTGTCTGTGGGCTACATCTATGCAACCCACAACCATTTACTCCAATATAAAGCTCCACCTAAATATCAACTCTGTGAGGGACCACTATCTGTACAACACTTATTTGAGGATCCCATACATGGAGACATTAGAAACAAATATCACATTCCACATACACTGAAATCAGCACTTGCTCCCAAAACCATTTCAACCAATATAAATAAAATCATTTTATACCTCAAATAAAAACAGTGGCGCAAAATAACCCTAGCAGTTGAGGCGCTTCAAAATAAACCTAACTAACTAACTAAGACTTTCCTGTCCTTCTTTCGAAAAGTACTGACCAAAAAATTTTGAAAAAATTCTGGAATAGTCCAAATAAAGTGTAGATTGAGTGAAAATCATCGCGAGTTCATTACGTTTGATAATTTTTCTGGTATAAAAAAAAACATGAAAACTCTGTTCTTCAATACAATGGTGGATGTTTTGTTAATGTACTTTCAGGTACATTATTGCTCGCGCGTCACTACTGTGTCAGGACAAAAGAATTTTATTTGTAGATAGAGCTTTTCATGTTAAAAAAGAATTGCTTAATTTAATCCACCTATGACATTCGTTAAAAATTGTATTCAAAGCCCGTATTTTTTCCTCTTTTTACCATAAGGGCCGTAATATATCCCCTTTTTTATTCTTTCTCAATATAAACAGATTAAAGACCGCTGCTCATTTCACAATAACGGAAAATTCCACTTCAAAGCGATCTTTTTCCCGTAAAATCTTTACTTTTTATATTATTTTCTCCATATTTCAGTTTTTTTTTCACAATGTACTGTATAATCTGTGATGAGAGAGAGACCCTGTCTCTCGGTTGCTATCGATCGACCGCCGACGGCAAGCTGCCAGGCAGAAATTTCGCTCTCGGCTCGTCGAAATGCGATTTTTCCATCGCCCCGGGATTTTCCATGGATTTTCCACCCCGCGTTCGAAGGAAATTTTTTTTCAGTACGAAAATTCAAATGGGAAATCGCATTAAAAAGGAGATAGAAATTGTTCCTATTCTTCGAGAAACTGAAATATTTCGAGGCGGTTTTGGATTGCAAATTTTGACCATACTGCGCTCTATTTTGTTGGGCACGATTGCGTTCATGAATTCTTTTAATTTGAAAAAAAAAGAAAACGTCCCACAAAAAAACGACTAATGAGCTTTGAAGCCTTAAGGGTCAGTTTTTATCTGTCGAAAGGTGATAATTAAATGTTCCAGTCACTTCTTATGACTATTCAACTCATGAGTTGCTTGATTATTCAACCTTACTCTCTACTAATATTCATAATATCTTCAAATTTAAGATTTCAATCTCGGAAATTTACGAGGGGCTCTCGAAATTGGATCACAGAAAGGGGCCTGGTCCTGATGGTTTGCCTCCTGGATTACTGAAGGCATGTAGTTTTGTATTATCGCGACCATTATGCATGATGTTTAACCGCTTATTGGAGGAGGGTTATTTTCCTGCGTATTGGAAGACCAATTTTGTCGCCCCTGTATTCAAGTCATGGGGCAGGGCTGATATCGCAAACTATAGGCCAATAAGTATTTTGAGTACTGTTCCTAAATTACCTAGTAAACCTAGTAACTAAAGTATTGGCATCTAACCTGGGATCATCTATCGTAGGTGAACAGTTTGGTTTTCAGCAAGTCTGCTGAATTGAACTTGATTTGCTATGCGGACTACCTGTCGAGGACCTTGGAGGGTGAATCTGAGGTACATTCCATCTATACCGATTTCTCTAAGGCCTTTGATAGGATCAACCATGATGTTCTTCTTAAGAAGCTCAATAACCGTGGCATATCGGGTTCACTATTGGGCTGGATTAGGAGTTATTTGTGTGGCAGAGTTCAGGTGGTTCGAGCTAATAATTTTAAGTCTGTCAACATTACTGTGCCCTCGGAGTACCTCAAGGCTCTCATATGGGGCCTCTGCTGTTTAACCTGTTCTTGAATGATGTGGTCGACTGCTTTCGGTCTTCCAGGTTCTTGCTCTTTACTGATGTTTTGAAGTTGTATACGCCGGTTGGGTCGATTGAGGATTGCGTGGGATTGCAGGGTGATTTGAATAGACTTAGTGTCTGGTGTCAGTTAAACCGTATGGTTTTAAATACTTTTAAATGCTTCTCTTTGTCTTTCTCGAGATCGCGCATTCTAGTATTTTTTGATTACAGCATATATAATGGGACTTCCCTCGAGTCCGTGGTTAGCGTTAGGGATCTGAGGGCTAAGTTTGATTCGGCACTGAGTTTTATTTCTCTTATAACGGAGATAACGTCCAGTTCTCTGAAGATGCTTGGGTTCATCAGGCGTTGCTCATCAGAATTTTCATCCATTACCTCTATAAAAATTTTGTACTGCTTGTTGGTTAGGCCTCTCTTGGAATATTGCTCATGTGTATGGAACCCACGTTTTGCTTGCCATGCTAGGAGCTTGGAGCTTGTTCAGAGTAAATTTCTACGTCATATTAATTATAAATCCTGTAACAATGATTCTTTTAGTTATTCAAAACTGACATCTATATTAAACTTGAATACCCTGTCTAACCGGAGAGTTCAACGAGATCTTGTAATGTTCTATAAAATTTTAAATTCCATTGTAAATTGTCCAGAACTTTTATCTCAGATTAATTTGTATGCACCCTCTAGACCAGGGGTGCTCAAACGGTCGATCGCGATCGACAAGTCGATCGCGAGTGCTTTTTGAGTCGATCTCGAGAAAAAAATTCCGATATAGAACTATTCACAGATTTTGTTTTAGGTAACTAAAACAAAATGTAATGAATAAACTACTAAAATTTATTCGATCCACAATTAGGCCAGAATAACCCCCTCATCACTTTCTTTTATCCTAATAACCCCCTGCTAGCGGCTTTATCAAAGGAACGCGCGATACTTGTTTTTTGATTCCCGCCGATTTTTCTAGAAACTTCGGGCGGCGTGTTTGACGGGAACATTCGAGACTTCGTTCGCGCCGATATAAATGTTGCGCCTGCAGGAATATGAGTCAGTCTGAGTTGTAACTTGAAGGCGATACATCGATACAAAGTTTATTAATAAATAGTCCAAAATGAGTGTGGCGAAGAAAAATAAAACTTTATCATTTTAATAAGGATTGGGAGGAAGAATTTTTCTTTTGTATGGTAAAGGATAAGTGCATTTGTCTCATTTGCCGTGCGTCAGTTGCAATACCTAAGCGTGGGAACTTAGGCATCATAAAACGGTTCATAAAACTATGAAAAGGATTTTCCGTCACAGAGTGAATTAAGAAAACGAAAAGTACGTGATTTGATAACTTGTTTGGAAAAAGAACAAACCATGTTCACAAGACCAGCCAAACAATCAAAAGCTGTAACGATCGCGTCATTTAAAATATCTCATATATTGGCGAAACACAAGAAACCATTTGATGATGGATTGGTTGTGAAGGAAGCATTTATTGAAGCGGGTGAGACTTTATTTGGAGATTTTAAAAAATAAAACAGAGATTATGTCTGCTATTAGAGAACTTCAGTTATCTCGTCCGACTGTCACAAGGCGTGTTGAAGTCATGAGTCAGGGCATGGCAGATAAACTAAAACATGATATGGAATGTACATACTTTTCTTTACAGTTCGACGAATCCACCGATATGGCAGACACTGCCCAGCTGTGTATTTTTATTCGAATGGTATTCAATGACATGTCGGCTAAGGAAGAGTTTTTGACAATGATTCCTCTGAAAGAAAAGACCCGTGGCGAAGATATATATGACGTTTTCTTCAATTTTGTAACAAACTACAAGCTACCAATATATAAACTAGTGTGCATTACAACCGATGGAGCACCAGCAATGACTGGAAACAAAAACGGTTTTGTGGCATTGTGTCGAGCTAATGATGATTTCCCTTCATTTTTCTCCTTCCATTGCAGTATACATCAACAAGTTTTGTGTTCAAAAGTTCTAAACATGGAGGAGATTATGGGCATTGCAATAAAAATTGTGAATTCTATCCATGCACGTAGCTTGCAACGACGGCCCTTTAAATTGCAGTTGGAAGAAAGTGAGTCAGCTGAACACACTGATTTAGTTCTTCACACGGACGTCAGGTGGTTGAGCCGCGGAAAATTCCTAGAAAGGTTTCAAGAATTATTGCCCGAAATAACAGCTTTTCTGGACGAACGAGGTGATGACACTCAGATGCTGAAAAACGGAAAATGGCTGACTGATTTGGCATTTTTGACAGATCACAATGCATTTAAACATCATTAATTTGGAGCTTCAAGGTAAAGGAAAAACTATTATTGAGATGATTAACGCAATAAACGCATTCAAAAGAAAATTGAATCTTATGATAGTTCAACTGAAAAGAAAGGATCTGAAAAGTTTTCCGTCTTTGAAAGCAAGGATTCCTCAGTTGAATTATGATATTTATGAGGCAGAATTATCAAATATTTTGGGCCAATTCGAAATACGTTTTTATGATTTCAGTAAATTGGCAAATATCGCATCATTTATGAGTTATCCTTTTTCGTGTAAAAACATTGAGGAATTAGCTACTGAAATAGCAAGTCAGTTTAACATGGACTCATGTTCTGTTTGAAAATGAGTTAGTGCAGATTATATCAGATATACATCTCAAAGCCACAGCATCTGATACAAAATTCTGGTGTTTTATATCTGAAGATAAATATCCGAATCTAAGGCAAATCGCCCTTCAACTGACTGCAATGTTTGAGTCAACTTACTTGTGCGAGTCTGCATTTTCTGAAATGAAGATAATTAAGTCAAAATATCGCAATCGACTAACTGACGAAAATATGTCATCATGCTTGCGATTAGCACTCGGTAATTACGTACCATCTTATGAAAAGTATGCTGAGGACATGCAGTGCCACGCTTCAACATCCAAAGTCACTCTTTAGTTAAGTTTAGACACTAGAACTCGTTTGTTCTGTAAGAACCAATAAACTCGCAATTTTGAATAATTATGAGTTTTTTCATTGACATTTTAGAGCAGACCTACACTTACCTTGACTAAAAAAATGCATATTGTGCGGAAAACTAATATCTATCCCACGATACACCCTGCCTAGACGACAATCCTGCATCACACTTACTTGCAGCCTCTCAGAGTCGATCGCTCGTAGTCTAACAATATTGAGGTAGATCGCCAGCAGTTCAAGTTTGAGCACCCCTGCTCTAGACATACTAGATCTACGTTGTCCTTCTTCAAACCTTATCATAAGACATAAACAAATCATGACAAGATCTATGGGCATTGTAAATAACTGCCCATCACTGGACTTGTTCTCCAACTCTTTGTCTGCTTTTAAGAGGCAGATCGGGGTTCTTTTCTGAATTTCTTAGTTTTAGCCTTTAGTTTTAAGTGTCATTTATAGATGTAAACTTTTGTATTTTGTCTTTATGAGTTCAATGGGCATGTCCCGTAAGTAAATAAATAAAATAAATAAATAAAAAAATAAATAAATAAATAATTGACGACCCCATTTCAGTCAGACACATTGGATTACAACTTGCTGTACGTCCTTGGCCAGAAGTATTTGCCATCTAACACAAACTTAAAACTCTGTTAGAATAGAACAAAATGAAAGACATACGTTAAATTAAACTCGTATATTTTTAGTACAATTTCCTCTGACTTTTATTACCACTACAATTCTTTTTGGTAATGAAGCCGCTGACTTTTAGAAGAGGACTCTTAAGGTGACTCATTAAGCCTACTTTTACTCTTTATTTCACTGCTTCCTCTCTCAGTTGCTCTACGCCAAACCCGTGGGTATAACTATGGTCCACTAGGAAATCGCAGGCATAAGTATTTTAACATGGATGACCTTAAACTTTATGCTGCTTCAGAACGAAACCTAAATCAATCACTTAGAGTAGTTAAAGAATACACGCGGGATATTGGTATGCCACTGTTAAAGTCTATAGAGGAGGCTATCGTGAACATCCAGATAACATACAGTTATGTGATGAGAACATGCTACACCATTTAGCTGGCGGGGAAACTTACGAGGCTGGTTTGAAAAGTCCGTGCAAAAATAAAAAACTACTTATGTGTTTGGGGTAAACCTTTTTTATTTTTCGACATAGTCTCCTTTTAGGCTTATACACTTCGTCCAACGATGTTCTAGTTTGTTGATCCCTTCCGAATAATAGGATTTGTCCAAGTCTGCAAAATACCCATTAGTGTCTGCAATCACCTCCTCGTTTGAATAAAATCTTTGTCCCGCCAGCCATTTCTTCAAATTGGGGAACAAATTGTAATCCGAGGGAGCCAGGTCTGGAGAATAGGGGGGGATGTGAAACGAGTTGAAATCCTATTTCCATTAATTTTGCGACCACAACTGCTGAGGTGTGTGCTGGTGCGTTGTCGTGATGGAAAAGGACTTTCTTGTGGGCCAATCGCGGGCGTTTTTCTTGCAGCTCGGTTTTCAAACGGCCAATAACGATGAATAATATTCACCTGTAATAGTTTTACCCTTTTCCAGATAGTCGATGAGGATTATCCCTTGCGAATCCCAAAAGACAGTCGCCATAACCTTTCCGGCCGAAGGAACGGTCTTCGCCTTTTTTGGTGCAGATTCCCTCTTGGTAACCCATTGTTTAGATTATTGTTTGGTCTCAGGAGTATAGTAATGTATCCATGTTTCATCCACAGTGACGAAACGACGCTTAAAGTCCTCCGGATTCTTCTGGAACAGCTGCAAACCATCCTTGCAACACTTCACACGATTCCGTTTTTGGTCAAGCGTGAGCAATCGCGGCACCCATCTTACGGATAGCTTTCTCATGTCCAAATATTTATGCAAAATATTATGTACCCGTTCAGTCGAGATGCCCATAGCACTAGCAATCTCACGCACCTTAACTCTTCTGTCATCCATCACCATATCATGGATTTGATCAATGATTTCTGGAGTCGTAACCTCCACAGGCCGTCCAGAACGTTCAGCGTCACTTGTGCCCATATGGCCAGTCCGAAAATTTTGAAACCACTTATAAACTGTTCTAATCGAAGGTGTAGAGTCACCATAATGTTTATCAAGCTTCTCTTTAGTCTCCTGAGGCGTTTTGCCTTTCATAAAGTAATGTTTAATCACCACACGAAATTCTTTTTTCGTCCATTTCTTGAAAATCACTCGACTTCCTTGATTCACACGAATGCCAAACACAAAGAAATAGACCAATATGGCTGAAACTTGGTGTGCGTTCATTCCAGAGATGCTACTAACTAAACATGACCTCGATACGCGCCGGTGGTGCCATCTCTCGGACTTTGCACGGACTTTTCAAACCAGCCTCGTACAACTCTCAAGGCATTGCACAGCATCACAGGTAATATACAGCAACTATTAAATCAGAACTCCGCAAGCAAGTATAGGAAACAACTAAAAAAGATCTAGTCCTCAGAACTTACGGGAGGTAATAAAGTTGCTAACTATACCGGGACTTACCTATTTCTCTGAAGTAGTCAAGTAGACGAAAGAAGATTTTTGGTAAAGAAGAAAACTGTTTGCATTCTTCCTGGGACATAGTGTTCCACTTTTCGAACAAGACGGGTTTGAGGGTGTGTTTTGATATGATTGAGTGTTCCTTGATTGTCCGCTTGAGGATCAACCACACATGTTCTATAGGCTTGAGATCCGGCACTAGCGTTTAGTATATTAGGACAGGTGGTAAAACGATACAAAGCAACATTTACATCATTGGCTCGCATCGTCTGGCCAAAGACATGCGAGGGACGTAATTGAAGGCCTCTTAAAAAAAACCAATAACTGATGTCCTTCGTTTAACAAGGGCCCAGAACAAACTAGTGGCGAGACTGATCACTGGCCACTGTCACTCAAGAAAAAACCAGTACAGAAAATGGGTACCCTCAATGGTCTCACGACATGCAGACTATGTGGTGAAGAGGAGGAAACCTCTATACACATCCAATATGAATGTGCGTCTCTAACTCGGGACAAACATACACTGTTCGGAAATCTACATCGTGGTGGTAAATTACCACATGAAGAGCTTGGAATGAAGCTAATAAACCTTCTTGAAGGGACCATGTTCATGTAACCAAGCGAGCTGTAAGCAAAGAGGCTGCAGTGCATAAATAGACACAATCGCCTACCCCGCTTACAACCAACCAACCATGTACATAACTTAACAAAAAACATCCTCATAAAATGGGCCTCACACAGTGCTTACAGTCTGTCAAGTAAGAACGTGACCGCTCATATTCTTAAAAAAATGTATTTCAAGAACATTTTTTGCTATCAATGTATTCTTTGGTGTGCTAATGTCGCAATTATCTTAGTAATTTGTCCAATCGCCTCCTGCATCAATAATCTCCTGGCATCTTCGAGACATGCCGTTGACGAGATTTTCTGCAATGATTTCCAAATTTCTCGAATCTCGCGAGACAACTGAGTCAAAGTCCTCAGAATCTTTCCTCTGAGCTTTCTCTTTACAAGGGTCCAAACGTTTTCAATATAGTTGACGTCCGGCGGTTGTGAGGGCCATTCTAGTATCCAGTGGTCACTAACGTCAAAATGCAAAATCGGTAGACTTGCCCACTAATGTCGGTATATTTATACCCAAAATCGATATATGAAAAAAAATACAATATTCAATCAAATTTGTTTATTTTAAACTTCTTTATCTTTGTAAAATAATAAGAACTTACAGAATATACTAAGTATACAATTAAAACTAATAAGAGTAATTATTTTGTTTTATAATATTTTATATATGAGTGAATAAACACTAGTGAATGCTAGTAAAACATAATCAAATTGAAATAATAAAAATATAACAGACTAAGTAATTTGTAATTCGTTTATTACCAAAGATATCTAACATCAAATAGGTACATAAACTTAAATTTAATTAATTCTTACGATTTTTAGGATCATAAAAATATTCTTTGGCCATAGCCGCAGTCATTTTTGAACTTATTTCATAACAATAGCGTCATTAGATAGTCGTTTTGTATGTACTAGACTAGTGATTGACTCAGTAGACAGCTTATTTCGCTATTTTGTTTTCATAAGATTAATATGCGAGAATATGAACTCATCATTAGCGGATGAGTGGGGTAGTGATAAAATAGAAAAGGTGACAACAAAGACACATTTGAGTGACGTTGCCATACTTTAGAAAACTGTTCTTTTTGCACTCGCTTGTACTCGGTTCTTCGTCTGACGACATTTTGACTTGGTATTATAATATTTTTGGTAGATACTACTAGTAGACGCTATTAGTAACTTGGAGAAAGTTTCTCTTCTAAATAATTGAAAATTAATGAAAACAATAAAATTCGAATTCTTGTTTAAATAGACAAGTGCATTATCTCGGAGGATCCCCTAAAAAGGTCGAGTTACGAGCTGTAGGGTGCAAGGGTATTCCCCAAAACATATCGGGAACATTCTGCAATAACTACTTATCATACAATCGAGGGATTTCCCGTAAAAACATAAACGAAAAGGGTTGCCAACTTGGAAATGTAAAATCGGCAAAAAAATCGGGAGAATTCCCTTGTATTCTCAGAAATCGTGCAAAAATCGTTAAATTTCGGTATTTCCGTAGGAAAGACCCCATATCGGTAGAAATACTGAAAAATCGGTAGGTTCGAAACCACTGCTAGTATCTTATCGTGGGCCCAAGCGAGCAGCTTCGCGACGTGATTTTCGCCCAGCAAAGGTTTCTTCACCGCGCTTCGGAATTTGACATCATGAGCATGAAGATGTTGTCTAATCATCTCATTCAAACCCGATTTTCTTAATTTACGGCTCCTTGACGTCCCATCCCGTGAAAACAAAGACGCGATTCGTTTTTTGACAAGTCGTCGACATTTTTCGTCTCGTTAAAATGATTTACCCACGTCTTTACAAACGATACCGATTTTTTAATATATTTATGGGATGGAAACAAAGACAAAAATGAATTATCAGGGACACGTTCTTACTTGACAAACTGTATGACTGTCATTTCCATCAAATATTGTCAAGAGAAAATTTGGTCTCAGAAAACCCTTAACCAGATAGGGTTATTATTTATTTAACTTCCTATAGCGTGTTTTCTTCCTATAAATGAATAATAAATAAAGGTTCCCCGGTATAAAGAGTAAAAAAGTAAATAGTGTGACAAAGTGCATTCACAGATAAGGTCGTTCGACGGCATCGAATTTTTATCGCGCGGAGATCGTGACTGGTTTTTTAAAATACGAAAACTGTTGCGGTATTGCGACGAACTGATGACTAGTCGTTTTGTTCTTGGAAATTATGTGAACGATTATTATTTCTCGCAAAGATAACGTGAAAATAAATATAAAGTTGTCGTTTTATCACAAAATATTAAACATTTTGTTTCCTACATGGGGTCAAAAGTCTCGAAACAATGTTTTTGCTAAAAAAATCAGGTTTATTGTTCAACATAGTTACCTTCAAAAGCTAAACACTTATTCCAGCAATCTTCCAACATTTGGATACATGTTATGCCAGTCGTCAGAGGCAAATTTGGACGAAAAGCTCGCATTAAATGTTAACAGGCTGCATTTTGGCATATAAGTAGTTTTTTGGACGTAGAATATGATAAAAAAAGTTTGCTAAAGTTTGATGTACGCTAAGCCCACAAAATCCAAAATAAAATCAAAAATCCGGTTTTCGGTAATATCTCGAAAAACCGAATTTTTTATTTTATTTTGGATTGTGTGGGCTTAGCGTACATTAAACTTTAGCAAACGTTTTTTTTATCATATTCTACGTCACAGTACCTGTGTGCCAAAATGCAGCCGGTTAACATTTAATGAGATATTAAAACCCCTGGCGACTGGGCTATAGTGTAACACATAAGCTGAAACATTTTTGGTCTGACATAATTTCCATTTAAAATATCCATATAATTTTTGGGAAGTACCAACCTTTAAACGATAGGTGTCAAAATTTCATGATATTTCGACGATTAGTTTACAAGATACAGTGGTTTTAGTGACGCTAGTTTTGATATTTTCAAAACAATGGAAAAAATCGAATTTTGTGTCTTGATTAAACACTGTTTTTGATGGGAAGCAAAGCAATGCCTTGATAAGTGTAACGGGGACTCTGCCCCTGGAAAACGATTCATAATTTACTGGTATGCTGAATTTAAACGCGGTCGTACAGGCACAAATGATGCTGAACGCTCTGGAGGCCCAAATGAGGTGGTTACACCGGAAAACATTTAAAAAATCCACAAAATTGTTTTGGATGACCGTAAAGTGAAAATGCGTGAGATAGCTGACATCCTAAAGATATCTAAAGAACGTATTGGTCATATTTTGCATGAACATTTGGGCATGAGGAACTCTGTTCGAAAAGGTTACCGCGTTTGCTCACAGTGAACCAAAAACAAAAACGTATTGATCATTCTGAGCGCTGTTTAGACCTGTTTAAGCGCAATAAAAAGGATGTTTTCATCCGATATGTGACAATGGAGAAACATGGATCCACCACTACACACCGGAATCAAGTCGGCAGTCAGCTGAGTGGACAGCAGCCAGTGAAAGCTGCCCGAAGCGACCAAAGACACAACAGCCGCCTGGGAAGGTTTTGGCCTCTGTATTTTGAGATGCGCATGAAATAATTTTTCATTGACTATGCTGAGAAAGGAAAAACCATCAATAGCGAATATTATATAAAGTTATTGGTGGGTTTGAAGGCAGAAATCGCAAAGAAATGGCTCCAAATGAACAAGAAAAAAGTGCTCTTTCATCAAGAAAATGCACCGTGGTGCTCTTTCATCAAGAAAATGCACCGTGTCACAGTACGATGGCAAAATTGCATGAATTGAAGTTCGAATTGCTTCCTCATCCACCGTATTTTCCAAATTTGGCCTCCAGCGACTATTATCTATTCGCAGACCTTAAAAAAAATGCTCGCGGAAAAAGAGATTTTTCTCCAATGCAGAAGTAATCTCCGAAAAACTGTGATTTTCGCACTTTTAGGTTAGAATACCTCAAAAACCAGAGCCATCAGAGAAATTCTGACCTCGGATTCGAATTCAGCGCGTCAAAAACGTTATTGCCGAAACTGAGGCCTATTTTGAAGGCAAAGACAAATCCTTTTACAAGAAAGATATAGAAATGTTAGAAAAGTGTTAGACTGATTGTATCGATCTTAAAGGAGTCTATGTTGAAGAATAAAGTCGAATTTCGCAAAAAGAATGTGTTTTAAGTAGCTAGACCAAAAACTTTTCAGCCTACGTGTTAAATTTTGTTGAGCTCTCTTAGATAAGCCTTAATTTCCAATTCGACTTCTTGATTTGAGCCAAATCAAATTTGGAAATAGGTAATAATCGCTGGGGCGCAGATCTGGTGAATACGACGGCATCGACGTAATGGATTTGTGGGCTGGTGCATTATGTTGCGGCCTTTTTTCTTGATTTTGCCATTCCAATGGTCCAATAAACCAACATAATAGTCTCCGGTGATTGTTGGCCCCTTTTCAAGATAGTCGATCAGTATTAGTCCAGGCACATCTCAAAAATAGTTGTCAAAACCTTTTCAGATAATGATTGTGTTTTTGGACGCTTCGGTCGGCTTTCATGCGGTGCTAGCCGCTCTGCGGACTGCCTGTTGGACTCAGACGTGTAGTGGTGGATCCATGTTTCGTCCATTGTTACGAATCGACGCAAAAACTCCTTTGGAATATGCCGAAGTTGCGATAAACAGCGTTCCGATTCTTCGACATCATCGGTCACATAGCTTTTTTCATATGCAAGTATGTCTAATGTTGATGTTCTGGTGATATCTTCATGATATTAGCAGTCTCTCTCATTTTTACTTTACGGTCATTCAAAAGCAATACGGTGTATTTTTTTTGTGTTTTTTGGAGTGGCTGCCTCATTTCTTCTTCTTGAAGTGCCATATCCGATACGGACGTAGACGATCCTTCTCGCCTTTGCTTGTGGTTGGTGCCTTTTTGAGTATTTCCACAGACAAAGGGGACCTACAGTTTAATGTCGGTTCTGACCGGCGAAAATGAGAAGGCTTTATTAGGTATGAGACTACGGGTGAGTTGCCATTGCCTTCGCGAGAGAGGCGACCGTCACGTAAATTTTTATTTTATTTTATTATTTCCTTATCTTTTTTTATTAGGATTTCCCGAGCAGAGATACGAACTCGGGTCGCTGGCGTAGAAGGCAGACACCTTACCCACTACGCTATGGCCGCCTCTCTGCCTCATTTGGACATCCTAAACATGGTGCAGCATCGGTGCTTGTACGTTCGCATTTAAGTTCATTAAATCATCGACATATAGTTGCTTTCAACGGAGCAGATTGTAGTAAACCAACTATTTTTTTTATTATAATATTACTATATTGTTTTGTCCTTTAGCTACGCCTATGAGTTTAATACAAAACCATAGTTTAACAATAACGAATTCTCAATAAAAGATATACTATGTACACTTAATAATAGCTCAGTAAAACAACTACTTTCTACAAAATTAATTATTTTCTTTTAAACTGATTGATGGCGCCAAGAAGTCATCAAACTCTGTAATCATTAGGATGATAGGTAAATATTTGTTAACTAAACTTAAGAGTACACCTATGATAAATTTTAGAGAGTAAATGTATAAAATAATAGACAGTCAGTTAGACATTATTACATTATTATTATTCTTAGTTAATTAACAAAAGACATAAAAGGCGTTATTATTAACAATAACATCAAGTATTAAATATTTTTATTAAGCCTTATAAAATTTACTTAATAGAAAGTTAGAAGTTTTATCACGGTGTTATTTTTGATCGACTTACAAGCAACAGTCGGTTACAACAAGATGTGCCATAACACTGCTCGAGCCATTCTTGGGTACTGGCTGTATTTTTTCCCATCAAAAAACAATGTTTAATCAACACAGGAAATTCTTTTTGTTCCGTTGTTTTGCAAAAAATCAAAAGTAGCTTCACTCCAAAACTGTAACTCGCACAATAATAGAAAAAATGTCATGAAAATTGTACCCGAATCTTCTGAGAGTTGACACTAACTGAAAATCTAGGGTTCATGTTTGAGCTGCCATCTCTCGGAAAGTCTCGGGAATTTTCCCCCCATGCAGTAGGAAAATTTTCGTGTTTTTGCTTGAGATTATGAAATGAAATTCGACCTTTGCTGAAGGAGGAGGTTGTAGGAATAGCTTCGAATATATCATGTTTCCAAGCTTCTTGAGGTCGAAGACTTTCAAAATCCTTTCCGTGGAAAATGCAGTTTGTTTGCAACGGAGCCTAGCTTAAGCGGCATGTCTTTCTGATTCGATTTGTTTACAAACTTTTATAGAAAACCTGTTATTTCCCTCTCACTTGAGGCAGTGCCAGCCTTCAATAAATCAGTTCCCATTGCTATTTTTATAAAAAAGTTTTTTTTTCTTTTTTACCCCACAGTTTTATTGTTCGTCGACAACGTAGGGATTTTTTTTTTTGTATGAATAACACTATCGGGGATTTGAATTGGAAATAGGACGACCCGGAAGGTCGAGTGGCACTTTTTAAATGTCAGGATAACGCGTCGAATTTTTTTGTCGTTTGAAACACACGCTTAAAAGGAATTGATCGATTTTTTTTTTAAGTTGGACGGCTAGTTGTGTTTCATTTAAAGTAATGCTCTTTTTTTAATTTCAGTAATATCCTGTAGTACCGTCCATTACGGCTTGGACACTTTGTGAGGAATAGTCGCTGTTGTAGTATTTACAATGCTTTGCGTGACTATTAATCACAAGAACTCAAACTATGTCCGCGAGTCCTTAAAATTATCTCCGATATGGCATTTTTTATTGGCATGGCAGATGTGCTGCGGGGAAATCCCTAAAATGCTACAGAAGTGACGTGTGTGCGGAAAAATAGATTCACGTTGGTTCTTAATCGCTGTAAATTGTACCATCCAAAGGAATGAAGGTCTCTATACGAGGGCTGTCTGAAAAGTTCTCGGCTTAACAAGGAAAGAAAGTATTTTGACGTGAAATATATTTTATTTTTCAATATCGTCTCCTGAAACTTCAGTCTGCAAAATTTCCAGCCAGGAATTTTTTCAGGTTTGGAAACAGATAATAACACTGGTCAACATGATTTTTATTACACGTAACCTGCAAAAATTTTTCGTCGATCACCCTCAGTTTTTTTTATAATAGTGACAGTCTTAAGCCATCTTGGAAATAATAATTATTTTTTGTTTTCATTTGAGTAATCTACATCAACTATACCAATACAGACTGGCGACTATTTATAGACTCTTCAAAAGTAAGTCTAAAGGCTGTTCTTTTGCATAATGGAGACAAAATTCCGTCTGTCCCAGTAGCCCATGCCACTAACATGAAAGAGTCATATGATAACATGAAGCTACTTTTAGAGAAAATAAAATATTGTAGGCATTCTTGGAACATATGTGGAGATTTGAAGGTGATTGCTATTTTATTAGGGCTACAACTTGGTTACACAAAATATTGCTTCCTTTGTGAATGGGACAGTAGAGATAGGAAAAATCATTATACTAAAAAAGATTGGCCAGAACGTAGCTCACTTACTCCTGGACAAAAAAAACGTTTTGTTTCCACCTTTGGTGAAACCAGAAGATGTACTGTTACCACTACTACACGTAAAACTAGGTCTGATCAAAAATGTTATTAAAGCGATGGACAAAGCTGGCGAAGGATATTAATATTTGAAAAAAAAGTTCTCTAAAATTAGTGATGCTAAAATTAAAGAGGGAATATTGGGTGGACCACAGATTAAAGAATTAATTAAAGACTCTATCTTTGAACAAAAATTAAATTCACTGGAAAAACCGCCTGGATGTTTCAGAAATGTGGTTAAAGATTTTCTTGGAAACAATAAAGCTGAGAAACTATAAAGAGTTGATCAGTGAACTTTTGACAACCGATAAAGCACTAGGATGTAACATGACACTCAAAATTCATTTTTTGGATTCTTATTTGGACTTTTTCCCCGAAAATCTGGGAGCAGTAAGCGATGAGCATGATGAACATTTCCATCAGGATATTTCAGCCATGGAGAAGAGATACCAAGGCAAATGGAGTCTAAACAGGTCGGCAGATTACTGTTGGATACTGAAGAGGGATATTCCAGAAGCTAAATATCCAAGAAAGTCATAAAAATCTTTTTTTTTTTTTCTGTACTATCACTATAAAATGTTATTATCTGATACATTTTTAGTGTTCCGTACGGAACACTTATAAGATCACTTCGGTGTCTGTCTGTCTGTCTGTCTGTCACACCCGATTTTCTCCGAAACTATTTGACATAGAAAGGTGAAATTTGGCAATAATATAGGAATTGATGGCCTCATCAGAGCCATGTAGTTTTGAGAATTAAATTTTGACTTAAGGGGTTATTTTTGGAGGGTGAAGTCGGAAGTGAAAAAAAAATTTTTTTACTAGGTCATCGAGTGTGGTGTCAAATGAAAGCTTGTGAAAACACGAGTAAAAAATATATATATAATATTATACTTGCGCGCACTTTTCTTTGTATTATTTTTAAAAAATTCGCGAAAAATCGCTGTCCCGGGCCTTATCTCGAAAAGTACTTATCAAAAAATTTCGAAAAAATTCTTTAATACTCTCCACGGGGTGTAGATTGAACGAAAATTATCACGAGTGCATTACCTTTAATAATTTATATGGTATATAAAAAAAACAAAAATTTCAAGGTCATCAGATTTCAGTAAAGATTGGAAACAAACTTTGTTGAAAGCTCATTTGGGGTGTGTTTTGTGAAGTCACTAATCATTTTATACCACCGTAACATAAATTTTGACTTAAGGGGTTCGTTTTGAGGGGTGAAATCTGAAGTGAAAAAAAACTTTTTTTTTACTAGGTCATCGAGTTTGGTGTCAAATAAAAGCTTGTGAAAACACGAGTAAAAAGTATATATGTAATGTAATACTTGCGCACACTTTTCTTCGTATTACTTTTAAAAAATCGCTGTCCCCTACCTTATCTCGAAAAGTACTAATCAAAAAATTTTGAAAAAATTCTGTAATATTCTCCACGGGGTATAGATTGAACGAAAATTATCACAAGTGCATTACCTTTAATAATTTATTTGGTATATATAAAAAAAAACAAAATTTCAAGGTCACCAGTTTTCAGTAAAGATTGGAAACAAAATTTGTTGAAAACTCATTTGGGGTGTGTTTTGTGAAGTCACTGATCATTTTATACCACCTTAACAAAATTTTTTATTTTAAAAAACAATCAACGTACGGAACACTAATTGTGCAAGTTCAACTTGCACTTGACCGGTTTTTTTTCAAAAAAATATTACAGTAAAACCTGATGTGTTATATAAATTCTACTTTTATTTTATTGTTTCCATCTTATACTAGATTTAAAATATGACAATAGAATCCGTGTAACAAAAAAAAGTTGAAATTTTGTTGACCAGTGTAGTCAGAGGGAGCGAAATCTGATGAATATGCTGGACGTTCGAACAATTCGTACTTTAATTCGTTGAATTTTGCTAGTTAAAACACATGTGTGAATACGTGCATTGTCTTGATAAAAATTAATTCTTTTCTTTTTTAAAGCAGGTCTTTTCACAGGAATTTTTGCATCCAACTAATCCAAAAGGTTACAATAATATTTAGAGTTAATTGTTTTACCTTTCTGAAGATAATCGATCAATAAAGCACCATTCTAATCCCAAAAAGCTGTTGCCATAACCTTCTCTGCTGGAACCGTCTTTATCTTCTTTGGTGCATTTTCACCGGTTCCAATCCATTGTTTCGACTGTGCTTTTCGCTCTGGTTTATAGTGGTGGATCCAAGTTTCATCAACAATTATGAAACGACTCTTGAAATCCGTTTTATTTTGCTTAAAACGATCCAAACACGTTTGAGAAATACGCTTTCGAATGCGCATCTTTAATAATTTCGGATGAAGTTCTGTTGGTGTTAAACCAGCCAAAACAAAGAATTTAACCACTGCTTGATATTCAGTTTTTCCATTTACAAAAAAATCAACAACACGTCAATATTAAACAGCTACTACTACTGGAATGAATTGACAGTCATAACATTGTCGAGTTCAATACCTTTTTTGGAAAAAAGGCCGCTTGGGTTTTTTGTAGCGTTACTTGGTTACTGTTACCTCCAGACAGAATTGGATTCAGGTCTTTTAAGTTGAACGACTTCCTGCTGCCTGCAAATATTTGCATGTGTAGTCGACGTTGTACTGTCATCTACAAAGCTGTAAATTGAATTCCTGGTCTTTTCCAGCAGATCATTAATATAAATAAGAAAGAGGGTAGGAGACGGTATGGAGTCTTGGGGCAGACCGGCTGAGGAAACCCGAGAGCCATAAGCAAAGTGTAATCAGCACAGAAAATTCTTTTCGTTCCGTCGTTTTGCAAAAATCAAAAGTAGCTGTAACTCACAAGCTAATAGACAAAATGTTATGAAAATTTTACACGAATCTTCTGAGAATTGACACTAAATGTATAAATATAGTTTTTTTTTTGTTTATGCTACCATCTCGCAGAAACTTTCGGAACTTTTCACCCCATGTAGTAATTCTTACCCTGTCATGTGTAATCTATCATTTTACCGTCACTAAACAACAAAACTAGTTAGTTTTGGGCAATACCCGAACTCGTTTTTAAATAATGTCAATTATTTTCTAATAGAAATGGTCGAAGCAATGAAGAAGGTTGCCAAACTGGACTTAGAACTGACCGTAGAAGAACGTAATTTGCTCTCTGTAGCCTACAAGAACGTCATCGGGGCCCGCCGCGCTTCGTGGAGAATAATCTCTTCCATCGAGCAGAAGGAGGAGTCTAAGGGAGCCGACGACAAGCTTGAAATGATTAGGCAATACAGACAGCAGGTAAGCGTTATATTTAATTTTTGGGTAAAGTTGGAGTATCGATCTGTTCCGGGTTTTCCCTGTAAACTGCTGTTAAAAGTAGGTTAAAGGTCAAGGCAGTATAATTCAGTTGTAATTAAAAAACATATTTAAGCACTGTAATTAATCAAATTAAAGGAGTGCCGGCGGTTTTACCGGTATAAGAGCCGCTCGAGAAATCCGTGTAAAATCCAAGAGATAGCGCTACATATCAGTGCTTCTGCCTTATAACTGTACCTAGGTCTTTTATCAGACCACTGCACAAATCTCGTCCCGATATTTACATACATGTGACCCAATGAGTAAACAATTTTGATTATCACGTGAACCGGAAAACAATTTAAAGACGTAGCCATACTTATTGGGTGATTGTAAAAGTTCTTGCTCGATTTTGCAGAGATGGCAGAAGCATGCACTTTTGACTGTGCTGTCTGTTCTTTTATAATCGTATTATCGTGGGTTAACATAACTTTAAAAAAGTTTATTTAAATGAATTTGTGTGCAGGGTTAATATTCAAAATGGAAAATGAAAAGTTACATTTTCGCCACGTTATGTTACACTACCGTTAGAAAGTATTTGCTCACCTAGTTATTTCAGTCCCAAGACAACAAAAAACCCAGATAATATATATATTTTTTTTTTAATTTCAATGAATTATTATTTATTTTCACATTATTTACAGTCTAGAAAATCAGAAAAATATTCATGTTTTTTCCAGGATTTTTCTAATGTATGTGACCTCCTTTGTTTTTTAAATACCGCTTTATAGAGTTTCGGCATTCTGTCCAGTAGTTTCTTCGGTTATTTTTAACCCATTTTGCTTGTAAAAGTTCCCACACGTGGTTTTCTGATGTTGGATTGAGTTTTCGAACACACCTGTCCAAATGATCCCACAGCAATTCGATGGGGTTCAAGTCGGGTGATTATGGAGGCCAAGTCATCACTTCCAGGACGTCATCGGATTTCCATTCGTCCAAAAGTTATTTAGGAGAATGTTTAGGGTCGTTCTCATGCTGAAAAATAAATTGCCCCTGAAAAATATCTCTTCTAGAAGCATTTGAGTTAGCAGAATTTCTTGGTACTGTTCTTTCGCATGATTCCAACCCCAAACCATTACTGAACCTCCACCATGTTTTACTGTAGGCAACTGACAGGCTTCCAACATCCTCTTTCCAGCTGACCGCCGCATGTAAACTCATCGATTTGAACCGAAAATTTCAAATTTAGATTCGTCGCTCCAAAGGACGGAATTCCATTGTTCTGATGTTCAATTTTCATGTTCTCGGGCCCACTCTAATTGTTTACGTTTATTCACTTGCCTAAGAAGTGGTTTCCTCCCTTCAACTCTCCGTGTAGTTCACCTTCTGCTAACCTGTTCATCACAGTTGTCACGCTGATGGGGATGGGCCGCTCCAGGTTTATTTGAGCCGTGATTTCTGGTGCGGTTAGGCGGCTATTACGTCTGCTGGACATTGTTATAGCTCTGTCTTCAGCGGGAGGCGTTTTTCGAGGCCTTCCTGAACGTTTTTTTTGGTTGAGAATTCTGTCCCGCAGAAAATTTTTTTACAATATAGTCCACCGTTCCCCTTGGCATCAGCATATCACTCGCGATTTGTCGACTCGAGTGACCATTTTGATATCTCGCAATTATCAGAGCCCGATTTTCAACGGAAACTTCTTTCGTTTTTGGCATTTTCACAAAAACAATTGAGCCTGTGTCAATGACAAAGTACTGTTTGCCAATGATTAATTTCCAAAAGGGCAATAGTATTTATAGCATAGTTTTTATAATAAAATGTCAGTAGGAATTTCCATAATCCCTAGAAACTTGAAATGAGTTCTTACTTCAACTGGAATTCTGAGAACTTGGAAATTTGTTCTAATTGGTTTTTAATTTGTGATTTTACCAAAGAGGCTTATCTAAACAATTTTATGATGGACACTTTTTAAGAACAATTAAATTTACCTAATATAATAAAAGGGTTTAATTAGGTATTAAATTTTGGCAGTTACATGGAAATTTCTAGGTGGGCAAATCCTTTCTGACGGTAGTGTATATGAGTTTAAAAAGGGAGTAAGTGTTGGAACTGCAACAAAAAATATGCAAGACGTTTATTTGGATCGTGCTCCTGCTCTTAGGATAGTTAGTGGTTTGGTCGATTTCGAAATGGTGACTTCAATCTTCGCTCTGGGCTATCTTTCGGCATTGATAATGACTTTATTCGCGACTTAGTGATTCATAACTCACGGATTACCACTGAAGAGATTGCCGAGAGACTAAATGTTGACGATTCGACTGCATTTCGTCATTTAAAGCAACTTGGATACACTTCGAAACTTGATATATGGGTTCCGCCCGTTTTTGACAGAATGGAACAAACTGACCCGTGTTTCCATAGCCACTTTTCTCCTCGCCCGTCAACAAAACGAGCCTTCCTTGGATCAAGTCCTAACTGGAGATGAAAAATGGGGTTGTGTATAACAATAAATAAGAAAAAGAAGTTGGAAGCATGGTAGTGAAAGATCAGAATCTATGGCAAAGGCTGAATTGCATCTAATGATAGTATTGTTATGTGTCTCTGGTGGGATTGCAGAGGAATATTTTTTTACAAGCTTCTTCCACGTGGCCAAACAATAACTGCGGAAAAGTATTGGAGCAACTCGCCCAACTCAGTGTTGAAATCCCGTCCAAATTTTGTCAATTGAAAAGGCATCATCTTTCACCATGACAATGCTAGACCATATGTCGCTCAACAGACACACTTGGGGAGTTAAAATGGGAAATCCTCCAGCACCCACCGTATTCCCCTGACCTTGCCCCTTCAGATTCTATGGAGGAAGTTAAAAATTACCTTTGAAGAGAAATCGCGCAGTTTCTACAAAGAAGGAATTCAAAAACTTGTAAAACGATGAGAGAGAGTTACAGAAAATGATGGAGAGTACATTACACAGGTTTACAAATTTTTAATTTGGAAAAATACCAAGAACGCCACATGCCTAGATAAGTTAATTGGGACCTCCTGAACACGAAAAACGCTATAATTTTTTTTTTTAAGTACCGTTTTTTAGATAACGGTACTTTTGTGTTTTTCGGTGTATGGTCCCACTCAAACCCTTATGGAGCCCAACCGAAAAGTCCGATCGAGATAAATGTCATACCGTTGGAAAGGCAACTAAATGCCTTTTCCGGCGGTATACTATAAATTTCTATGTGACAAGAAGTGGCTGAGTTATAACACCTCAAAGTTCAAAATTTGCCTATTTTTTACGTTTTTTTTTCAAAATTGTTCATTTTTATTTGGTTTTTTTTCTACGTTATTGTAAAGATCTGGAATGTTTTATTTTTTTACCAAGTAGTTTATTTAATAACCAACATTTTAAACGTAATTTGAAAAAAAAAGGATGAAAAATAAAGTTTTTATTAAGGATTTTGTGGAACGACAATATTTTCATTTTCATTGCTCACACGCTATATTCGGCGTCCATCAGAATTTGAATCACTGTATACGTTGGTAGCCCTGACACACGCTATATTCGGCGTCCATCAGAATTTGAATCACTGTATACGTTGGTAGCCCTGACACACGCTATATTCGGCGTCCATCAGAATTTGAATCTGATCACAGTAAACAGTTTGGCTTTGTACGTGCAAAAAATAAAATGTGTTCAATCGATCCCAACGAATTTTGTTATGTTTGTGGAGTTCTTGTGAAAAAGAAATCACAGCATTTGATGCGAAAAATGAATACGAAAAATTTATCTGAAGCGTATAAGAAGTATTTCGGCTTTCGACCTGCGTCTCTGGACAAACCGTGGACACCGAATAATGCATGTAACAACTGCCGAACAATATTAAATAAAATTGGTAAGGGTCAAGAGTGTTTCTTCACATTTGGAAAGCCAATGCAATGGAGAAACCCGATCAGTCATACAACAGATTGTTATTTCTGTTTAACGGAAAAGGCTGTCGGACGTAGAATTGAACCAGTTTATCCAGTTGTTAGCTCGGTGACGCTGCCAGTGCCGCACTCAGTATCGTGCCCCAAACCGCAGCTGATTGTAGCAGAGCCCACAAAAATACGAAAAAGAACAACAATAAGTGATTCATCAGATGAGTGCAGTGAATCAGAAATGCAATCAAATAAGAAACCCCATTTACTTACTCAGGCCGAGGATAATGATTTGTGCCGAGATTTGTATTTGCCGAAATCGAAATCTGAATTACTTGCATCGCGATTGCAACAGTGGGGATATTGTGCTCCTGAGACACGTGTTACATATTACCGTGATCGTAGCAAACAACTTGCAGTTTTTTTCGCAAAAACGGGAAACTTTTGTTTTTGTGCCAACATACGTGGTCTTTTCAATGCTCTCCAACAAAGTTATGACCCAGTGGAATGGCGTCTTTTTCTGGATGGAGGCAAGGATAGTTTGAAGGCAGTCTTGCTTCATAAAGGGAATACGAAACCATCAATTCCAATCGGATATGGAAAATACATAAAGGAAACATATGAAGCAATGAAAGAACTTCTCGCTCTCATACAATATGACCAACATCAATGGAAAGTTTGCTCTGATTTTAAATTAGTTGTCATACTATCTGGATTGCAAGGGGGCAATACGAAGTTTCCCTGTTTTCTATGTCTATGGAACAGCCGTGACCGTCAGAATCACTACATCCGAAAAGTTTGGCCCGAACGAAGTGGGCGTACGCACGGAGAGTACAATATTAAAAATGACCCACTCATTCCTCAGGAGAAGATAATACTTCCTCCACTACATATTAAGCTTGGGTTATTTACAAATATTGTGAAAACGTTGCCAAAAGACAGTCTTGCCATGAATTACCTTAAACAAAAATTTCCGAGAGCCACAGCGAGCAAAATTGAAGCTGGTATATTTGATGGACCTCAAATTCGGGCTCTGTACGGTGACCAAGCATTTAATGAGTGTTTAGGTCCAGCTCATTTGGAGGCATGGGAAGCATTCCAGGACATCGTTTACAACTTTTTGGGAAACTACAGAAGTCCTGATTACGCTGAGAAGATCGATACATTACTGCAAAAATTCAATGCCATTGGTAAGCGTTGAGTGAAAGCATGTATATCAAAAAGGCCGTTATCATTTGAAAATTATTTGAAATTTATTCTTTTTAACTTTTAGGTTCAAATATGACACCTAAACTACACTTTTTATTCAGTCATTTGGATATTTTCCCCATGAACTTGGGATCCGAAAGTGATGAGCAGGGTGAAAGATTTCACCAGGAAATGCAAGAAATCGAGAGACGTTACAAGGGCTGGTGGGATGAACAAATGATGGCAGACTATTGTTGGTTCCTCATTCGCGAAGATACATCCGAAAAAAAACGGAAAAAATTCAAGTCATTTTAATTTAAATTTTTTTAATTTACGCCGAATATAGCGTGTGAGCAATGAAAATGAAAATATTGTCGTTCCACAAAATCCTTAATAAAAACTTTATTTTTCATCCTTTTTTTTCAAATTACGTTTAAAATGTTGGTTATTAAATAAACTACTTGGTAAAAAAATAAAACATTCCAGATCTTTACAATAACGTAGAAAAAAAAAAAACCAAATAAAAATGAAAAATTTTGAAAAAAAAAAACGTAAAAAATAGGCAAATTTTGAACTTTGAGGTGTTATAACTCAGCCACTTCTTGTCACATAGAAATTTATAGTATACCGCCGGAAAAGGCATTTAGTTGCCTTTCCAACGGTATGACATTTATCTCGATCGGACTTTTCGGTTGGGCTCCATAAGGGTTTGAGTGGGACCATACACCGAAAAACACAAAAGTACCGTTATCTAAAAAACGGTACTTAAAAAAAAAAAATTATAGCGTTTTTCGTGTTCAGGAGGTCCTAATTAACTTATCTAGGCATGTGGCGTTCTTGGTATTTTTTGGCTGTAAACCAGTGTTATTGATTAATCAATACTATTTTTCATGAAAATGTGTTGTATTTAATTTGGTTTCTAATCGGACATGAACTTTTGCCATCACCCAGTATTTAAACCATTACTGTGCCGGTTTTTTAGTTTGCCTTTTATATTATTTTCCTCATGATAAAATGTAATAATTTTTTATTGACTTTACATAACCACTATTGACGGAACTGAATAAATATTCCGTATGATTAACAAGTGACCTTAAAGAATAGCAATAAAATATTTCATTATGAAAGCTCGCGCATTTTCAACTCGACTATTTGTATCAACTCCCAGTCTCGAAAAAAAATATTTGAAGTATTTAGAACTGGAACGCACCTCGTATTATACTATAAATATAGCTTACTCGCTGCAGGGAAATCTCCTGAACGCTACAGGTTGTGATCAGTGGGTGTTTATACGAGGTGGGTTTTAAACTGTTTTCTTTACTGAACAGTATTGTAGTTTAAGTCAAAAGTTCGAGCCCAAATTTCCATAAAAACTGAATCTTTGGGCTGCTTTTGTTCAGCCGGACCTAAATCTATCCTAATACATATATTTTTTTTTCATTTTGACAGGTTGAAAAGGAATTGAGAGATATCTGCTCGGATATTCTAGGAGTATTGGACAAACACTTAATCCCCGCTGCGTCTACAGGAGAAAGCAAAGTTTTCTATTACAAAATGAAGGTAAGACCTTCAGCGGACGTAGCTGCTAAGAAACAGCTACCAGTTATCTCTTTCTATCCGTATGGAATGAAAAGGGAAATACAGTCGATCGAGTAAGAACTAGTCGCGTGTTGTTCATTAAAAAATATATTTATTTAAAAGTTTTTTTTACATCATTTGACAGTTGCCGTTAAAATGCTAATGATTTAGTAGTTCGTCCAATTCCCATTAGCTTGGATGATTGCCGGCCATTTTCGGGGCATACTTTCGACAATATTTTCCGCGTATTCTTGGGGCAAACATTTCCAAATTGCCCGAATTTGCCGTGACAGCCGCTTCACTGTGTACAGCTTTTTACTACGACGCTTCCATTTGATGTATGACCACACGTTCTCGATTGGATTTGCATTGGTATGGTCAATCTATACTATTTATTCATGCTAAATTATACAAAAAACTGCCTTACACACGTCAATAAATAATGATTTAATAAAAAAAAATGTAGTTACTATACTGACGAAAGTAATAAGATTACTACACAAATATTGATACATATAATTTCTATCACTGTGCCATTATCCCTTCTGTCAATAACCGTTTACCCTGGTACCCTTTTTGAGTTTTCAATCAACATAACTTTTTTCGAGTAATTTAAAAAAAAATTCCGACTAAATTCTCGTTTTTCAACCTTTGTTGAATAAATTAATATGTTTTTTTGAATTAATTTTTTCAATTTTTAGGTTTTAAATTTGAAGTTAAAGTTATTCAGTCGTCTTATCAATAACCGGGATACCCATATACTTTACTATCTATTCTATAGTATAATAATTAAGCAATGTTGAAATTATTAAATTAATTTAATAGTAATTATATTATAAATCAATAGAGTGATGTACCAGGTGTACAAGTATGAAATGCGGATTTCAGACAACAGATGGTACACCAATGTAGTTTGTGCTATAAGATTAGACTCTGCGCCATTTTGTTGTGTCATCAACAAGGGTTAGACCCGCACGAGTAATAAATTGGAAAAGTGTGTGCATAGTGTTGTGTTGTTGTGTTCAATATGTCGAAATTTATACCAAACAAAGAGCATTCGCTGAAGAAAACTGCTGTGGAATCATACCGATTACTTCGAGAAGCTTATGGTGAACATGCTCCATCGCAAGATACGTGTAAACGATGGTTTCGGCGTTTTAAAAGTGGTGACTTCGATGTTGCAGACAAGGAACGTGGAAAACCGCCAAAAAAATACGAATATGTGGAATTGCAAGCATTGTTGGACGAAGATGATTCGCAAACACAAAAAACAACTCGCCGAGCAATTGGGCGTTAGTCAACAAGCTGTTTTCCAATCGGCTACGCGAGATTGGAAAGATTCAGAAGACCGATAGATGGGTACCACAGAGTTGAACGACAGGCAAATGGAAAAGCGCAAAAACACATGTGACATTTTGCTCGCTCGATACAAAATGAAGTCGTTTTTGCATCGTGTGGGAGGAGATGAAAAGTGGATTTATTTTGAGAATCCCAAGCGCAAAAAATCATGGGTAGACCCAGGCGCACCATCCACATCGACCGCAAGACCAAATCGCTTTGGCAGAAAGACGCTGCTCTGTGTTTGATGGGACCAGAGGGGCGTAGTCTATTATGAACTGTTAAAACCTGGGAAACGGTTAATACTAAACGTTACCAACAGTTGACCGATTTGAACCGTTCGCTGCTCGAAAAAAGGGCAGAATACCGAAAGAGGCAACACAAAGTCATTTTTTTTCATGACAATGCTCCATCACATACGTCAAAACCACTTCGCGACACGTTGGAAGCACTCAGCTGGGAAGTTCTACCCCATGCGGCTTACTCACCAGATTTGGCGCTCTTTCCGATTACCACTTGTTTGCATCGATGGGTCACGCATTTGCTGAGCAGCGCTTTGGTTCGTACGAAGATGTGAAAAAATGGCTCGATGAATGGTTCGCAGCAAAAGGGGAAGATTTTTACTGGCGTGGTATTCACAAATTGCCCGAAAGATGGGAAACATGTATAACAAGCGATGGAGCATACTTTAAATAAAGCACTTTTTTATCATTCTTCCGATTTAACATGTTTTTTTTTAGAAAAAAAATTCCGCATTTCATACTTGTACACCTGGTATAGTTCAAGAATATCTTCTTATTAACCAAAATTTAGTTAATTTTAACATGCAATACATCTGGTATACATAATGTAATAATGAGAAGACTGGCATTGGGACACACCTACTCCACGCATGTACATCTATTAAAGAGAGATCCCCTCCACTCTGTCCTAAATGTGACTCCCCCTTATCAGTGTTACATCTAATCGAATCCATTCAACATCAAAACTTGAGAGACACCCACGGCATCCCATCCAACATCACCATCCTCATAAAATCTTTTGTCCCACTTAAAGAAAACATAACCAATTACTTAAAAGAATTCAACTTCATAGTCTAACCTATTTATACCAAACTAACTCAATGATCTTAGCTGTCGATGCGCTCTGCCCAACAGAAACAAACAAACAAAACCATCTTCTTGTTGATCTCTGTGGTGTGTATCGCCCTGGCATTTGATCCATCGTGTCAACACCAATTTTTTGGTTTTATTCAATATTGTAATATTCAATTATTTCTGGTTTTTTTTCTTATCTTCAGAAATTGTCATATCTATGTGCATAGTTGATAACAGTATTAGTGCTTTATTTTTTTTTTGGAACATACCAGCACATAATTACTTGATCATGAAACCCAAATAAAGTAGAGTACTCTTGTCGACTTTTATTGGCTTCATTTCTCTGGGGATATATAAATATTTTTTTTTAGAGTACCCACTAATGTCAAATTCCACGACAATAAATATTTGGCTAAAGGTAATTTAGTAAAAAAATTGTCCATTGATATATTTCGGCCAGATCCTCGATACTATGCTGCTAAATCTTTCACAACTTTTTCACCTTGATTCGTCTCACGACCAATCTCACTTTTTCCAGTGTATATTTGTCCAAGTAGAAGATAAGCATTTTCGGAATCACAAATCCACCATATCTTTATTTCATATTTCGCAGGTTTTGATGGAATATACTGCGTGAATCGTGTCCTTCCTCTATATGGAAAAAGCTGCTCATCAACAGTCAAACTTTCAGATGGTCTGTACAATCCAAATAAATTAGAATTCAGCATGGTCCATATATCACGTATAGGAGCAGCCTTGTCTTTTGTGACACGAGTAGCTCTAGTATTAGTATCATCAAATCGTTTAACTCGGAGAATAATCCAAAGTGTATTAATGCCCATTGCTGCTTGATACAATGGATAAGGTAAACCACTAAATGGTAACAATGGATTTTACCTATTGTGGGTACCCCAGTTATTGAACGACGTTGAAAATTCCGGTTATTGACAGGAAGGTTAAGGCTGTTTGAACACAAACTCCTCAAAAATATAACTCAAAACCAAACTTAAAACCTAAAACCCATAATGGAGGTACTCTTTTATGGAGTAAAAAGCATTTTCTTCCAGAATTTTTTAAACTTTTTTTCAAATTATTTGTCTTGTAGATCTCTAATATTTTGCAGTAATACATTAAAAAATTTAACGGCCTAGTACCTAGGTCCCGTTTGACATCTTTTCAGCCTCCAGTATCTTGGAATTGGATTCTCCTTATGCCTGGTGTCATGCCAGTGTGCATCTTCATGGCTTCTGTAGGAAGGAATATACTGTTTTAAGAACCGGAGATTCTCAAGAATGTACCGATACAAATGACTGTCGGCAGTCATCCCTGAAACCAAGTGCGTCCAGTACTTTACGCTGCAAGCTGAACACTCGATAGGTCTGTGCAGAGTGTCCACAGACGAGAATAGAATAAGCAAGATGATAGTGAAATATTAAGTGACAGGTATTTCATAATACTTGCTGAGTTACACAATGTACAAGATTCCGGAGTACAACAAGGTATTTGCTCAATTTTTTTACACATCTTGCCTATGTGTGTACCCCAGCGCAGCTTCGGATTCAAATATACACCCAGAAATCTCGCCTTACACACCCCCTCATCCAAGTCATACACCTCTCTCAATGAAAAAAACAACCCGTTTGGTTTTGTCACTATTCAAAGCCAGTCTATTTACATCAAACCACTGGCTACACTTTTTACTCTAATGTTTGAAGCCGTTATCCTCTTCTCATTTTTATTGACAAACCACCGTTTGGCAGTCGGTAATGTTCCTTCTGGTAAAATCTGGATCATTTTTCAGCATCCAGATTGTAGGTGCAGATGAAGAGTTTCTGTAAACCTTTTTCTGAAAGACATCACTAAGCATGGATTTTCGCTGGGTGTTTCACGTTGCGCTGAACCAATTAGTTAATCGAAATTAACCATACTCGTGGGGTGATAATATATTCCTAAAATAAAGTTTTTATCGGAAAAAATTAGATCGCTCCAGTCTATGTTTTCCTTTGCCTACGCAAGTCGGTTTTCTCTTGTGTTTTTGGGAAATCATGTTAATAATTATTTTTTCGTCCTTGTCCGACCCTTTTCCTCTCTAACCACGTTCTGGTAAATCATAACATTTTTTAACTAAAAATATCATTTCACCTACTTGCTAACGAATGCCCTTGACTTGCTCATATACTTAACAGCCGCTGTAGGCGTCATTTTTTGGATGCTTACATAGGAACACAGCCTCGAAGCATGGGCAGCACGAAATGACGAGACGTGTCGAGGATAGAGAGGCCTGGAGGGCTGTTGTAAATTCTGTGTAAGAATGCAATAGCATTTCCACAAAGCATTGTTTGCAGGGGTGCCAACAATAACCTCAAAAAAAAAAGGAATTTCTTTTACCGACTACAAATTATAGGCGATACGTTCTTGCTTGACCGACTGTACATTAATTCCAACCAGTGAAATGCTTGCAGTACTTAACCGCTCTTAATTTTCTTTGTAGAATGTTTTTTTTTTTTTAAAATAATATTCATTCATGATGTTTTTGTGGTAATTTGCGACTGAAGCTGCAATCGCAGTGTCGAAAATATTTTTCTGATCATTTTAAAACGAATAAAATCGATTTTTTTTTGACACATTTTTACTACAAATTATTATTTAATTATGTCTGTGTTAATTTTGTGTAGGGAGACTATCACAGGTACCTAGCTGAATTCGCCACCGGTACGGATCGCAAAGATGCTGCCGAGCATTCCTTAGTAGCTTACAAGAGCGCCAGTGATATCGCCACCACAGAACTACCTCCCACACATCCAATCAGGTATGAGTATAAAATTGAATTACTAATATCCTGGAAAATCTTATAGCCCAATCGCCAGGGGTTTTGAGCTCTTATTAAACGCCTACATTTTGGCATACAGGTAGTTTTTTGAACGTAGAATACGATAAAAAATGTTTGCAAAGTTGGGTGTACATTAAGCCCACAAAATCGAAAATAAAATGAAAGATTCGGTTTTTCGATAATATCTCGAAAACTAAAAATAATGTCGAAAAATTAATAGCACCACGTGAAAGAGCGGGAAATTTTACAAAAAAACAGTACAAAGATTTTTATATTAGCGTGAAAATTTATTAAAAATTAGGATAGGTGATTCAAAAAGCGTAGCGCGCCAAACAGGTTAATTTGAAAGTCTACGTGCACCGCTCGAACGTTAATCGATATTACTTGTTTTCAGAGCGTTAAAAAAGAATTAAAAGATGGCTTTTTGAAGAGGAGATTTTCAGCTTTCCGATGATACTAATAGTTTTTATTTTTGTTGCTTTATAATTTGTAAAACTTAAAACGAAATTTTTGTTTGCATGATTTTAACGGGCATGCAGTAAATTACAAATATTTAATAAAATATAGTATTGAAAAAAAATTCCTTGTGCATATTTATCCAGTCAAAATAGACATTTAACTTTGTAAAAATTTGCAGAGAGAGAAATTGGTATAGGTCTTAAATACACTATTACAAATAAAATATCAAAAGTCCCCACCGATAATGCTAAAAATTTTATTCAAGGTCAAAGGTCAGAAATATCGGTTTTTCGCATTTTTCTCGTAAACGGTGGTCAATCAGACCAAGGTTTGTAGATCATGCAATTCTCTACAAAAATTGTTCTTATACTTTTTTCCTACGAATCACCATTCCTGAGATATCGCGATTCCAAAAGTTGGAGAAGTCGCATTATACATAATATGCACACATTTCCGCACCACCTATAAGGTAGTGTACTTGGCGCATTTTTTTTAACGTAGTTTTCCCGGTAGGCATACCTCACGATCTATTGCGATTAAGTTTTATTAGACAGTATCTTATTGATTGAAAAAATGGTACTCTTGGTAATGATTAAAGTGAAACGAATTATTGTTGATTTCGGGAAAATTTGTTGAAAGCTTTGTTGAAAATATCGTGCTGATTGTCAATAAAATAGATAAATGTTAAACTTCCTTATTTTTCAGTTATAATAATTTTATTACCATACTTTAACTTTAATCTTGTCTTAATTGTTTTATTATCTATAGCTGGATTTTTGCAAATATTTTTTAATTCTTCCCATGAAAACTGACAATCGTCACTATTTTCAATGTACGCAAATATTTCTTCCATCGCCAATGTAATAGAATCATCTTCAGCTTTTGCTACGTCGTCAGAACGAGTCCGAGCTATCTTCAGAATAGAATCTTTAAATGAAAGTGTAGCAACATGGTAAATTTTACGCCGAACATTTTGCGCTTTTTTCTTTTCAGCCTCTTCATTTGCTTCACCGCCGTAAAATAAGCAATAATTTTTAAAACAAAAACCGACTCACTTACTCGCAGTATGAGGTGGATTGTAGATGTACTGGCTTGTTTCATCTCGTGCTGTCTTTTAGCTGCAGTAGTACTACTCTTCCGAGTGTATATTTTACGACATTGCACATGGATTGTCACAGATTGCTTGTCTTTCAGGTATTCAAGAAACTCATCATTTCTTTGAACACTTGAATCAGTCAAAGTCTTCATTCCACAATCAACAATTTCACTTTCAGTCAAAGGTTTACTACAAATAAAGCAAAAATGCGACATTTTTTAAAAATTGTTTAACGGCACAATTGAAATTAAAAATATTATCAATAAGCACGTCTGTTCGCTACAAAGAAACGTAATATTAAAAGTAGTTATTTCATTTACGTCCTTCAAAAAAGAGCAGGTATACGACCGTCGCCACTCGAACAATGAAGTAGCTGACAGATGTTGCTCACGGTTATACGGGCCAACGGAATTAGGGACCGAGAATCAGAATCATATAATTTATACGGATTTTAGTGTGTAAGTCACACAAACCAATAGTTCCATATTTTTACTTATATTAAACGTCTAATGACGTATACAGGCCGCGTGCATATTAGTATTTTCGATGTTTTTAGGTACAGTTAAAAGTATACTTGATATTAGAAAATCATTAAAAAAGTGTTCATGATAAACGTATTTTTTCCTTATTTTTAATCGAAAACTTAAACTTAAAATAAAAAAATATATTTAACGGTGGAAAATGAAAGATAAAATCTAAGCTTTAAGTATAAAGTATTTATATTTCATTTAAACATCCAGGTACAAAGAAAACACAAAAATTCTAAATTATTCGAAGAAATTAAATGAATTACATACTCTCTGGCCGTCATATTGGATCCGCCATTTTGAATTTTTCAAATCTGTCATCGATTTCTTAATCAGCACTCCGAGAAACCTCTTAATAGCCAGTTTCAAAATACTTAGCGGTATCCAGAAAGGTTATTTTAATCATAAATTAGGTTAGAGGCATGATTCCCACTGTAACTGAAGGGGTTAAACCAGCCATTTATTTTAAATTATTTTTTTAAAATTACGGTAAAACTAAAAAAAATAATCCATATACTATTTTTTTGTAAAATTTCCCGTTCTTTCACGTGGTGCTGTAGTCTTTCGATATCTTTTTTATTTTTCGAAATATTTGCGAAAAAACGAATTTTTTATTTTATTTTCGATTTTGTAGTCTTCGCGTATACTTTAGAGCAGCAAACTTTTTTTTATTGTATTCTACGTCGAAAAAACTATCTGTATGCCAAAATGGGGCCAAAATTTGCCTCAAACGGCAGGCTATTAGTCAATTTTGGCAAGCAAAAAGTATTTTGATATTTGTACTAGAAACTTTATAAAAACAACTAACTTGATTAATGATTTAATCGTCCTTCTTTTCTCCAGGCTGGGTCTGGCCCTCAACTTCTCAGTGTTCTACTACGAGATCCTGAACAGTCCGGACCGCGCGTGCCGTCTAGCCAAAGCGGCCTTTGACGACGCCATCGCCGAACTAGATACGCTAAGCGAGGAGAGCTACAAGGACAGCACCCTTATCATGCAGCTATTGAGGGACAACCTGACGTTGTGGACGAGCGATATGCAGGGTGACGGTGAGGGTGTGTTGTAGTTTTTTCCTTCGTTAACATTTCTTTTAGGTCTTTTTTTTTGTTGAATGTCGTGGTTAAATACAATAGTGGGTGGTTGTAAAAGCACAAATACGAGCGTCCTTGATTATAGAGTGTTAAATAGTTATCACACCATTGCACTAAATTTATTTTTGCATTCGACGCGTGTTTTGCTAACCATATTAGCCTTATCAGAAGCGGTGATTGACAGTCGATCGTTTTCATTTCACTTTATGTACGTGGTGCCATCTAAATGTTCCCGAATTAATGCTATATGGCAGGGACGCAAAATAGCGTCGACTCGCGCGATAGGTGGTAGTAGGTACATCCCTAACAATGCTGCGTGAAAAGTTTCAACACTTACCAGCTCGTTCACTTTATGCGCATTTGCGTGAAGCTGTGTCTTTCTGCAATTTTTACAGTGGATTCGAAAAAAAAGCAGTGCGTATGTGTGAAATTTTTGTTTCAAACGCGAGAAAAAGTGCTACGGAAATGTATAAAATGTTTCGGAAGGTAATTGGGAACGAAGACTTGAGCCGAATGCAAATTTTCGAGTAGTTTTCGCGATTTAATGCCTGCCAAACTTCGATGGAAAATTACGGGCGTTCCGGAGGACGTTTGATTGTAATCACGGCTGAAATCGTAGCCAAGTTCGACAAATGATTTGTAAAGACTGTTGTCGGACAATCGTGAGCATCTCTGTCGAACATTCTATTGGTTAGAAAATGACCAGAGCTTTGAAACGAAAAGCGTTTCCTCTTGCATCACGACAATACACCGGCCCACAGTTCATTCTGTACGTTAAAGTCTGAATAATTTCATGACTGTCATCCTCCACCTCCTTATCTGCCTGTTTTGGCACCCTGTATTCAATATAAAGATAGTTTTTGGCCCTAACAGTATCGACTTTCCAAAAAATACTCAATCAGTGGAAAAAACGGTGGAACCAGTGCCTTCCGGTGCAGGAGGACTATTTTGGAGGCGACGGCAGTCACGAAATCTAGACGTAACTACTTCAGATTTTAAAGCGTTAATCCAGGAACTTTTGGCTCACACTATATAAAGAAAACTTAAAATATTAGGTAAATCTGATAAAGTAAAGTCGAATCAAATCCAAAGAAATAACATATATTGAATCACTTGATTTACCAACTTATTCCGTTTTTCCACTATAACCAATTTCAATTAATTCAACAGAAAAAAAACACAATTTAATGTGTCTTACAACCATAAAACATTACAAAGGCTTTACGAGTAATTTTTCTATAAAACACATTTTCCACAAAATTTCGTATAGTCCAAGTCACACGACTTTTATTTTCAGGGGAAGCCGAAGCCAAAGAGCAGCTCCAAGACGTCGAGGACCAGGACGTATCATAATCTTAAGGCGCCCCACGGGTCCCCTTGTAGAGGGGCCCCATCTAAAATACCGAACTATCAAGTGCTGTGTTGTAGTAGTGCGGGGCGCGGGCTCGTTTAAAAAAAAAATCACACCTCATTACGGGATGTCCGCACGGCGTCGCGCGTCGATTTTTCGATCTGACAGGCGAATAACGTCAAATATTTGACATTTTGCTAAATTTACGAGTTGCCAATAGCGAAAAAAACATGTTATTTTGTTGTCGTTTTCATGAATGGTTATCGGGTTTGTTTTATAATCGTTGACGCTTCGGGACACCGTTATTTTTAGACTAAAACAGCGAAAGACACACAACCCGAAATTACAAGTGTTCCATAAAAGGGTTGTTTTATTGTTTGCCTGTCAGCTTGGGAAATTGGTCCGCCGGCCCGCGCCCGATACGTGCATAGGGGTCCGCGTGGACCCCGGTACATACTGTATTATTATTAATATTATAATTAGCCGTAACTCTGTTTTTAGTCTCTTAATAAAAAAAAAATGGGGGCTCGCGGTGAGACGTCTTTAAGGGGCCAAAAACAGCTTGTAATTAATCTGTTTTATTGAATGAATTTCCATATTTCAGGAATAATTGTTCGACTCGTTTCTCTTTTCTTTTGTACGAAATGCTACAGTACTTTAAAAAATTAAATAAAATTGGGCTCTTTTTCCAAGTTTTACCGCGGGCCACCGGCAAGTCTTACTTATCTAAAAGTATGCTCCCTCGCATGAATGTTTACGTACGAATGGGGAAAAATGAACGAATGAGGTAAAAATCCACTCGAGGGATGTTTTACGAGCAAATGAGAAAACCTATGATCTTTTAGAAGAAACAAATCTGTCGCTTAGAGGAATTATTGTTATTTTTTTCACTTAATTTATATTTCTTAGCCCCCGAAAAAAAAATATCAGTGATTGGGTCAAGCGGTGTTTTTACCTCGTGTTCTATAGTTCACCGCTGTCCCCTTACAGCTCAGTATGTCAGAATTTGGTTTGTTTGTATTCATTTTGGGTGAAAGTTGGAGAACTCTGAGATATTTGACTTGGTATGGACACTTTTTTTAGGTAACTGGAATAAACTACAAGTTTGGGTGACATTGAGAACAGCAAGAGCAATTTTTGCTCATTGGAGCTTGTTATTACAAACTTCACGAACAGATTTCCAACATTGCTTCCTTATTGGCAGCACTCAGTTTGAGCTAAGTAAGATGATTATTTACCGAGTTGTAGGGGAACTGTGAGGAAAAATGGAACACATGGCGGATGGTGGTTAGGCTTTGAAAATTTTGAAGGTTTTTTTTTAGGCGTGCCGTTAGAAAATGCTGTTGATTTGAGTGAATTCGATGTGGGTAAATCTTTTAATTATTTTTTTGTATCTTACATTGAAGTTTATCGGGGCCGTAAGCTATTATTTCGGCAGCTTGGGTCATTTTAGCAGCACAAATTGAAAAGGAATAATTCAAATTTTTACCCGCAAACGTTGAGAAACCAGACTCTGACCAAAATTCGATAATAAAAATAGAATAAAACGTTAACAAATCTAGGCATTTTTTACAATGAAACATAGGAATTTTACTAGCATTCGCGTGCGCGTATTCTGTAGTCTGCATCCTTTCCATTTAACTATTTAATGAAAAAAAATCACACGCATACTACCTACCTAAGATACATATAATATATTTAATAAAAATCTTTAGAGTTAGTAAAAAAAACTAAAATAAAAATTGTTTGTATATTTTATACGTTAGCCTCATGAAATGTTTTTTAGTTAGTTCGGGTTCTGTTCGTATTTTGAGTCAGTATTTTTCGGGTAAAAGTGAGGTTAGAACCGCGCGCATATGTCCGTACACAACAGATGGCATTCCGATGTAGCATTTGTTTATATTTTTCTTCTTCTTTTTCGTTGTGTGTCGATCGTACTTAAGGCATCTTCTCTGTCGAGGAAGTTTTTACGAGATTTGACGGATGATTTGATAGATGGCATTTGTCAGAGGCATTGTCAAAATTATGCGTCACATGGCTTGTTCTAGTTACACGGGTTAAGGCTGGGGGGAGAGGGAAATATTAGATGGTTTATGGGTTCAAAACTCGCGCCAATTGTAAAACTTACGATGTCGTAACAGAGATTATGATGATATTTCCAATGTTCTCATTTTGAGAACCTTTTTAACCACAACATAACTTTAACAAAAAATGGCTGATTGCAAAACTCAAAAACTGATTTAGGGCAATTTTTACAAATTTTTGGTCCTACAGAGCTTATTCGCGTTTGAATTTAAATCCACCAACATTATACACAAAAGGGCGCAAGAAAAATCTTGATAGCAACCACAATTTGGCGGGATTAACCGTACCAATCAAAACAGACAATCCCTTAAATTCTGGTTGATATAAACATCTCTGCGCTCTTTCGTTTGCGGTGTTGGAAAATGCTGTTTATTTTAATTGCGCTCTTTAAATCCCGTTTGTAATTAAAGGGAGCTCAATTTTATAACACTAAATTAAAGAGCGCAGATTATGATGTTTATAGCAACCAGATTTGGGCGGGATTAACTGTACCAATCAAAACAAAAGATTATTCCTGTCAAATTTTGGTTGTATAGACATATCTCCGCTCATTTGTTTACAGTGTTTTAAAATGGTGTTTGTAAACAAACGAACGCGGAGAAGATGTTTACAGCAACCATAATTAGGCGGGATACTGTATGTTTCGGTTGTTACTGTTAATCTCGCAATACACATCTTCTCTGTTTTCTTTTGTTTACACCATAAAAGTCTGATTATAATATTATCGGATCGTTGTTTTCAAAATTATACAGAACATGCGTTATTTCTCTTCCACCTGGGATAGCTTGAGCTTTTAGTGTAAAAAAAATACAGCATTTTTCGCGTCTTTGTTCTCATTAAGGCGAAAGACACGGAATTATTGAAAATTAATTGCTGGCGGTTAATAATACTTATTTTTGTCTTTAGCCCTTGTGTAAAGAGAATAAGTTTTGACAATGTTGAAATCTACTATACCAATATTTTAACGGAATTGAAAAAGCATCACTACTTTCAATCAATTTTTTAGCTATGCAGCACATCTTTAGAAACGAAAATTGAAATTAAAAAGGAAATCTTAATTCGGAAAATTTACACACTTGGTTACTTAACAACGCATAGCTAGGAGTTTGTGTACTTAAAGATTTAAAAAAAAAAATTGATTTATTTTAAGGCGTTTTTTGTTTAGTGTCCAGTTTTTCGTTCGAGACTCTTTGGAACTTGTTTGCTGTTAAACTATGTTTTTTTATTATTGAAGTTTTATTTTTGCATTATTTTGATGTGCGTATGGATGTAACATGCTGTGTAGATTGATATAAAGAAATTGATGTATTATTATAAAAATTATTTAAAAGTTTTTTGGTTTTATTTTTCCTTTAGTCTGGAAAATTGTCGCTTGGAACCTGATGATGCAAGTGGGACGTGAGCAATTAGTGTTCCGTACGTTGATTGCTTTTCAAATAAAAATTTTTGTTACAGAGGTATAAAATTATCAATTATTTCACAAAACACCCCAAATGAGTTTTTTGACAAAGTTTTTTTTCCAATCATTACTAAAAACTGATGACCCTGATTTTTTTTTTTATACCAGATAAATTATGAAAGGTAATGCACTCTGATAATTTTTGTTCAACCTACACCCTGTGGAGAATAGTCCAAAGTTTTTGGATCATTATGACGGACAGTTTGTTGTTAGTAATGATTTTATTTCGAATATATTTCCAACTAATATCCATAAACAGAGGCAATATCCTTTAAAAAGCTGACAAATTGATCGTCTTCATTCTTCCTTAATATCTACCAGGATAAATGGTTCACATATGATTGAAGATGGTTTAATGGTACTTCCCTCGTTTTCTTTAAGATGTACCTTGTGTATGAGCTATTGTGAGTGGGCCAACATAGTTTTTTTGGTGATTAACAGTTTGATGGTCGAAGCCTCGCATGCCAAGATTCCTATATGATTTTCTATAACTGGCATTATCTTTTCAGCTCTCCTTTCCACAATAAAATATATTTCTCGTTTTGTTTTCAAACCAAGAACCCGTGGTCCATCTATTCGTCTACCATAGTTTCGATTTGTTTGCACCGGTGCATCGCTATCTTTAGATTCAGGTTGTTGATCATCTTGTAAGAGCCTTCCCATCAAGTTGTATAGGATCGTCGTTGCTGCCGTTTAATTGTCCTCCCAGATTGACCGACACAATTGCGGAGCACACTGCGACACATGTTATACTAATCACTCATGGTATGTGACGACCTTCCAGTCAGGTTTTTACATGTACTCGGAATGTCGTACACGAACATAAACACCAATTCCAAAATATGACACAACCTTAAATTACAATGTAACTTGCCGTTCAAATCCCTATAATGGAAGAATTCATTTCCGCTTCTAAACGAATTTGTTGTTTGGTAGCCTTTTTTAGGACAACGTAAGACTGGACGAAAGGCTCCTCCACGATCGCGCTTCCTTCTCTTTTGCATTTCCGCACCACACCTATCATAGATGTTACCTTTGTCATTCTGCATAAGTAGGTTATACGTTTGCAAAAACGTCACGGCTGTATCTTCGTTAAAAGTGATATTAATATAAACATCTCGCAAAAGTATGGCTTCTTTTGAAATATACATATTAGCAACTTGTCATTAATAACAAAAACGCATGCAACAATTAAGATTTGCGGGTAGACCAGCATTGTTTTTAATGAAAAAGGAAGTTTGAAAAAAAACTCGTTTCATATGGTCCTTAGGGTATCTATGTTAATAACAATAATTTAATGTATCCCTCACTAGCTTGAATAACGGCGTCCATTCTCGGTCTGAAGCGACGGCACGCCTTTTGTAATTCCGCGCTTTTCATATTGTCACATTGGGATGCCGAAACTTGTTTGTGACCCTTTCAATTACGTCCCATACGTAATCTAAGGGATTCAAATTTGGACTATCATGAGGCCAGAATTCCTTGGACGAAAAGAATATCAAAATGGTCTGAGAGCCAATTCTGGACCAAATGGCTCGTGTGAATCGGTGCACCGTCCTGCTAGAAAAATACATGGTCATCTTCTATCTACGGCTTCATTATATTATTCAGATTTTTTAAATATACCTCTTTAGTCACAGTTTCCCCTTTTTGGAAGGAATGCTGTGGCGTGATATCACTCTCACGGGACACAACAATTAGTATGTGGACACTGGTCAGAATTTTCGTTGCAAGCTAGGTTAACGGGAATGGAAATTAAGCCAAATCTGTGGGTCTTGTTGGAAATAAAATAAAAATGTTAAAAATATTGTTTTAATATAGGCAGCCACATACATTTCATTGAATATTTAGTTGCCTGCATTAACCTGATCAAGTGTTACATTTATTCCTCAATAGGTCCATTGCTATTGGGTTCTATACGACATCACGCGGATTTTTCAGGAATTAAACTTGAAGTGCATTTTTAAATTTGTCATAAACGTTTGTGTAAATTAATATTACAAGTTTTCGTAAAAATGAATACTAAAAATTTTGCTTTTCATAAAGAATATAAAAAAAAACTTTTGTACTGTGTTTACAGTTGTGAAAGTCGCCTGCAAAAGGATTTTAATGTTTTTAAATATTATTAATTTGTGTCAAACAAAAATTCTTTATTAGATAACATTTTTCAGATTTTGTTTTGATAAAATACTGTGTGTATTTTGTATTCATTTAGAATCATAAATAGTTAATAAATATTAACCTTTGAAGTGATTTGGCATTTGATTTGAAACCAGTTAAAATTTTTCTCATCATCATTGATTGTAATGTATCATTTCACTAAAATTTGTATAAATATTCTGGAAGTAAATATATTCTTTGCGTTTCAGATGCTCTATCTTTAAGAAGGCGGTTGAAAAATTGTAAAAAATTAAATTTCATACAAAATTGAAATGTAAATATTAGACATTTATAGGTTAGAATCTTACCGGTAACAATATAAGAGTTGCGAAAATATGTTTGCATTTTTCACCTTCACCGACTTATTTCATACATAAAATTTTCTCTGTTCTACTGTTAAATGTGCCATTTATCTCAGATTCTACTGTTCACAATTGGGCCGTGGATATACATGCTGCTTGAATCTTCGTTATGTGGAGACCCAAGGAAAAGATTTGATTTTAAGAGCTTTTCACTGAGGGTGGAATTCCTTTTGGGCAGAATTAAGCTTCACATGTTATAAATTTAAATTTGCACCCATATTTCGGCCATCTTAATAATAATCAGGGTAGGCTTCTCCCACAGGTAAGTTCCCAATAATATCAGGTGTTTAACATCCGAATTCTAACTGATAGAAATTTGAAAAAGCAAACATTTATTTACATATTAATATACAGCGATAATTAATTTAAATTTAAGAATGCAGTAAAAAGTAAAGTAATTTTATCTTAACGCTTTAAATAATGGATGCCATTTTCGCGCAAACGGGACGTTCCTGATTTAGTTTAAAATGAAGGTATAATTTATTCATTTCACCTGCCTGTATTTAATTAAACATTCTATTTTACACTTAGGTTACGCACTGCGGCGAAATCTCTAAAGCCCTACAGGAGCGACGCGTGTGTGGTAAAAGCGATTCCCATTTAACTTAAATCGCTGTCAGTTACACTAGATGGGAAACAGTCCTGAGCATAGAGATACTAGGACAGAGAATACAAATAAAAAGAGAAAAAATGTTATTCGGTCTCTCTTATCACAGCGAGCAAAGAATATGAATAACATTCTTGCACGGGTACGTACTCTAACTTAGTGTTGTGGGCGAGCGCCGAGTAAGAGTCAGAATAACTAAAATTATGAGCGAGAACATCTCCTCTATTCTAATATCTCTATGGCTCTGGGCAAGTAAAAGGAGTAACTGAACTTCATACGGATGTGATGTATTAATATGACGAGTATTAATAGCATGCACCGCTCTGGAAGGAATTAAGCGGGTTACATCCATCGAACTTTCCATGAAAACACTTGGTAAAGTAGACTCGAGTAGCAACGGTTTTTCGACGTTCCAAGTAATCAAGATTTCTGGTGAATTCTGGGTCTTCAATCTGGCGAACAGCTCCCTTCTGAACATAAACCAACAAATACAGTGTGTACTTAGAAGCATAGGTCAAAACATGGAAGTACTTTTCCATAATTGGTTGAATTTGAGCTTGTTGCCACAATTTAAATTTCGACTGGCACATCCGCCACAGCTGCTAATTGATTTCCTACTGCTCGAAATGCTGGTCACCGAGGTGAATGAATTTTATCCTTAGTCTTATGCATTTATCGTAAAATAATTGTTGGTAAAAAAGAAAACACCCACATAACGTTAACAAAAATGTATTTGTTGAAAAAAAAATGACAATATAATTTTTTAAGACTACTCAAGCAAGGGGATGCTTCAAGTTTTAAATTTGTAAAACAAATATAAAAATACACAATAAATATAACGAATCTCCAAAAAAAAAAAAAAAAAAATCAAGAAGTACGTTTATAAAATCTCTAGTTCTAAATAAAATGTATAGTTTTACTTATCTGTTTTAATGTAAAGGCAGGCGTCCTGTTGTAAACTACACACGCACCAATTCTTGTAAAAGAGTTTTTACTAGCGTGTGCGATTTAATGAAATCTACAAAATAGTAGTTTCTTTATGTGATGACAGTGGGTTCCTCCCTGCCGGTGAATTTCTTCAGCTGCGAGATCTCTAAGCCGATATCAACCAAAGGCTTTAATTGGACCTAAAATTCAAAAATTAGAGTCAAGTGTTAACAGTAGTGGTAAAAATCGTGATTTTTAAAAATATAAATAAAATAAAAATATTTTTATTCCTGCCAACAAATCATAATTGTTACACATTAAACTTAAACTTAATACTACGAGAACCAATACAGGAAAAGACAATTTCTCTAGCAGTAAAAACCAAATTACAAGGCAATAATTCATTTTAAGTGATGCACAATATTCTTAAAAAAGAATGTGCGTGCATCACCATTTCATAATCTACTATTAGTGCTTATTACAAATGTACTAGAACCATCTTATTTTAAATACATACTTTATTTATTTTCTCAATAATGATCTATTTTGTTATCAAGTAACCAGTTAGTCAATTTATTTTTTACCAACCTATATGGCTTCACTTTCAGTTCGTGAGGAATTATATTAAAAATCCTTGAAGCAGAAAAAGATAGGGACCTTTGAGTAGCACTAAAGGGGGTACATGGTACATACACATTGTTCAGGGTAATTAGTCTAGTATGAATATAGAGTGATCAACTCTGTTTACCTTATGTTTGTTATTCAGTAAAATTCTTACCACCGATTTTATGTATAATTGCTTTAGCGACAAAACCCTAGCCCCATCGTATAGTTGGTCCGTAGGAAATTTTCGCGGTTTAAACAGTATTATTTTTAGAACCCTTCTGGGCTATTACTAAAGACGAAGATACCGAATCACGCACGGACCCCCAAACTACCAAGCCATAACCTATCACTGACTCCACAAGTGCTTTATATACATATAATAAATATTTCTTGGGCAACCACTGCCTAATCTGATAAAACCTGCAAAAGGGTATCTATGTATATTGTAAATAACAATGGCCCTAGCACTGTACCCTGCGGCACACCGCACTCAATTGGAAGTGGTGAACTCATCGATTCTCCTATTTTTACTTGTTGCCTACGTCCGATCAGATATGATTTTATTAGATCATACGGGATATCTCTAATTCCAATATGCTCAACTTTCCCCAACAATATGCGGTGAGACACAATGTCAAAAGCCTTTGTCAGGTCCAAGAATATCAAAAGTGATTTATTGCCATTGTCGAGGTTCTCAGAAATATGGTTTACTACCCTTATAAGAGCATCTTCAGTGCCCAACTTCGGTCTAAAACCATATTGCGCATCGGATATTAATTTATTTTAATCGTCCAGGCGCAACTTGATACATTTCTCAATAATTTTACTCAGGTGGTGATAATTGCAATGGGACGATAATTCGTAATTTCGTTACGCGAACCACCCTTATGAATAGGCGTTATGGTACATTTCTTTAAACTGTCAGGAAATAATCCAGCTCGAAAAATTAAATTTACTATATGGGATACGGGTTTAAGAATAAATCTGTGGTATCATTTTAAAAAATCAACTTTAAGGTTGTCATCGCCAGCACTTGAAGCGTTTTTAAGTGAGTTTATAATTTGAATTATTTCAAAATCCATTATCGGGGCCAGAAAAAGTGATCCAGATACTCTAGGGACACTATCAGGAATGGCATCTGTATTAGGAACAGTTATACTATTAGCTAATTTCTTTCCTATCTCAGAAAAAAATTTATTAAACTCATCTGCTTTGAGTTTTTCGTCTAGAATTTCAATTCCTTTATCATTGGAAATTACTCCTATTTTCTGATTATTTTTTTTGACTATTGCTAGCCGACTTTATTAAATTCCAAGTTTTTTTAGAGTCACCTAAGTTTAGTTGGAATAAATTAGTGTAATAATCAACTTTGGTTTTATTTATTAACTTAGTCAACATCTTACGGTGATTTTTATACATATTAGGAGCTACAAAATTCTCAGGGTCTCTAGAAGATATTTTTTTAATTTGTCACGCTGACGTATAGAACTGAGCAATCCTTGAGTAATCCAAGGTTTAATTCGTCTCTTATTGCATACAATATATTTGTGAAATGTGGATCTATCAATAATAGACTTTAGTTTATTTATAAAAATAGCTGTACATTCGTTTACATCCTCACAGTTCAAAACATCCCACCAATGTTCCCCTTCCAAAATTTGTTTTACTTTCGTAGTCTATTTTATTAGCAAACTTTCTAGACATTAAATTTTTATTTATCGTACTTATATTCATATTTAAAAGAATAGGAAAATGATCAGTAAAACCGTGGTTCAGAATCACCCCATGTACTGCACACCGCTGCCCGTGCTTTACAAAGAAATGATCTATACAAGTTGCACTGTTTCTATCTTTCCTGGTTACTTGATTAATTATACAATTAAAACCCTTTTCGTTTAAAGAATCTATGTAATTTCCAACAATTAAACTATTTCTATATAGAAGGTTAATATTTGTATCTCCGCAGAAAATTTCATTATAAAAATGTAAATTTTTGTCATTTAGGAAAATTTCCAGACAATTCAAAAATACATCAACTTGTACAGATGGAGGTCTATATATAAACCTATAACTTTGTAGGTGAGCGATTAAACAAAGGTTAGTGTCATACCTGGGCATCAGTCAATACGTTCTCCTTTTCATAACACTCAATGTAGACTCTGATAGTGGCACCACTGCTGCCGGTACCAGACAATCTGTAGATCAGCCTTGAACCATCATCGAATAAAATACGGACCCCCTACAAAAAAAATAATTCTTTAAAATAATCGTTAACTATTACAGGAACGGGAAGTTTTTCTTTCTTTCCTTACTAAAAGATTTTTTAAAAAAAATCGTTCGACTTACTTGATTTTTAGCAACGGAATTATCAATAGGATCTACATAGGAAAAATTGTCAGCCTTGGCAATTGTATAGGATTTTCCTCCGGAGGAGTAAGATTTCCCGATTAAATCGCCATTAGCTAGGTGTTGTTCCAGCTGTTCCATCATAGCATTGGCTGCGTGTGTTTCGCATTCCTCATAATCATATCTAAAACGCAAATCGTTAGTCAGTTTTTTTGTTTTCACTATAAGTTGTATCGGAGTGAGTTATTTAGTTACGAACAGTAAGGGAACAACCAGCAGCTTTGACGAATGCGCCAGTCGAACAACGCAACGCTGTACATGTCAAATTGATTGCCTAACCTAAGTACCAGAAGCAGGTAAAAATCACATTAAAATGAAGAACTTATATGTTTTTTAGTGTTCCGTATGGAACACTTATGGAATCAATTCTGTGTATGTTCGTCTGTCATACTCGATTTTCTCCGAAACTATTTGACATAGAAAGTTGAAATTTGGCACTAATATAGGAACTGATGGCCTCATCAGAGCCGTGTAATTTTGGGGGTGAAATCAGAAGTGAAAAAAAAAATTTACCAGGTCATTGAGTGGAGTGTCAAATGAAAAGACGAGTTCAAAAATATACGTGATGTAATATTTGCGCTTACTTTTCTTTGTATTATTTTTTACAAAACGCCTTATCTCGAAAAGTAAGATTTTGAAAAAATTTTGGAATATTGTCCACGGGGTGTAGATTGAGCGAAAATAATTACGAGTGCATTACCTTTAATCATTTATCTGGTATAAAAAAACTAAAACTATGTTTCTTGACGTATGGCGGAGGTATTTGTAATATACTTTTAAGTACATTACTGTAGCCGAGTGGCGAGTTACTCTTTTACTGAGATTTTATTTTATTTGTTTATAATTAAACAAATATTTAGGTAGTAAATATTTGTTTAACACACTGTTATTACTAGATTCTCTTAAGCTTGACTGATTCATTGGCTATTAGGTAGCTAAGACACTATAACTACAGTCCCTGGCCAAATTATTAGACGCACTGTATTTTTTTTAGTAATTTTATGTTTCTTAAGAGTTTTTATGCAATAATGGTATATTTAAACTACAATACTATTGATTTTTATTTAAAAGAATTGTTGTAGACTACATATTTGTATTTATTTTTAACATATGGCAACACTGTGTTGACAAAGTGATACATGAACGTAAACAAGTACAAACCTGTATCAGTCGCGATCGGAATCGAGTCAGGTACGGACGTGTTTCTGTGGCTTTATGGACTGTGATTGTTTGTTTAACAGTTTTATACTACTCAGTTATTAGTTTTATTTTGTATGCAGTGTTTTAAAAAAGTAATTGGACTATTTTCATTATGGGTAGAAAAGGCGATCTTTCACCACGTAAAAAAGCTGAAGTGAAGGCCCTTGTGATTGCGAAAACATTTACAAACCGAGAAATATCACGAAGATTGGAGGTTTCTGAAGCTAGTGTACGACGCATAAAAAAGAAAATTGAGTCAGGGAAGGAATTAAGCCCGAAAAGAAAGAAAAGATGCGGTAGAAAACCAATTTTCACTCCACGGTCAGAGAGATGTTTGAAGAAAATTTGTGTAGAAAACAGATTTGCTACCACAAAGGTAATAAAATCACAACTCCAGGATGCTAGCGTAAATGCTTCTGAGCGCACTGTTCGAAGAAAATTGAAAGAATTAGATTTTAAGGCCTGTCGCCCCGCCAGGAAGCCCAAGTTAACAGCTGCAATGAAAGCAAAGCGCCTGAAGTGGGCCAAACAATGGCAAGACAAAGATGTGGACTTCTGGAGATCGGTAAGATACAGCAATTTAATCAATAATTGATACATTATTATCATTTTCAGTTAAATAAAGCAAATAAACATGGAAGTTTATATATTTTTCCTATTTTTGACAGGTCTGCTTCAGTGACGAAAGCACATTAGAAATTTTGCAGAATAAAGCTCAGTATGTGCGTCGTCGTCATGGAGAAAAGTTTCATCCTGATTGTGTCGTCCCGACGGTTAAACATCCCACCAAAGTGATGATTTGGTCAGTCATCAGCGTCAAGGGCACTGGACGTCTGTACGTCGTCAAAGGAATAATGAGGCAAGATCAGTACAAAGAAGTATTACAAAATCGGTTGATTCCGCAGCTCAGAGAATGGTTTCCAAATGGAGAACCATTCACTTTCATGCAAGATGGAGCTCCCTGCCACACTGCTCGGTCTGTTAAAACTTTATTGGCAGAAAAAATATCCCTCTGTTGGATTGGCCGGGTAATAGCCCTGATATGAACCCCATTGAAAATTTGTGGGAGCTGATGAAAAGAGAAGTGGCTAAAGATGTGATTACCAACAAAACCCAGCTAAACTAAACCTTTTAGAGACAATGCAAATAAATCGATTAAGGACTACAGGTACCTTACTCAACGACCAGGTAGATTTAAGCAATTCACCATTATTGAATTTATTCTAATAACTCCAAATCTGTGTGGATTTCCCAATACTATCAATGTAATTTAATTATGTGTAATATTATAATTAAGAAATTATATAAAACTGTGAATATTAAACCTAACTTGACAGTGTAAAATGTAGATCTGAAGAAGCTGCATCGACAGCGAAACGCGTCATCGCAATTTAAATAAACCAGTGGAAATTGACTAAAAACAGTCTTTTATTATTATATATTTAAATAGGTAATTGATTGGATAATATAAAAATAAAAAACAAATCCATTTAAAATAATAAAACGGTACAATATCACTCGGTAATTAATATTTTACATGAAATCTTGCAGTGCGTCTAATAATTTGGCCAGGGACTGTACACTATGCAACAAAAAAAATATTTTTTTTCACTGGGTTTACCGTATGAAATACTGATTCCTCACCGCCAACTCAATGAAAATTGATTAACAAAATAGTCACACGTCAGATTTCATAGAGAAAAGCTACGCTAAGTTAGTGACAAAAGTCCAACTTGCATTTGATAGTTTTTTTTTAACTAAATAGAAGTATACATTCCCATCGGAATGAAAAAAAACATCTATTAATTAATGCGTTTAGCATGTGTTCACGAGAATAGAGTGATTTTGCAACGCGCATTTTCACACTCCGCCAGAATTGCAATAAAATAAAGTAAAAGTAAGGTTAGGTTAGTATTCATCTTCTCCAGTGTGCCCCAAAAAGTTTTATACAAATGTAGAAAAAGTTTAATAGGAACTAAAAAAAATTATGCTCACGTTTAGATTTGGGGTCTTTCTAATTAAAAATTCAAAAAAAAAACCTCCAGTACACTACAAATTTTAGGCATATCTTTGGAAATACCTAACAACTGTCAATAAACTTCAAAGCTAACGTCAGTCTGTATTTGCAATAAATAGAAATGCCAGTAAAATTGAGTGACGAAGATAAAATTGAAATTGTTCTAGTTTTCCACTAAATTTTTTATTTTTAACACCATGACATGTTTCGCTGTATGACAGCTTCTTCAGATGGTTTGTTACAAAATTTACTTCTTACAAAACTTCTAGTTATGGATTTCCACCAAGTATCGGCTGAATCAATTCAATTGTTCTCATAGTTGGAGATAATTATAAAACTTTTAGAGAAGCTGCAGAAATCTTGAATAGTAGACACCCTGATAAAACTGTACACTTCACAATTGTAGGATATCTAATAAATAAATTCCAGATTTATGGAAAATAAAATTAAAAACAAACATCGGGCATGGGTTTCAAGTGAAGATAATCAAAATTAAGTAATGCTGTCGGCAGTAGAAAAGCTAAAAGATTCACTTTGGGAAAGATCAGCTTTATTGAACGTAAGTAAAACTACAGTTGCGAGAATGCGAAGATCAAATAAATTTAAACTGTACAAACCCCAATTTACCCATACTTTAAAAACAGGAGATTTTGAACGAAAATTTGAATTTTGAGCTTGGTTTCAAGGAGAGTTGGAAGATAACAAATACTTTTCTTTGACGAAGCGACATTTATCTCTAATGGGACAGTAATTTCTGAAAACTATCGCTGATGGAGCGATGTTAATCCTAACCTCAATATCCTCACTCGAGATCAACATTCGTTTAAAACCAATGTATAGTGTGGAATTTTTAAAGATAGAATAGTTCGACCATTCTTTTTTTGAAATAATATTAAGCTAAACGTTACCTAGAATTTTTAAATTATGAGTTGAAAGACGACGTATATGGTACCAACATGTTGGTGCATCATGTCACAGTACAAGAAATGTTCGAGATTATCTCCTTCACATTTTTAATGGTAGAGTAATAGGGAGGTAAGTGCAGTTTACTGGTACCCAAGGCCTCCGGACATCACCCCTCTAGACTTTTTTTATCGAGCTACTTAAAACAAAAGGTTTATCTTAAAAGGCCATTTAAAGATGTTGATCATCTTGAGAGAGTAATTAGGGAAACGTGAAGCTATAACTCCTGATGTAATTAGAGATGTAATAAAAGATTTTTCTCGAAGAACAATCACCTGCTTAGAAAGGGACGGTGGATACATTGAAGCTTTTGTGCAATAAAGTTAGAATTAATCCATATGTTTAGTTGTTATGTACGTAGTAATTAAGTTTTTCATTTTCATTCATTTAAATTCAAAATAAAATGACATTAGCACAAATTTATTATGGATCTAATTGTTACAAAGCAGATAAAAAGAGTATCAAATTTTTAACAAAAATATGATACAGTCAAAATCGGTGCACTAGTTTTTAATTAATTTCGTTTTCCTTCATTCAATAAATAATATGACAATTACTGACATGTTTAATGGAATTTTTTTGAATTTCTAACTGGGAAGGCCACAAATCTAAACGTGAGCATAATTTTTTAGTTCCTATTAACATTTTCAATTAATATTTCGCTCTGTATTTAAATTTAAACACACTTTACTCTTCATTATAAGGCATTATTTTTTATTTTCCCTGTATACCATCAAATATTTTAAACTTTTGATACTTGATTATGGATTCCCATGTGATGCACAACTTTTTATCAAGAACAAATTTTTTTGTAATATATAAGATAAACTTTTTCTCCATTTATATAAAATTTTTTGGGACACTATATAAACTTGGGGGATTTTTTTTATTCACCACACAACCAGCTGATATCTGCTGCATACCTGAGTAGAAAAAAAAAACAGACTACCATAATAGCGATAAAAATAACGAACTTCAAATAACCTCTCTTATAAGTTCTTAAATAAGGGAAATCGTTATCCTTAATAAAGGATTCTCTTATTTTGTATGAATACTGCGCAAGGTCCAAACGGTGGGCGTATGATTCAAATAACGATTACAGTTGAGTCCTTAATATTTAATTTCTTTCTAAATCTCTCCAATATTAGACAGAACTACCGCAATCTAAAAATATATATTCCCTCAGACAATCAAGCTGTTCTATTAGGTCAATTCAAAGATCACAATGGAGTGTATGCATAACCTGTCAGACCTATCCTCCAGGTACAACAGGGCTGAACTACTGTGGGTTCCAGGACATTCCGAGATAAAAGGTAATGAAAAACCGGATGAATTAGCAAGATCCGGTTCTACAAAACCATACAGGGGTCCAGAACCCGTATTTAGTATACTAAAACAGGTAGTAAAAACGACAATCAACAGATGATCATCAAAGTATCCGGCCAAATCGGGGAAGACCGTTACATCTCTACTGAGCACCACTCAATAATATTACCTTGTAAAGTAATTCCTCCCATATATCTTCCAATGTTCCCTCAAAATTTCCTCTACGCCCATATTTTTGTGCTCGATTATGGACAACCATGCTAAAACTGCCCACAAACCGTCCTTTTCACGGAGATGGTCCGAACCAGTACCGAAAGATTCTTCACCGCAGAGTGAGAGACGGCCGGCGTCCATAAGGTTGCCAAAATATTTCCATCCGGTCGGTACTTCGAACATTTCTTTGCCTAGTTTCGCAGCCACCCTAAAATAAATCATTATTTTAAAATTGAATACAGAAAATCTCTAGTTGAGAGGGATATAATGCATCAACTTTAGTTTTGATTAATTTACAAATAATTAAAAAAAAAATTCACAAGTTTCCTTGCCTTTTTTTGAGTATCGGCTGAACTGTAGCGCATTTCCAGCAGGAAGGATATATTCCATTTTGGTAGAATAGTTTGAACACTTAATCAATAAGCAAAATTCCCGCAGAAACTTGTTTCATCCCTAAATATTTATGCACAATCTTGAAAATTACAGTTTCGGATACTGCAGCCTTTTTAGCAAGCACTGGGATTTTCATTTCCGTTCATTTTTCTCTTTAAGAGAACTCTCATTCTTAGGAAGAAAAAAAATCGTAGAAACTGTAAAACGCAACGAACTCGTACATAATTTCGTCAAAAAACTTAGAGCACTGACGGTAATTTGTCATTTTCCGTCTAGACAGATAACTTCTTTGAATTATTACTTACCTGTCAACAGCGGCCGCTGTAGGCATAGATCTAGCGAATCCGTGTATACCGTTCTTCTTAAAATACGGAATACACTCCAGGTTGTTAGCCAGAACGGCCAAAGAGTCACTCGGAGTAACGAAAAAGGCGTTCTTGCCCAAAATCATGTTACGGTCGCCATCACCGTCGAAGGCCGCCCCGAAATCGTAGTTTTGATCGTCCTTCAGTTTGTCCACCAGATCTTTAGCGTAAGTGAGGTTAGGATCGGGATGGATCTCGCCGAAATTATCCAGGGGCACGACGCGTCTCACGTTGTTATCGGGAGAGGCGCCGAGTTCCTCGACGAAGATTGTTCGGACGTAGACGCCGGTTACTGAAAAGAACACATCCTTAGAATTAATATAACGCGCGAATAAATAAATTGTATCTTACCTCCGTTCATCGAATCCACCAAAATATGGAAAGGTGGTCTCTTCTCGGTTCCTCTAATTAGAGCCCTTAATTTTGGGAAATCGAAAATCTCTTTCATTAAAGCCACGTAGCTTTTGCTGGAGTCGATTATTTCAACGGTGAATTCTCTGCCTTCAACCTAAAACACGGAAGAGCTTTTGATAAAAATCAACGTTCTTCTTCTTCTTCTTTCTTATATGGTGTGTCATATAAGTAGGCATACTGCCTGTTTTATTCTCCATTAGGTCTATTCCGATGTGGACGTCCAGCATTCCTTCCACCTTTTTGGAGGTCTGCTCCTCGTTCTTCTACCGGAAAGTTTATTGAGTTTGCCCTTTTTTAGCAGTCTGTCGTCGTCCATCCGATCTACGTGTTTATTCCATTGTGTTCTTCTAGTTCTCGTCCATCTGGATATTTCTTGGATCTTACTTAGTTCTTGTAGATTTTGTTGCAGATTTTGTCGTGGATAGTTTTTCCATCATGTCCCTGATCACCTTCATTTCTGTTGTCCTCATCATTTGTGCTGTTTTACGTGTCAGCTCTTATTTCTACAGCCTATGTGAAGATCGGTCTCACTGTTGTCTTGTATATTCTTATTTTACTTTCCAGTGTGAGGTATTTATTTTTCCAGACTACATCCGTCAAGCAACTTGCTATTACTTATTTATTTATTTGTACAACGAATAATTACAGAGCAACAACTCCAAATAGTAAAACAGTAACCATAGTTACAAAAAAAAGAATTCACATATAATAATTTACAAAAAGAAGTAATAACAAAGATAACAGATAAATTGTCACTGTCGTTGCCTTAGAGTTACTGCATTAATACGCATTATAATTACTTAACAGTCTATTAGAAAAATTTTGTTACTGATGCCTTCATAGACTGTTGTTGTACCTTCCTGTTCCCAGCTTGCATCTTAATAATTCTTTTGAAACTACCATACATTTTGTCTTGGTTATACTAATAATCATATTTAGCTTTCTCGTTTCCAAATTGAAGGCATGACTGCATCATCGGCGTAGCAGATTGGGTGGAAAGTGTGTATTGCCTATTTTGCATCCTCTAGTTTTTGGAAGATTCCCCACTATTCTGTCCATGACGCGGTTGATGTCTCACTTTCATATTTGTTTTGCATTTTATGTTAATGTCATGTATGATTTTTATTAGCTTCTGGTTTGTCTGCGTGTAATAATTTTATTATATTATTTCACTATATCGAAAGCTTGAGTCATGTCGATGAAACACATATATGCAGGTTTGTTAAATCCATTATCTGTCTCACTATAAATATGGCATCTATAGTCAATTGATTTTTGCGAAATCCCTATTATTTTTCTCTTATTTCAATATCCTTACTCATTTCTTCCAGTATGATTTTTGTTAATACTTTTAAGGTAGTATTTAGGAGTGTTATTCCGCGGTAGATTTCGGGTGCCGTCCTTTGCCATTTTTTGAATATTGAGATTGTTGTTGATGGGGGTTTTCCCTTCATATTTTAGCATCTCATTTGTAATGTCTGATCTTGAGGTTTTCCTATTTTTAAGATTTCTTATCCTTTCTGTCTGTTCTAAAGTTACTGCAAGATTTACTTCTTCCACTGCTTCAAGTATGACTTCATTATTCTCTTCTTCTCTATATAATTTCTCAAAGTATGTTTGCCATTCTTGAATTGTATTTTTGTTAGTTTGAACCGTGTCTTTTATATCAAGTTTGTTCCATCTTAACATTTTCCAGATTTTCCTCTGAGCGCCATACAGATCACTTTCCATCCCTCTAGTAAATGTCTTCCAATATTCTTGTTTAATTTGTTTTCTTCTTCTATTCAATAAGTTTCTTTCTGCGATATATGCGTTCCAGTTGTCTTGGGTTTTGTTTTGTATGTAATGTATATATGCCTCGTTTTTCTTCTTTGCCAGCTCCTTTATTTCTGGCATGAACCAAGATGTTTTATTTCTTTTGTTGATGTTTACTCGTCTCTGGTAAGGTTTCCTTTGCCGCGTTAATAATATTTGTTTGATGGACGTCCACTGTTGGTCTATGCTTTCTTTTTCGTTGATTGGGTGTAGAGTTATTTTTTGTCTCAAGCGGTTTTGTGCTTTCGGTGTCGAAGGATTCGATGTTATATTTGTTAACGTATATAGGTTTTAGTTTCGGGGGGGTTTTTATTTTAAGTCCAAGTGTACATAGGAGCAATTTATGATTGCTACCTACATTAGCCGAATTTAACGTTCGTATATCTGCCATTGTTTTTGGTATAAATTTTCTGTTGGTCTATTACTACAATCAACGTTCAGAAACGTAAATTTAGATTATTTTACAGCCTGGCATCGACTTGTTCGTCGTTGTTACATTTTACCGTTAAAATCCGATACTAGATCTTTACATGGTAAGACATTCTCTGTGGATAGCATTCCTGCCTCGTTGGGTTCATTACGGCTTTACCGACGAAATCATTAGATGGTCCAAACCGGTACAGGAAGAGCAGTGGGCAAGGATTGACACTACAGAGTAGGGATTTAACGGATACCGGTCTATCCGGCCAAAACCGGGTACCTGGCCCGGCAATAACATTTCATTTTTACGCTTACCTATATATTCTACGAACGGCTGGTTCTTCAAGGCTATCATCTCTCCTATTGCTGTGTGCACAAGTTTTGCTTTAGGACCGTTTATATTCCACTGTTTGGTTGTCTCAAAATATTCTCTAATATTAACTAGTTTAAAATTCCCCAGAAGTGGTTAGTGATTTTGCTTCGTTCTTATCTTCATTGACCAAACTAGTGGGATGTTTCAATTTTAAATGTTTATATAGAGATGAAGTACTAGCTTTTTTTCCTAAACCTCGCGTGATTTTTACGTTAACAACCACGTATGTTGCTTTTGATCTTCCTCATCAAGTAAAAAAGTAGTTCTAGACTTTGCTCATTTTTTGAAACCCGACAATCGTTAAAAAGACCTTCTACGGTAGAAAATATCGGAATAAGATTTTTATTTCGCTTGAGGATTCATCGTATTACCGGTAAATACAAGGTTTCACACACGCGTATTACGTGTATATAAGCTCTAACTTCTCGCATTCTAGCAATATTGCTAAATTACCTAAAGTTGACAAAAAAGGTTAACAAAACGTAAAAGAATGAGTTTAATACAATATTGTTGAATTCTACCCGGTGGGGTACCCGGTTTTTCTGGATCCTAAAAAGTACTATCTCTAGTACACTGAATAACATTTATATTCGAAGAAAAAAGTATTTCCTTTTGCCACCGTGTAAAGATTTTATTATTATTGTTTTTGTTCTGTGTGGTTCCATGTTTGGCTGACGAGCCTAAACCAAGTTAGCACAAACGCTATTACCACTGTCTATTAAGGAATGCCCTGGCAATGTTACGTGTTTTCAAAATTACTGACTTCTGAAGGTTTTTGTGTATGTTTATGTTGAGTCCTAATTGTACTAAATATGGTGTGAATGTTGTTGGTGTAAGGCCTGTAGCTGATGTGACGAGTGGAACAATTGGTGGTGGTGTAGTAACAGCGCATCACTGTTCTGTCCATTTCATCTGTCCACTTTAACCGCTGGCTTGGTTTGCCAGCCTTGGTAGTTGTATGTTGTCCTTGCAAAACATGGCTTTGGTAGTTGTGTTTGGCTCGCATCTGTGTCGGTTGTGTTTGGGATTGATTTCGGTGGGTCCAGGCGGCAATTTTTTTCTTAGTGATTTCTTTGTCAGGTTCTGTGATGACGTGTTCGTTGATTTCTGTAGTGCAACTCATGCGTTGCTTTGCTTTTCCCGTCTTGGTAGGTATCGGTTTTTTCGCCGACACAACACTTTTGGCAGGTCCATTTTCTTTTGCCCGGTCTTCATAGTTCTGGTCGAGCTGCCATTTCCCGCGATGTCCTCGACCGTTACGTCGCTCGCCCGATGCTTCTTTTATTGGTTTACTGTTGTTTGGGGTGTTTTCAGTGTTCTATGGTGTCAGAAGCTCAAAGTGTTCCGACATTGGGTTACCTGTTAGTAGAAGGTAAATAGTTATGGTGTGTTTTCCTGTACTTATTATTGTTGGTCTACCCCTAAAAGTTAGTTTTGTATCTCCTGTTCTTCGTTGTTTTGAGAAGATATGAATGTTGCTATTTTGGGTTTCCGAGAAGGCGAGTAGCTCTAGGCTCGTTCCATAGGTGTCGTTTTTCCTCTCAAATAATCTGGACAACACAAGACAGATCAATATGACTCAGGTACCTTGGGGATTGTCAATGCCCGTACTAGGAGAATCCTGGGATTCCCCTAGCCCCGAGGGCTTATTGTTGTTTTTTTTTGTTATTCTTTCTCACATTTGGTCAATGTGGTTCCATGTTTGGATGACGAGCCTAAGCTAAATCAGCACAAACGCTTTACCATTGTGTATTAAGGAATGACCTGGCAATGTTACATGTTTTCAAAATCACTGACTTCTGAATGTTTTTGTATCTGTTTGTGTTGAGTCCCAATTGTACTAAGTGTGGTGTGAATGTTGTTGGTGTAAGACCTGTCACTGATATGACGAGGGGGACGATGATGACTTTTTCTTGTTTCCATAGCATTTTTATTTCTGTGGCAAGGTCTGTGCATTTGGAGATTTTTTCTGTGTATTTTGTTTGAATGTTTGTGTCATTGGGGACAGCTATGTCCATCAGATAGGTGATTTTTTTCCTTTTTTGTATTGAAAAGTAATATCGGGTCTATTGGCTGGGACTGTTTTACCTGTATGGATATTGATGACCCAGTAGAGCTTGTAATCTTTATGTTCAAGTATGGATGTTGGTGTGTATTTGTAGTATGGATCTGTGTTTTCTATGAGTTTATATATTGTGGCTAGTGCTTGGTAAACTACTTTTGTCGCTGAGTCATGTCTGGCTGTGTAGTCCCTTCCGGCCAGTATTTTAACCCCCTTGTTATGTGTTCGATCGTTTCTTTATGCTGGTGGCATTTTCTGTAATGGTTGGATCTTTGATGATATGTTTTTGGTAGTTTCTGGTTAATATGACTTTATCTTGGATGGCAAGTAAGAAGCCTTCTGTTTCAGGGAATAGCTGCCCATACTGTAACCAGGTGTATGATTGTTTTTTATTTACGTGGTCTTGTTCTATGTAGTATTTGTGTTTTCCGTGGAGTGTTTTTTCTGACCACGTTTTCATCGTTTCCTGTTGTAATTGGGTGTGACTGTGTGTGTCTGCCAGGTGGTTTGCTTAAGATAAGTCGAGAGGTGTGTAGTTTTTGTCTGCGCTCATTGTTGCTGTGTGGAGGCTGGTTTGCTTGATGTGAAAGAATTTCCTAAGGGCTTGTATTTGTTTTATGTTATTATTATTATTTAAAATAGAAGACTACTTACATTAAATTTGCTGGTACCCAATATATCAATAATCCGATCAGTTTCCAAGGTAGGCGTAATTTTGTACTGTGTAATTTTGGTAGTAAGTTCGTAAATCTGATTTGAAAGCTGATCTTGAGCGGGACCGCCGTTGTCGATGTTGTATTTAATGCCGAAATCGTTGCGGATGCCTCCGGGGTTGTGAGAGGCGGTTAGTACGATACCACCTAAATGATAATAAAACAAAAATTTATAAAGTTAAAATAAAAATTAAACTGGATTAAATCTAAATAAACATAGTAAAGAACGTGACTTAAATAATTATCGGCACAATATGTAATTGTCGATTTCAAAGCACAACGAAAAAACCATGGACTTTGAACTCTGGCCAAATAATTCGAGCAAACGTAGTAGTAGGTCCAGGTCAATTTATTTTAGTAAATTTATTATGGAATGGGATAATAATGACAAATAAAAGTTGAGCAGATGAAGACTTCGAGAATATTTACAATTGAAATCCGACATTTTCCTCTACATACTACAGTCTGTCAAGTAAGAACGTGACCACTCGTATTCTTGAAAAAATGTGTATTGACAACATTTTTTGCCATCATTGTATTCTTTGGAGTGCTAACAACGGCGCGATTGCGTTAGTAAGTTGTCCAATCGCCTCCTGCATCAATAATCGCCTGGTATCTTCGAGGCATGCTGTCGACGAGATTTTCTGCAATAATTTCCAAATTTTCCGAATCTAAGGACGTAACTGAGTCAAAGTCCTCACAGTCTCCCATCTGAGCTTTCTCTTTACATTTGTCCAAACATTTTCTGTATGGTTGGCGCCCGGCGATTGTGAAGGCCAATCTAGTATCTTATCGTGTGCTCAAGCGAACCGCTTCGTGACGTGATTTTCGCTCAGCAAAGGTTTCTTCAACGTGCTTCGGAATTTAACATCATGAGCATGAAGATGTAGTCGAATGCTCTCATTGGACACATTCAAACACGATTTTTTTAATTTTGCTGTTTCTTGACGCAGCGTCAATTTCGGGTCCCGTGAAAACAAAGACACGATTCGTTTTTTTTTTCGACTTTCAGAGTGACTTTGCCTACCAAGCAACGTTTTAAAAAGTCGTCGACATTTTTCGTCTCGTTAAAATGATTTACCCACTTTTACACAAACGATACCGACTTTTAATATATTTAACGGTCGCGGAATGTGTCATTTTAGACCCCTTTGAATGGGAACAAAGAAAAATTACTTCGAATCGACGCGCAAACATGTGACTCATTTTGGATTTTACGTGATTTCGACGAAAGTTCGGAATCGACTGATACTTTTACTATTACTTCCCTCAGCTGATTTTCTGTTGAACCGCTAGAATCGCATCTACAAAAAATGAATTATCACGAATGCGTTTTTACTTGACAGACTGTATTTCTATTAAACGTGGAGAATAATTAAAAATAACATAATTTTCAACGTCCTTTATTTCCGTCCGTTACAAACATCACACGTATCGACAGTATGCAGCTTAACAAAATTGCCATTTCGTAGAAATTTACCAGACTTATCAATCAACCCTCGTAGAGCTCGCAATATTAGGTGTATAAATCAATTCGATGTCACGTGGGCATTAATAAAAACGGTTGTGCATTTAAATTTCCCTTTTCAGGCAGCTGGCGGATTCTTTCTCCGAAAAAAATATGAGAGGTTTCGAGCAGAAGAATTTTGTTGCGGTTTTTTTTGGCGTTCTCCACTGAAGCAATAAATAAAATTATAATAAATAATAATTAAATGAATAATAATTAGCGAAAACTATGTCCGGAAAATACGCCACGTGAGGAAAAGATAAAATTCCTCGTCATTTTTTTCCTTGTATGACCTGGCGTTACCAAGAAAGTTTACGATCCGAAAGTTTAAAGTCACCGGTTCAAAAGTACTGCTACCACATGTTTCACGTTTTAACATCGCATGAAGTGGTAATTTTGCTTCTTCAGGATTGGCACTTCCATCCGCACAAAAAAGTGGCCGGCAAGAGTTTGAATTTCGAACTGAAATTTGACAGGCTCATTTCGAAGGCCCCGAATGAATTTGTACTCTCATACGACTGTACTGAATATAATTCGTAAAATCCTAAATGGCGTAGATTTCACGTCAATTTTTATATTTTAGGCAATTAGTAAGTAAACGGGACTATTAAAAGTATATTTGATATAACACGATGTTAATTACAACTTTTGGTCCACTCTTTAAGTAGGTTTTTTCCTCTCGACTGTAGATCTTAAAATTTTTAGCTTCTAAATGCCAAGGCATACTTGAAAATTCAAGTATGTCTTGGTATACTTCAATGTTCAAGTAGCTGGTCAATACTTTTTTTCTTGCCTCTTCTTGGTTCATTTTTAAGCGCAATTAATACACTATTTTGACAACCATTGACAACTACCAGGGTTTAGAAGAATTGACGTCTCTAAATAAACAAGAATCACGGCTACAATGCTTTATAAAAAATTTTCACATACATTCTTAAGGGAACGTTATACTTTTTCGGGTCGGAAAAATTGACTTTTTAGAAAGTATCCTGTAGGAAAGTATTATATTTCAATAATATTCTATGAAAATTTCAGAGGAAAATTTCAAATACTTTCGAAGTTATAGACGATTATAGGCCAAATCCACAGCGCGGCGTGCCAACTTACCTTTCGGCCGTTTACAAAGGTTTTGCTGCTACTTTTATGATTCTAACAAAGATAGAAGCAGGTAATCGGAGAGCTTACTATGATGGGTATAATATCTTTTCAAATTGAGGCAAATCTATAGCTTCAAAGCAAACGGTACGCTGGCCTACTCAGTTCGAAAATATCGTTCGCAGGGCTTACATCACTCAGTAAAGGTCTCGGCTAGTATTGTGCAAAATGGATAAAAAATACGTGAAATTTAGTTCGAAGCGAGTGTGCAGGTCACGTAAAAGACAGTTTTATAATAATCGATTTTCAGATGAAAGTAATTTTGATTTTACCAGTACATCTGCAGAAAAAAATTGTAAAAACTTCTAATTTGAGAAAGGTCAGAATCGCACGGAGAGACGAAAGAACACTTGAGAACGAGGCGTATGAGGAGTCGGAAGGAATTTTGTATGCAGCAGGCATCGCTGTTTGAACTTAAATAGCTTTTATATGTGAAAATTTGTTTGTCAAAACTGTAAACGCGTTTTTGTAATCGGCGTACACGATAACCTAAAAACCATTTAACCGATCGATCTGAAAGTTTAATATGTTTTTCTACACAACAATAGCCCCAGTATAAACTAGAATAAAAAAGATTGATTAATTTTTTCCTCGATTTTTAATGATTTTTTTACGAAAAAAAAATGCTATTTTTGAGACCACCAACTTTGGAGATCTACCATTTTGTAAATTTTTGCTCAAACAAAATAATCGTAGTCTATACTGGGGCCATAGTCATACTTTTTCTAAGGATATTTTTTTTCAGACGTTCCAGTGAGCAGAAATCGTGCACGCCGGCAGATCAAAATTTCCAAAATGGTTTCCACGAGGCTGCAAAAAAAACCCCTATAAAAAAATCATTTAAAAAATTATGTACCCTTTTTGAAGACTTAAAATATATGTTATAATATTTTTTTTTATAAATTTATCAGTTCCATAAAAATTATTAAAATTTTCGACCGAGAAAGTGTAATGTTCCCTTTAAAAACAACACATATATAATCATTTTTACCTAAAACATTATGTTGTCTGATCAGCGCTGACACAGCAGGTGTAGACAAAATTCCAAGTTGACCGATAATAAGTTTGCTGACCTACAAAAAACACATATGTACACATAAATCTGTGATTATGGTAAAATAAATAGAGGCATCCTCGGAAAAAGTCGTCTCCGAGTCCCACACAACTCTTAAAACTAATTGTCTCATAAAATTACATGCAAGGGAATAAAGTATCTGATCAAACCGGGTGCCCAGCCAAATCAGCCGGGCTCCCGGTTTTAGCCGGGTACTCGTTACATCTCTCATCCTTCCATGAACAACTTTGGGTCTATTTGCCTCTTTAGTGATAAACCACCCTTATCAATGAACGATGCCTCAATTTTTCGAAAGAAAAAAATCGCACACAGCAAGTAGCCTACCAAGCAATTTTTTTGTATGACGTCATTTCATGGTTATTTCAGAGGGTTGTTTGGGTTCTCTTCGAGAGTAGTATCACAGTAAACATAAAACACTGAGGCGACGCTCAAGAAAATTTTTAAGTCCTGTTTTTTATCACAGATGGCTGTCAGCGCGGTCGTGAGTTGTGTTTACATCTCGATTTCAAGGAGAATATTTTTAAAACGTGCTCCGAAATTCATTATTAATAATTATCCCATAAGTAAATGACTTGTTTGACGTTGTAATTGAAAATAAATATAAAAAATATGTCAAAATGTTTTTGTTGTGCGATTAGTGCTTGTAAAAATATATGTATTTCTCCAAAGGAGTAATTTTTTTTTTAGATTTCCCAAAGATCCTAAAAGATAATTTATTTCATAATTCTTTTATTTTTATTATGCAATATATTATATAAAGATTATCTTTCATATTATAATTGTGTGCTAGAGTTAAGTTGGATTATTTGCTAAAATTCCGTAACCAAGTTTCAAAACTCAATTTGGGCATGCAAAATCCTAATTCTCCAGCACGAGTGAGGTTGAATAAATCAATGCATGGATTTAATTTTTTATATAAGTAGTAACATACAGTAGCGTGCAAAAGTTCCCGGCCAGTGACATTTCGTACTCTAATTTATTAAAAAAAAAGATCATTATGAGATGTGAGTATGAGATATAGGAAACAAAATAATATAGTAAAAGAATATTATTTATGTTTGTGAATATATTTATTATTATCATTCTCATATTTATATGTGCAAAAGTTTCCGGCCACTTTGTACTACGAGAAAAATTATTAGTCCATATGCTCTATAATAGACTTAAAATATATTTTTATGTTAATATTTTGTAGCCATACCCTTTGCAGCGATAACAGCCGCACAACGATGTGGCATTAACTCAATTAATCGATTAAGCAGGTGAAATTTTATCCCATTCTTCCTTCAATGATTTGAATAATGCGGCTTTATTTAAATATGTATGCTTTCGAACTTGACGATCTAGCGTTTCCCATAAGTGTTCTATTGGGTTCAAGTCCGGTAATTGAGAGATGGCCCGCTTAACACTCTCACATTTCAAGCAGAAAACCACTTAACAACTTGGATGTATGTTTGGGGTCATTATCCTGCTGAAATATCCAATTCTGCGGCAATGTTTCTTTAGCATATGATAACAAATTGTTTTCTAAAATGTCCTTGTAAATATCAGCGTTTATATTTCCGTTGATCTCGATCAAAGGACCGACTCTTTGTGCAGAGAAAATTCCCCAAACCATCACACTTCCTCCACCGTATTTTACAGTAGGAATCTGTTACCGAACATCATTTCTCGTACCAATAGGACGTCGTACATGTTGTCTACCATCGCTTCCAAAAAGATTAAATTTAGATTCGTCTGAGAAAGCTACTTTTTTCCAAACTTTGATTGTCCAATTTAGGTGATCTTTGACAATTTCTAATCGGGCCTTCTTATTCTTTTTACTGATTAATGGTTTTTTTAATACCTATACGGCTAAAAAGTCCCACATCATGTAGTCTTCGTGTCACAGTACTACGACTAACATTAGCTAGGTTTTCATCCTTTAGCTCGCGTGCAATTTCGGCAGCAGTTTTCTTGACATCCGCAGTTGAATTGCGTTTAATGATACGATCTACTTTTTTAGACGTTTTTCTTGGTCTTCCACTACGCGGACGATCTTTTAAACACAACGGTATTTTACAATAATGTTGTTCACGGTTGATTTACCTATCGATAATAATAAAGCAATGTCACGAGAAGACTTTCCTTCTTTTGAAAATTTTATTACTCTCTCACGAATTTGGATTTGCATATGCCGAGCCATGTTTATGCTCCTACGACCTTTTATGAACTAAATGTGAACATTCAACGCGCTATTATTTGTAAATACGTCTTTGAACGTCTTACTGCGTCAATGTATATTATGTGGCCGGAAACTTTTGCACATATAAATATAATATAATAATAATAAATATATTCATAAACATAAATAATATTCTTTTACTATATTACTTTGTTTCTTATATCTCATACTCACATCTCATTTAATAAATTAGAGTACGGAATGTCACTGGCCGGAAACTTTTGCATGCCACTGTATATATATATATATATATATATATATATATATATATATATATATATATATATATATATATATATATATATATATATATATATATATATATATATATATATATATATATATATATATATATATATATATATATATATATATATATATATATATATATATATATATGTATGTATGTGTATATATATATATATATATATATATATATATATATATATATGTATGTGTATATATATATATATATATATATATATATATATATATATATATATATATATATATATATATACAGTAATACCCCGCTTAGCGCGACCCCGTTACGCGCGGTTTCACTATAACGCGAATTTCAAATTTCGCGCTCATGTAGTCATTAACTTCTCTATGGTCGCGGGGGGATCCCCGCTTTCTCTGAATATTCTCTTTGAAGAATTGGGAATTCCCTGTCCTTCGACTTTGTTCTATGGGGATTTCCTCGTTCGTTTCGTGTGTTCATTTGTTCCGTAATGTTAGTTCGGTCGGCTGGCAGTTTTGTTTTAATATTTATTGGAGATAAAAATGCCGCCTGTAAAGAAAAAAGAGCGTAAAAAGCGTCACTTTGGAATTGAAGATGAAAGTGTTAAGAAGAATGGAAAATGGAGGCAAAGCAACAATTGTTGGGAGAGATTTTGGACTCTCAGAATCGACTGTGAGAACGATTTATAAAAATCGGGAAAAAATTAAAATCTCCAGCGAAGGTTCAACACCTATAAGTGCAACAAAACTTTCTCGTTCGAGATCATCTATCTTAGAAAGAATGGAGAAATTACTGTCAGTCTGGATCGAAGATTTGAATAAGAAGAACACACCACTAAGTCAAGATCTCATATGCACAAAAGCAAAATCTTTGTATGAGATGCTGAAAACAAAAGAAGGAGAAGGGAGTGCCACTCCGACTTTTGCTGCCAGCAGAGGCTGGTTCCATCGGTTCAAGCAGCGTTCTAATCTTCACAATATCCACATAACAGGCGAGGCGGCCAGCGCGGACATTCAAGCTGCAGCTGAGTTTCCAGACAAGTTTCAAGACTTCGTTAGACGAGAGAAAATTCCTGCTTGTCTCATCTTCAATGTTGATGAGACCGCACTTTACTGGAAAAAAATGCCATCTCGAACATTCATTTCTAAGGAAGAACGTCAAGCCAGTGGTTTCAAAGCTGCGAAAGATCGACTAACACTTCTGCTGGGTGGTAATGCCACTGGTGATTTCAAACTGAAACCTTTACTAGTGTACCATTCAGAAACACCCCGTGCAATGCGAGGCACAGACAAGACAAGTCTACCAGTTGTGTGGCGATCAAACAGAAAGGCGTGGGTTACACGGGAAATTTTTCAAGAATGGTATTCTAATAGTTTTTGCCCATCAGTCAAATCATACTGTGACAGAAATGGGCTTGAACCTAAAGTTATATTACTCTTAGACAATGCCCCAGGACATCCAACCTCACTTGATACGCCCAGAGACTTAAAAGTGTACGTAAAGTTCCTTCCACCAAACACTACGTCAATATTACAACCTATGGACCAGGGAGCAATAGCAAACTTCAAAGCTTATTACCATCGCCGCACTTTTAGCCAACTAATTCATGAAACTGACGGGGAAGGAAGACAGTCTATGCGAGAGTGGTGGAAGTCATACAACATTATGAAGTCTATTCACAACATAGAAGAGGCTTGGAAGGAAGTTAAAATGAGTTGTATGAATGGGGTGTGGCGTAATCTTTGGCCAGATGTAGTGGAAGCACCTAGAAGAATTGTCCAGATGCAGAGACAAGTGCTTGAAGACATTGCTGCAATGATTGAGGGGTCTGAACTTGAAGATGTCACGGTAGAAGATCTCGTAGAACTTGTAGCAACGCACGACGATCCTATTAGCAATGAAGATCTGATCGAGTTACAGAATAATCCTATCTACGATGAGGAAGAACAAGTAGAAGAGAAAGTTTTATCTTCAGGGGAAATACAAAATGCACTTTCAAAAATTTATTCAGGTTTGGACATATTGCAGAGTATAGACAATAATGATGACCGTGTCTTGACCGTGTGTCAAACAATTAAAAACAGTGTTGGGTGTTATGAACGTATTTTACAAGAACGTAAACAAAACGTTACCCAAAAGACAATAGATGTATTTTTCCGTAAAAAATAAGAGTATGTATTGCATAAAGTGTTCTTAGAATTAAAGTGATTGATTAAAATGATTTGTATTTTTTTGTATTAAATTTTGACTATGTTTAATCATAAACCTCGATATACGCGAATTTCAGTTAACGCGATTTTTTTCGGAACGTATCCCTCGCGTAAAGCGGGGTATTACTGTATATATATATATAGAATAAAGAAAGAAAGCAAAATGGCCGTATCTACCAAAATTATTAAAAATACAATCTTAATTGGGGAAACTCGGCAAATTTGGGCGTGATAGGAGATCACACAATTTTCATTAAGCCGCCAATATTTCGGTCCTGGATTGGGACCTTCTTCAGGGCAGAACTGAAAAGAAGAACAGAGCGTATTCACTGATAGTGTTTGGGACAACTTTAAATTAATGATGTTATCATTAGGTTGTTATAATAAATAAAATTAGTGTGGAACAAGAATAAGATATTAGTCATAATAAGTTGAAAAACTCACATGAGAAGTGCAAAGATTTCGTTAGCCTGAATGGCCGTAGGTTATACATAAAAAAGTTATTACATATAAAAGTTGGTTAATCCATAAAATATACAAAATACACATTAAAACACTGTAGACAAAATTCTAAAAAACAAATTTAACACATGGATGTAATTGGGAACCTTGGATGTTGAAAACATCGTTAATTATTTCACTTGTGACCACCACATATGGCCACCGCCATTTAGGAACAAATGACAAGAACGACAGGAGACAGCTACCCGACAGAGATAAGGGGTTTAGTCAAGAAAACTCAATTAACCAGAATGCGGGGTCGACACCTGGAAGGAACCGATAGAAAGGAAGTACAAATATTGGACCCTAAGTGAGAGAGAGGTAGCCAATTGAGCGACCAAAACCACCCGGTATGTAATAGATAATTTTGGTAGATACGGCATCATTTTGCTTTCTTTCTTTATTCTATTATAGAAATGGGGTTTTTTCAAGATTTATATAATACATATGGAGCGGAAACTACTAACCTTTTCCGTAACTGGGCCAAATACAATACCAAGTTAGCTAGGATGACCTGTAGAAGGAATTTTCTATTGAAATGTCGCTCAACGGGACTTGTCCCTAACCATATTGTTAAGAACTTTGGATGTATGAACAATCTGATGTCCGACAGACCCAATGACAACAACAGGATACAGCGCTTCCAGAGTAAGGTATCTGTCAGAATTCTTTCCTATGAAATTTCTTTTACCTTCAAAGAGATTAATAACCTCAAAACTCTGATAAACCGTGTTGCTCATTTGGCAGGAAATAGGGTTCCAGCACATATTGTGCACCGTTTTCGTGTTACTCAAGAAAGATCCTTCCAAACCACCACTAGATCCCTTTCTAATACTCTCTTCAATAAATTCAATAACTTGATTAGGTCAAAAACTGATAAACTAAAAGTCTGTCCCCAATGGTTTACCAATTTAACTACAGTTGAGTTTCCACCTGAGATTCATAAAATTCTTGCTTTGGGTCCGAAATTTGTTTATGATTCCATTCCAGGTACTGATATCCCTGTAAAAACAATCCTTTCTGACATTGAATCCTTCATTAAGCTTGCACCAGCCTCCAGTCAAGATATTCTCAGGGCCAAATGCACCAATGCAGTTACCAACGCTGTTTTACAAAACCGTAATACTTCTTTTGAGAAGACTTTGTTCATCAAGACACACAAATTTCTCAAACAACATAAGGAGATCTTAATTACTTCTTCAGACAAAGGCTCGGTTACAGTTGCCTTAGAGAGACTACATTATGAAACTAAGATGTTAGAACTTATTGATGATGAACAAGTTTACAAGCTCTCTCATGATCCCACTACTCAACATCAAAACAAGAGTAATAGTTTTATTAAGCAGTTAAAGACCAAAAAATGGATCGACGATATAACAGCCAAACAACTTTACTACTACAAGGCGATTCCACCAAGGATTTATGGTTTGCCCAAGATACACAAAGAAGGGGTACCGCTCAGACCTATCGTCTCCACCACCTGCTCTCCTACTTCAAAACTCAGTAAATTTTGTGCTAATCTTCTTGAAAAGTTCTTCCTCAATTATCATACATTCGCTATTAAAGACTCTTTTGCGTTTAGTGCAATGGTCAATAATTTCCCATTACCAGAAAACCACGTTATCATATTACTTGATGTAATCAGTCTTTTCACGAATATTTCATGGCAGTTAACCCGCCAAATAATGGCCGAATGGGCATTAATCTCACCCAACACCAAAATCAGCAAATCCTTCTTCTTATCTATAATAGAATTTCTTTTCCAGTCAACCTTCTTTAAATTTAAAGACTCTTTCTACTCTCAAATTTTTGGATGCCCTATGGGCAGTAACCTCAGTCCTGTTCTTGCTTCAATCGTTATGTCATATGCTTTAAAAAGCTGCACTCAAAGATTATCCTTCCGACTTCCATTCCTATATCAATACGTAGACGATTTAATTCTATCCATACCAGCTGATGGCAAAGAAGAAGTTCTTCATGTTTTCAACTCATTCGACCCACACCTGCAATTCACTATGGAAGAAGAAACCAACAATGCTGTTCCATTTCTGGACACAAGAGTCGTTAGAGACTCCCATAACATCATCAAACTTGATTGGTATACAAAACCTACTTCTTCTGGGAGATATATCCATTCAAACTCTGGCCATGATTGGAAGGTGAAGGTCAATGTCATTAAAGGCCTATATAGAAGACTGAAGATAATAGTCCATCCTGATTTCTTACTCCAGTCACAAGAAACACTTACAAAACTTTTCATAGATAATGGATACAATCGAAAACTCTTACTAAGAACCAAAGATGAAGTCAACAAGCTTACTCATATCCATCAAATTCCCCCAGAACCCCCTCCCCTCCACCTACCGCATATCTCCCCTCCCCCTTTAACTCCCCCAGTCGAAATAAATTGGTCGTTGCTTTCTTTACCATTCATTCCTGGCCTTACAAACAAATTAGTCCACATATTGTGTGTCATTCCCAACATTAAAATCGCTAAATATTACTTCTTCAAAAAACAGACGTGTCTTCAGTAAGCTGAAAGCCCCGCTGCCAGTTCTTTCCATGTCAGACTTGGTTTACTCAATTTCCTGCCTCAATTGTCCATCAATCTACATTGGCCAAACTTCTCAATCCTTGAATCGTCGTATTGCACTCCATAAAAGTGACACTAGATGCCATCCACACCGATGTGCCTTGGCGACCCATTCTGTTGACAATGGTCATTCTTTTAATTTCAGGGAAACCCAAAATTCTTCATTTCTCCAATAATCTTTCCAAGAGAGAATTCCTTGAGATGTGTTACATCCAGGAGAATCACCTTAATATCAATAAAAGAACCAACCTGGATGGTCTTAGTAACATATATAGTTTCCTCCTCTCCTGTGATAAATCAACTTCTCACAATCTTTCCTTGTCTTCAAGTGTTTTATGATCCATCTGAACCGCGTTGGTCGTCTCTTTTTTTTAGCTCCGTAATTTCCAGGGTTTCTCTCCTCCTTCCTCTCTCTATTTACGGTTCTCTTTGATTCTGAGCTTTACAGATTCCTTCCATTTTATCTGGGCCATCTTTTGCACCTAGCGATTACTGTCTTCCTTCCATTGACAGTACCTTGCGTCACCTCTCTAACACTTCCTGGTGCCTCGAGTCTTCATTGGTTTTTTGCCAACAATCTCTTCCTCCAATCAGATTCCAACAAGAAATTAATAAATTAATAATTAATTCACTAGATAATTTTCTTCTTCGTTGCTCCCATTATTGTCACTCTCTCTCTCGCTCACCATTTACTTATAATTAGGGTGTGTTTTATCCTTCCGCTATTACATACCGGGTGGTTTTGGTCGCTCAATTGGCTACCTCTCTCTCACTTAGGGTCCAATATTTGTACTTCCTTTTCTATCGGTTCCTTCCAGGTGTCGACCCCGCATTCTGGTTAATTGAGTTTTCTTGACTAAACCCCTTATCTCTGTCGGGTAGCTGTCTCCTGTCGTTCTTGTCATTTGTTCCTAAATGGCGGTGGCCATATGTGGTGGTCACAAGTGAAATAATTAACGATGTTTTCAACATCCAAGGTTCCCAATTACATCCATGTGTTAAATTTGTTTTTTAGAATTTTGTCTACAGTGTTTTAATGTGTATTTTGTATATTTTATGGATTAACCAACTTTTATATGTAATAACTTTTTTATGTATAACCTACGGCCATTCAGGCTAACGAAATCTTTGCACTTCTCATGTGAGTTTTTCAACTTATTATGACTAATATCTTATTCTTGTTCCACACTAATTTTATTTATTATAACAACCTAATGATAACATCATTAATTTAAAGTTGTCCCAAACACTATCAGTGAATACGCTCTGTTCTTCTTTTCAGTTCTGCCCTGAAGAAGGTCCCAATCCAGGACCGAAATATTGGCGGCTTAATGAAAATTGTGTGATCTCCTATCACGCCCAAATTTGCCGAGTTCCCCAATTAAGATTGTATTTATATATATATATATATATATATATATATATATATATATATTTATATATATATATATATAATTAAGGCCCTATTACGGCCAGGTACGTGCGAAGATCCCAACGGTCGTTTAATGTTTTTATTGCATCAATTTGCCAAATCATTTTCTTAGATCTTGAAAAAATACTATACTATCACCTTTTAAAGGAAACTCCTAACATAAGGGGGACAGCTTTATGGATCCTACGCTAAGAATAAAAAAAATCGTCCAATATACTTATCATCTGTTAAAAAAATTAAAAAAATAATATATAATATATATATAATAGATAGTTCCATAAATAACAATATAACATTAAAAAAAAATCCCAAACACAAAGAAAACCGCGGAAAAATACCAGTAATTAAATTTCTAATACACCTTAAAAACAATAAAACTTTTATTAATGCGGTTATAATTTTTATTAACCGCAAAGTGGGATTCTACAAAAAGGATTTAAAAGTGCCTTAGATAAAAAGACTCGTACTATTACTTTCTTGTTTTATGCTATATTGTTCTAGATGGAACGATAAAACATAATATTAAGCTTAATCCAGATTGTTTTATTTGAACTAATTTAGTTTACAACTCTTAAACATGAGTTAATTACTAAATTAAGTCAACAAATCAAAAAATTGGAGTTTGTGTTTAAAAATTTTATTTTAATAAGATGCATGTGCGGATCTAGCTGCTAAAAAGTGCATTTTTTGCAGTATTGACATATTGATAAGTTCAGACATCTGACGACGCATCAGAACAGAAATGGGAAAAACACTAAGACCTAACTAAAATTTACGATAGTAAACGCCGTTCTGGGGACAAATTATAAGAGAATATTCGAGAAGAAATCTATGCTTCACATTCTAATGCTACCACTACAGTCTGTCAAGTAAGAACGTGTCCACTCGTATTCTTGAAAAAAATGTGTTTCGAGAACATTTTTCGCCATCAAGTGGTGTGCTAACAACGGCGCAATTACCTTAGGAAGTTGTCCAATCGCCTCCTGCATCAATAATCGCCTGGCATCTGGCCTGGTATGGTGTAGACGAGATTTTCTGCATACGCTGCAAATTTTTCGAATCTCGAGAGACAACTGAGTCAAAGACCTCAGAGTCTTTCCTCTGAGCTTTCTCTTTACAAGGGACCAAACGTTTTCAATAGGGTTGGCGTCCGGCGATTGTGAGGGCCACTCAAGTATCTTATCGTGGGCCCAAGCGAACCGCTTCGCGATGTGATTGTCGCCGAGCAAAGATTTCTTCAACGTGCTTCGGAATTTGACATCATGAGCACGAGATGTTCTCGAATGATCTCATGGGACACATTCAAACCCGATTTTCTTAATTTTGCCGCTCTTTGACGCAGCGTCAATTTCGAGTCCCGTGAAACCAAAGACACGATTCGTTTTTCGCCTTTCGGAGTGACTTTGCCTACCGGGCCACGTTTTGGCAGGTCGTCGACATTTTTTGTCTCGTCGATTTATCCAGTTCTTCACAAACGATACCGACTTTTTAATATATCTAGCAGCCGCGGAATGAGTCATTTTAAACCCCTTTGGATGGGAACAAAGACTGCCTCGAACTGTTTTGGATTATACGTGATTTCGATGAAAGTTCGGTCGACTGATACTTTTACTAAAATACGTCGTAGACAAAGATTCCTTCTACCGATTTTTTGTTGAATTGCTAGAATTGCACAGCTCCCGGAACTGGCCAGCAACTTTGATTCATTGGAACATCGAAGAACGGTTGAAGACTTGACTCTACTCTGCAAGTAACACGTAGGCTGAAAGGTTAGTTCAGATTCTGTCAGTCTGATACATAGATGTCGCCCTTTTCAAAAATCCATATGATTTTAGGAAGTACCGACCTTCAAACGATACGTGTCAAAATTTCATGACGATTAGTTTACGAGTTACAGTGGTTTTAGTGACGTTACTTTTGATATTTTCAAAGCAATGGAAAAAAATCGAATTTCGTGTGTTGATTAAACACTATTTTTTTAATGGGAAAAAATACTGGTCAAGCAAAGCAATGGCTTGATAAGTGTTACGGGGACTGCCCCTGGAAAAATACTCATCATTTACTGGTATGCTGAATTTAAACGCGGTCGTACAAAAACAAATGATGCTGAACGTTCCGGACACTCAAATGAGGTGATTACACCGAAAAACATCAAAAATATCCACGAAATTGTTTTAGATGACCGTAAAGTGAAATTGCGTGAGATAGCTGACACCTTACAGATATCAAAAGAACGTGTTGATCACATTTTGCACGAACATTTGGGCATGAAGAAAGCTCTGTTCGAAATGGGTACCGCGTTTGCTCACATTGGACCAAAAACAACAACGTGTTGATAATTCTGAGCGCTGTTTGGACCTGTTTAAGCGTAATAAAAAAAGATTTTTTCACCACTACACACCGGAATCAAATCGGCAATCAGCTGAGTGGACAGCAGCCGGTGAAATCCGCCCGAAGCGACCAAAGATACAACAGTCCGCTGGGAACGTTTTGGCCAAAAGTACATGAATTGAAGTTTGAATTGCTTCCTCAGCTACCGTATTCTTTAGAATTGGCTCCCAGCGACTATTTCTATTCGCAGACCTTAAAAAATGCTCGCAGGAGGGAAATTTGGCCCCAATGAAGAAGTTATCGCCGAAACTGAGGCCTAATTTGAAGGCAAAGACAAATCCTTCTACAAGAAAGGTATAGAAATGTTAGAAAATGAACCGCAATTCCATTTATATACCTCTTGATTTTTCATCTTTTTGTTTCGACTCGTGTACTAAGGCGTACATAGGGCAGACAGGGCGCTCATTTGAAACTAGAATTACAGAACACAAACGAAGTTTTCTTAACAACGAAACAGATTCCAGAACCATACATTTAATAACCAGTTTGAACTATTACATGTAGAAAACAAAGGAAAAAAGTTTAACCTTTTGGAATGCCTAGAGATAAACTGTTTGAAAAAACACAGGTTCCATTCTAAATGAACAAACATTGATTGATTGATTTGGAGGTTTTTGGCGCATCGACTACCAGGGTCATGTAGCGCCTTTAAATAATTTGGTGTTTAACTTTTTCATTCAGTTTCTAAATATTGTTAAGGAGATTAAAATCTCTAAGAAAAAATTTATTATTTTAGGTATGTTTTTTGGAATTTGGACAACAGATAATATTTGATGGAGATTATTACTTAAGATATTATGTCTAATTCTGTCAGAAAGGTGTATTGGGTCTTCGAAGAGGTGTTTTACTATGAGGGGACTGTTACATTTTGGACATAAGGGAGAGGGCTCTTTTTTGAGTAATGACTGTGTGAGTATTGCGTATGACCTATAGATAATCTCCTCCAAATACAATTTTCTCTCCTGGAGAGATAGTCTAACTGTAATGGAGGATAAACCAGAGGTTTGATATCCCATAGTTTATTTGGTTGCTCCAATAAATCCCATTCTATTTGAAAGAGTTCTTTGTGTTTTAATTTCAGGAGTCTGTGAAATTCGCTGGGGTGATTTTCACTAGTTATACTAGTTCCTTCTAATATAGACGATTTTGCTAAGCGATCCGCTCTTTCATTTCCCAGAATTCCTACATGGCTCAGAATCCAAAGGAATGATATCTTCTTGTTTTTTATTTTGCACATATAAAGGAGATCCATTATGTGTCTGATGTATGCCTGTTGGGTTTTCCCCGAGTTTATGGCTTGGAGAGAACTGTATGAATCAGATGCTATTAGAAATCTATCTTGCTTTCTATTTTGAACTATATGTCTTAGGAATTTTTTGATTGCTAACAATTCCGCTGCATAAATTGAAGTGTGGGTTGGAAGTTTGAACTTTCTGGAGAAGTTTAAGGAATAGAATGCAGAACCCACTCCTTGCTCAGTCTTTGATCCGTCTGTGAAATAAATGTGGTGATTTTTATACTTTTCATCTATCAAGGAATGAAATTTTGTTTTGATGTACAGTCCCTGGCCAAATTATTAGACGCACTGTATTTTTTTTAGTAATTTTATGTTTCTTAAGAGTTTTTATGCAATAATGGTATATTTAAACTACAATATTATTGATTTTTATTTAAAAGAATTGTTGTAGACTACATATTTGTATTTATTTTTAACATACGGCAACACTGTGTTGACAAAGTGATACATGAACGTAAACAAGTACAAACCTGTATCAGTCGCGATCGGAATCGAGTCAGGTACGGACGTGTTTCTGTGGCTTTATGGACTGTGATTGTTTGTTTAACAGTTTTATACTACTCAGTTAGTTTATTTTGTATGCAGTGTTTTAAAAAAGTAATTGGACTATTTTCATTATGGGTAGAAAAGGCGATCTTTCACCACGTAAAAAAAGCTGAAGTGAAGGCCCTTGTGATTGCGAAAACATTTACAAACCGAGAAATATCACGAAGATTGGAGGTTTCTGAAGCTAGTGTACGACGCATAAAAAAGAAAATTGAGTCAGGGAAGGAATTAAGCCCGAAAAGAAAGAAAATATGCGGTAGAAAACCAATTTTCACTCCACGGTCAGAGAGATGTTTGAAGAAAATTTGTGTAGAAAACAGATTTGCTACCACAAAGGTAATAAAATCACAACTCCAGGATGCTAGCGTAAATGCTTCTGAGCGCACTGTTCGAAGAAAATTGAAAAAGAATTAGATTTTAAGGCCTGTCGCCCCGCCAGGAAGCCCAAGTTAACAGCTGCAATGAAAGCAAAGCGCCTGAAGTGGGCCAAACAATGGCAAGACAAAGATCGGTAAGATACAGCAATTTAATCAATAATTGATACATTATTATCATTTTCAGTTAAATAAAGCAAATAAACATGGAAGTTTATATATTTTTCCTATTTTTGACAGGTCTGCTTCAGTGACGAAAGCACATTCGAAATTTTGCAGAATAAAGCTCAGTATGTGCGTCATCGTCATGGAGAAAAGTTTCATCCTGATTGTGTCGTCCCGACGGTTAAACATCCCACCAAAGTGATGATTTGGTCAGTCATCAGCGGCAAGGGCACTGGACTTCTGTACGTCGTCAAAGGAATAATGAGGCAAGATCAGTACAAAGAAGTATTACAAAATCGGTTGATTCCGCAGCTCAGAGAATGGTTTCCAAATGGGGAACCATTCACTTTCATGCAAGATGGAGCTCCCTGCCACACTGCTCGGTCTGTTAAAGCTTTTTTGGCAGAAAAAAATATCCCTCTGTTGGATTGGCCGGGTAATAGCCCTGATATGAACCCCATTGAAAATGTGTGGGAGCTGATGAAAAGAGAAGTGGCTAAAGATGTGATTACCAAGAAAACCCAGCTCCTAGAAAAGATTATTCATGTGTGGAATCATCATCCTCAAATGCAGGAGACAGTACAATCTTGCATTGATAGCATGCCGCGCAGAATTAAAGCTTTGATAGCGGCTAAACGTGGCTCAACTAAATATTGACTTTTACTAACATTAATTTCACTTTTCTTTAAAACTTAATAAACTTATGCTTTTCTAAATTAATGCTGTTTTATTTATGTCAAATAAATAGGTAATTGATTGGATAATATAAAAATAAAAAACAAATCAATTTAAAATAATAAAACGGTACAATATCACTCGGTAATTAATATTTTACATGAAATCTTGCAGTGCGTCTAATAATTTGGCCAGGGACTGTATGTAGTGTTATAATTTGATTTGGAATATTCAAGTAATGAAAAATCAATGAGAGGGAGAGGAATTGTCCAAGGCGGAAAAGTTGTGTTAAGTGGATAGTCGTATGATGGAGGTGAAAGCGAAAGAGATCTAAAAACCGTTCTAACTCTGGATTTGAATGAGTTAGAAGGAAAAGGAGAGATGAGAGTGTGTTCCTTAGGTGTAGAGATGAGACCATGTGAAGACGATATAGTGATTTTGTGAAGTATTTTACCAAGGATAATTGTCTGGTGTGGTTCCACACAGGTTCCATTCTAAATGAACAAACAGAAATAAATATGACTGATGGGAAATCCCCATTATTAAATTTATATACCTTAGAAAGTTTAGTATGAATTTCAAGAATACCCTAATTAACTATTTTCAGACTAATAGATAATAAAGTGGAATAAAACCTAAATGTTTGGTAGTTGCAAAAAGCATCAGAAGAAATTACCATGTAACGAAACGTGTCATGCAATTTTATAAAAAAAAGTGGAAATTTTGACAAATTGTCTTTCATTACGTTAGTTCGTAATTCATTTAATTTCTTCGAGAAATTTAGAATTTTTGTGTTTTCAATAACTGTTTTCTTTGTACCTGGATGTTTAAATGAAATATAAATACTTTATACTTAAAGCTTAGACTTTTATCTTTTATTTCTCACCTTTAAATATAAATTTTTTTATTTTAAGTTTAAGTTGTATAATTAATAATAAGCAAAAAATACGTTTATCATGAACACTTTTTTAAGAATAAAAATACAAATAAAAGAAAACCGGTCAAGTGCAAGTTGAACTTGCGCAATTAGTGTTCCGTACGTTGATTGCTTTTAAAATAAAAAATGTTGTAACGGAAGTATAAAATGGTCAGTGACTTCACAAAACACAACCCAAATGAGTTTTCAATAAAGTTTATTTCCAATCTTCACTGAAAATTGATGACCTTGAAATTTCTGTTTTTTATATACCAGATAAATTATTACATGTAATGCACTCGTGATAATTTTCGTTCAATCTACACCCCGTGGAGAATATTCCAGAATTTTTTCAAAATTTTTTGATAAGTACTTTTCGAGATAAGGCGGGTGGTCGCGATTTTTCGCGATTTTTTAAAAATAATACAAAGAAAAGTGTGCGCAAGTATCATATTATATATATATATATATATATATATATATATATATATATATATATATATATATATATATACGAGGCTGGTTTGGAAAGTCCGTGCAAAAATAAAAACTACTTATGTGTTTGGGGTAAACTTTTTTATTTTTCGACATAGTCTCCTTTTAGGCTTATACACTTCGTCCAACGATGTTCTAGTTTGTTGATCCCTTTCGAATAATAGGATTTGTCCAAGTCTGCAAAATATCCATTAGTGTCTGCAATCACCTCCTCGTTTGAATAAAATCTTTGTCCCGCCAGCCATTTCTTCAAATTGGGGAACAAATAGTAGTCCGAGGGAGCCAAGTCTGGAGAATAGGGGGGATGTGAAACGAGTTGGAATCCTATTTCCATTAATTTTGCGACCACAACTGCTGAGGTGTGTGCTGGTGCATTGTCGTGATGGAAAAGGACTTTCTTGTGGGCCAATCGCGGGCCTTTTTCTTGCAGCTCGGTTTTCAAACGGTCCAATAACGATGAATAATATTCACCTGTAATAGTTTTACCCTTTTCCAGATAGTCGATGAGGATTATCCCTTGCGAATCCCAAAAGACAGTCGCCATAACCTTTTCGGCCGAAGGAACGGTCTTCGCCTTTTTTGGTGCAGATTCCCCTTGGTAACCCATTGTTTAGATTGTTGTTTGGTCTCAGGAGTATAGTAATGTATCCATGTTTCATCCACAGTGACGAAACGACGCTTAAAGTCCTCCGGATTCTTCTGGAACAGCTGCAAACCATCCTTGCAACACTTCACACGATTCCGTTTTTGGTCAAGCATGAGCAATCGCGGCACCCATCTTGCGGATAGCTTTCTCATGTCCAAATGTTTATGCAAAATATTATGTACCCGTTCAGTCGAGATGCCCACAGCACTAGCAATCTTACGCACCTTAACTCTTCTGTCATCCATCACCATATCATGTATTTGATCAATGATTTCTGGAGTCGTAACCTCCACAGGCCGTCCAGAACGTTCAGCGTCACTTGTGCCCATATGGCCAGTCCGAAAATTTTGAAACCACTTACAAACTGTTCTAATCGAAGGTGCAGAGTCACCATAATGTTTATCAAGCTTCTCTTTAGTCTCCTGAGGCGTTTTGCCTTTCATAAAGTAATGTTTAATCACCACACGAAATTCTTTTTCGTCATTTCTTGAAAATCACTCGACTTCCTTGATTCACACGAATGCCAAACACAAAGAAATGACCAATATGGCTGAAACTTGGTGTGCGTTCATTCAAGAGATGCTACTAACTAAACATGACCTCGATACGCGCCGGTGGTGCCATCTCTCGGACTTTGCACGGACTTTTCAAACCAGCCTCGTATATATATATATATATATATATATATATATATTTTACTCGTGTTTTCACAAGTTTTCATTTGACACCACACTCGATTACCTGGTAAAATTTTTTTTTTTTCACTTCCGGTTTCACCCCCAAAACTAACCCCTTAAGTCAAAATTTAACTTTCAAAAACTACATGGCTCTGAGGAGGCCATCAATTCCTATATTATTACCAAATTTCAACTTTCTATGACAAATAGTTTCGGAGAAAATCGGGTGTGACAGACGGACAGACACCGAAGTGATCTTATAAGTGTTCCGTACGGAACACTAAAAAAAGAGAAGGTTTGTTTAAATTTTTAATGATTTTTCTAATATCAACTGTAACTAAAAAAATTGTCCGACTTTTTTTGACCATTTCGTACTGCTTTGAACATAAAATTGCCGGCGACACACTACAGCAGGCAAATATTCATATTTTAAAACTCAATTTTTAAATAATATAGATAATGTGGGTATTTTTAGTTATTCTTGTATTGAAACTTAAGGTATAATAATGATATATGCACAAGGATTTCTTTTTCAAAACTATATTTTATTAAATGTTTGTAATTTACTGTATGCTCCTTAAATCATGCAAACAAAAATTTCGTTTAAGGTTTACAAATTATAAAGCAACAAAAAAAAAAAACTATTAGTATCATCGGGAAGCTGAAAGTTTTATTTTTTTTTACACTCTGAATACAAGTAATATTTCTAACTAACTTGTTTGACGCGCCACCCTTCTTGAATCACCTTTCCGATTTTTAATAAATTCTCACGCTAATAAAAAATCTGGGAAAAGTTTATATACTATTTTTTGTAAAATTTCCCGCTCTCTCACGTGGTGCTTTTAGTTTTTCGATATCTTTTTTATTTTTCGAGATATTACCGAAAACCGAATTTTTCATTTTATTTTCGATTTTTGTGGGCTTTAGCAAACTTTTTTTTATCGTATTCTATGTCCAAAAAACTACCTGTGTGTCAAAATGCAGCCTGTTAACATTTATTGAGAGCTCAAAACCCCTGGCGACTGGACTAATAGCATTAAGAATTTAAAAAAGCAATCAAATTAAATCATAATACTCTTTGCCCTAATCTCACAAGATAATTTATATTTTTACTTTTAGCAAATGGTTGATAACCTCTGCACTTCTAAACTTATATAATTGATAAACGTACAAACCATTGCATATTTTAATTTCTACTCTATCAATGATCGACGTAGTATTTTACCATCATTAAAAAATAAAATAAAATTCTATAAATAATCTTTTAGTGCTTTAGTGTTTCTATAAATTGCACGCTGTAATTTATATTATTGATACTCGTATCACGTATGATAAATTCTTAAAATACTTGGCGATATTTTTATTCCAAATTTTCATTTGTTATTGGCGAAGCTGGGAACTGTGGTGTTTCATCCCTCACTTGTTGCCTGGTTGAAGAGCTTCCTCACAGGCAGGACTCGAGAGTGTCAGAGTGAATAATTTTATCTCTGTTCAGTTTGGAATTCTTTAATCATGACTTGAAGTACAAATATACATGGCAAAACACGAGAGGACAGTCAGTCATAGATTACATAATAACAAATAGGGCCGTTCATCCTAAAATATATCGGGCGTGAAAACTCTCAATGGAGTCAACGTGGGAACCGATCATAAACTGGTGTTATGTAAAATACGACTCAATGTACCCAACTACTGTATAAAAACAAAAGCACATTATATTGATAAGTATAACATCGAATCGCTGGAAAATGAGAGCACAAAACAATTATTTGAAAACCGCTTAAGAGAAAAAATAAATCTATGCCCAATTAATAGAGAACAACAAATAGATCAACAGTGGACAACGTTACAGAACAATATTCTTAATGCAGCTAACGAAGCTATAGGAAAAAGGCGAGTGAATATTAATAAGGTCAATAAAACACCATGGTTCTCCGCAGAAATAAGAGAAATATGTCAAAGAAAAAAAAAAGGCATACATACAATACCTACTCAACAAAACACAAAAAAAACTAGAACAAATATACAAGCGAACGTAAAATAGCGAACACAAAAGTAAAAAAGAATAAAAGAAGAATATTGGGAAAAATTCACTAAGGGAATGGAGAAGAATATATATGAAAGCCGAAAGAAAATATGGGGAATGTTAAAAAGAAACAAACAGGAAGTGAAGGATATTGTAAAAACGACCAAAATTACAGTAGAAAAATGGACAACATACTTCAAAAGACTATACCAAAGAGTAGAAAGTAGAGAATCACAAACATTTGAAGAAGAGGAAGAAACGACAATAGAAAGAGCAAACGATGAAGTTACCAAACTTTTGAAACAACTTAAAAACGAAAAAGTCCCAGACCGGACAGCATAATCAACGAAATGCTGAAATATGGAGGACAACAATTATACAAAGAAATAAGCGTTCTTTTCAGAAGCTACGAATTGGTGTCTCATCTCCTAAAAGAACACAAAAACAAGAAGCAAATCACACCTCGATTTATCACAACGCGTGGAAAAGACCTAAACTCGTTAACTTTTGGAAATCAAAAAGATATTACTCTGGTTTCTTACAATCCGAAAAAAATAAAGTTGTCCTCTTCATGTCGAGCTTGTACCACGATGACAACATTGATGAGTCTAGTAGTGACAACCAGAAACCTGAAATAATAACTTTTTATAATTCTACCAAGAGCGGAGTGTAGCTGACGAACTTTGTACAACTTACAACGTGAGCAGAAACTCAAAACGATGGCCGTTGACGATTTTCTTTGCAATGCTAAATATATCGGGCATAAATGCAAACATAATATATCAGGCTAATAATAATGATTCACGCACGACAAAGCGACGTTGATACACGAGCATTTACAAATCTGAAGGACACATGCGAATTTACCTCGACAACTGCGCAAAAGAATCGCAGATTTCGTATGTGAACTCACCGAGGAACCTCCCCAAGAGGTTCCAGGAACTCGCAAGAGATGTCAAACATGTCCGTCCAAAAAGGATAAGAAAACATCTCATACTTGTAATACACGCCAGATTTATATATGCCCAGAACATTTGATTCCATACTGCAATAACTGCAGTAGTTCCATGTCTGTGAATGAGGAAGATTCTTTCTTATTATTGTTATGATAAGAAGTTCGCGTGATCTCTTTTTAGTGTTCCGTACGGAACACTTATAACATCACTTCGGTGTCTGTCTGTCTGTCACACCCAATTTTCTCCGAAACTATTTGACATAGAAAGTTGAAATTTGGTACTAATATACGAATTGATGGCCTCATCAGAGCCATATAGTTTTGAAAGCTAAATTTTGACTTAAGGGGTTAGTTTTGGGGGGGTGAAATCGGAAGTGGAAAAATTTTTTTTTTACTAGGTCATCGAGTGTGATGTCAAATGAAAGCTTGTGAAAACATGAGTAAAATATATATATATATATATATATATATATATATATACATATACATACATATATACATATATACATATATATATATATATATATATATATATATATATATATATATATATACATATATATATATATATATATATATATATATATATATATATATATATATATATTATATATATATATATATATATATATATATATATATATATATATATATATATATATATATATACATATATATATATATATATACATATATATATATATATATATATATATATATATATATATATATATATATATATATATATATATATAATGTAATACTTGCGCACACTTTTTTTTGTATTATTTTTAAAAAATCACGAAAAATCGCTGTCCCCCACCTTATCTCGAAAAGTACCGATCAAAAAATTTTGAAAAAATTCTGGAATATTCTCCACGAGGTGTAGATTGAACGAAAATTATCACGAGTGCATTACCTTTAAGAATTTATCTGGTATATAAAAAAAAAAAAAAAAAAATTTCAAGGTCATCAGTTTTCAGTAAAGATTAGAAACCGGCTTTGTTGAAAACTCATTTGAGGGTGTGTTTTGTGAAGTCACTGATCATTTTATATCAACGTAATAAAATTTTTTATTTTAAAAGCAATCAACGTACGGAGCACTAATTGTGCAAGTTCAACTTGCACTTGACCGGTTATTTAGTTTATAAGATTATTGATTCCTATTATTATTTAGAATACTTTGCCAAAAATAAAATATCAAAGTTATGTTTTCAAAGTTGATTTTTCATAAGAGAGCTTATCAAAGTTTGATTTATAGAATATATTAGTACAGTAGAACCCTGATTAACCGAGTCGCAATTATCCGAGCTCCGGATTAACCAAGCCAATTTAAGAACCTGATTATCCGAGGTACGCGCGTCTATGCTGCGTATTAACCGAAGTTCTAAAATATGTATGTACATATTTCCATTTAAAATCATCGGAGCCTTCGGGGAATCCTCCTGGCCGGTGTGAGGGATTCCCCTATTTATGTTTTTGGACTCTTTCAGCATGTAAATTTGCGTGAATGCAGTGCGTTATAGCGTTTACTACGGAGAAGTACGAGTATACTCATATAATTTATTTGGTTGGAGTTCTGGTAGTTAAGTGTAATTAATACGAACTGCTTTGTTTGAATTTTTGTTTGTCGTATTATAATGGACTAAAACAAGCGTAAAAGAATCATCGTTCCTATTGAAGAAAAATTAAAAGCCATCAGAAGAATTGAAGCAGGGGAGACAATTAAAGTTGTTGCACGAGATTATGGAGTAGGTGAGGTAACAGTTGGAGATTGGAAAAGAAACAGCACAAAAATAGAAGAGTGATGTATAAATCAAGCCTCCTCGTCCTCAGGAAGAAAATCAATGAAAACCGGCGACTATGAAAAGGTTAACGAAGCTTTATTCATGTGGTTTAATCAACAGAGATCAAAAGGTTTGCCTCTGTCAGGTCCAATAATCAGAAAGCAATAATGATTAGAAGGCAATTCCCAGAGATAGATCAATTTACCGCCAGTTCTGGATGGCTTGACCGCTGGAAAAAATGGTACGGTGTACGACAACTGACTGTATGTGGTGAAAAACTTTCTGCTGATGTGTCATCAATTGAAAAGTTTAAGCAGAACTTTAAAAAGCAAATCGAAGTTTGTGGATACACATGTGATCAAATTTACAACTGTGACGAAACTGATCTGAACTATAAAATGCTTCCATCAAAAACATTGCCATCTCAACAGGAAAAATCAGCTCCTGTGCACAAACGAATTAAGGAAAGATTAACTATAATGGTATGTTCCATTGCATCTGGCAAGCACAAAATCCCACTGATGGTGACTGGCAAGTCTGCACGTCCAAGAGCTTTAAAAGACACCCAAAGCTCTACCAGTCTATTACAAAAGTCAGAAGAGCGCATGGATGGATGCGACCTTATTTACTAACTGGTTTGAAGAAGAGTTCGTGCCATCTGTGACTAAATTTTTGAACAGAAACCGTCTTCCTATTAAAGCAATTTTGTTAATGGATAATGCCCCCTCTCACCCTGGAGAAGGACTTCATGTGGTTGAAATTGTTGTAAATTTTTTTCCTCCAAATGTAACCAGCATAATGCAACCAATGGATCAAGGCATCCTCGAAAACATTAAAAAAAATTATAGGCGTTTATATCTTGAACATCTGTTAAAATACACAGAAGAGGAGGATATTATCAATGGGATGAGAAAGGTTACACTGAAAAATGTTATTTACTGGGTAAGTCAAGCTTGGGATTCTGTGCGTACTACCACTATTCAAAAATTAAAAGTTATTAATTTTAAAGACCATAATGACAGTGAAGATGATACTCCATTAGAAATTAGAGAAAAAGAAGATGCAATATGAAACAGAAGCGCATAGATACCTATTTCACTGTATGTACCTATTTATATGTTAAAAACATTAATATATAGGTTTAAAGTATTAGTGTTTATTTTTTAATGAATAAAAAACAAATCCGGATTATCCGAGGAGGGTGCCCCCTACGTTACCTCGGATAACCGGGGTTCTACTGTATTATCTTTATTTTACCACATATGCAAAGAAACCTTTATTTAATAAATACATATTAAAATTAAGGCGTCTCCTTTAATTTTCTGAAAATTTGTCGATAAAATCCGAGTCATGATGACCCGTGTCATCATCCGCGTAATTATTTTCATGTCATTGGCGCCGGCTTAAGTCACGTATTTTTTTTCGTTGTTGCAATGATTTGACGCATTTTATTAGAGGAATCGAACCAACCTTTGTGTCTGTGTTTCTGGCAGTAATTTTTAATTCGTCATACAGTTTTTAATTATTTGATTTAATATACAAAACCATCTTCTGTCACAACGACTGTCATTGATAATAAACAAACCTCCACAGCCGCGTAAGATACAATAAAATGTATCTCTGGCTGATGAAGGCCTGAAGTTTAAAAGCATACCCGCCCTCCGTTGGTGACTTTTATGGCCCCAGACCTACGGAGGATTGTCCAACTAAGCTGACAACAATTACCAACAGGTTGCGCGATATTCACGTACATACGTATATAAAAATAGTATCAACTCCTAAAAATGAACGAAGTCCATATTTCAGCAGCCACCCACTACCCGTGGGCGGCTGCTGAAATATGCACGCGTCCCGACATATCACCGCTCATCAACCGGGCTGATGAATGAGAGATTTTTTTACATAAACACATTTCGATAATTCAGAATTTCTTGGAAAGTTTTAAATTATCCAACTAACTATACATAATTTTATAAAATACATCCAAATATTCTGCTATTTTTTCTCCAAAATTCTGAACAAAAATTGGATTAAAATATTTCAAAATGTGGTCGTGGATTTTCACAACTTGTACCTATACCCTTTTTCAGTTGAAGACGATATATCCAAACCTTTCTGTTTCAGTTTTTGCGCTCTTTGGCACACAGTTTTTAATAATCATTTTTTGTCCTTGTCCGACACTTTTCCTCTCGAACCACGTTCTGGTAGATCAGCAACATTTTTTAACTGAGAGTATACCAGGTGTACAAGTATGAAATGCGGATTTCAGACAATAGATGGTGCACCAATGCAGTTTGTGCTATAAAGATTTGACAATGCACCATTTTGTTGTGTCATCAACAAGTGTCAGATGCGCACGAGTGATAAATTGGAAAAGTGTGTGCCTAGTGTTGTGTTCAATATGTCGAAATTTATACCGAACAAAGAGCATTCGCGGACAGCATTAATTTTTTGTTTTCATTTGAAGAAAACTGCTGTTGAATCATACCGATTACTTCGAGAAGCTTATGGTGTGTTCCATCGCAAGATACGTGTGAACGATGGTTTCGGTGTTTCAAAAGTGGTGACTTCGATGTTGCAGACGTGGAAAACTGCCAAAAAAATATGAAGATGTGGAATTGTAAGCATTGTTGGACGAAGATGATTGGCAAACACGAAAACAACTCGCCGAGCAATTGGGCGTTAGTCAACAAGCTGTTTCCAATCGGCTACGAAAGATGGGAAAGATTCAGAAGACCGGTAGATGGGTACCACATGAATTGAACGACAGGCAAATGAAAAAGCGCAAAAACACGTGACATTTTTCTCGCTCGGTACAAAAGGAAGTCGTTTTTGCACCGTATAGTTACAGGGGATGAAAAGTGGATTTATTTTGAGAATCCCAAGCGCAAAAAATCATGGGTAGACCCAGGCGCACCATCCACATCGACCGCAAGACCGAATCGCTTTGGCAGAAAGAGGATGGTCTGTGTTTGGTGGGATCAGAGGGGCGTGGTCTATTATGAGCTGTTAAAATCTGGGGAAACGGTTAATACTAAACGTTACCAACAACAATTGACCGATTTGAACCGTTCGTTGCTTGAAAAAAGGCCAGAATACCGAAAGAGGCAACACAAAGTCATTTTTCTTTATGAAAATGCTCCATTACATACGGCAAAACCAGTTCGCGACACGTTGGAAGCACTCAGCTGGGAAGTTCTACCCCGTGCGGCTTACTCACCAGACTTGGCTCCTTCCGATTACCACTTGTTTGCATCTATGGGTCACGCACTTGCTGAGCAGCGCTTTGGTTCATACGAAGATGTGAAAAAATGTCTCGATGAATGGTTCGCAGCAAAAGGGGAAGATCTTTACTGGCGTGGTATTCACAAATTACCCGAAAGATGGGAAAAATGTATAACAAGCGATGGAGCATACTTTGAATAAAGTACTCTTTATCATTCTTCCGAATTTAACATCTTTTTTTAGAAAAAAAATCCGCATTTCATACTTGTACACCAGGTAGTTTCACCCACTTACTAACGAATGCTCTCGACTGGCCGTTAGCTGCCGCTCTGTGCGTCATTTCCGGACCTATTGGATGATTACAAAAGAACTCAGCCTCGAAGTGAGAAGCGTATACAACATTCATGGTCGATAATGTACTATTTAACCATAAATAAGGTTAGAAATGAATGTCTTTCTACAAAGCATTGTCTGCAGGGATGCCAATAATAACCTCAAAAAAAAAACAATTTTTTTACCGCCTACACGGTATAGGTGACACAAGATAACTTTAAACAAATGAGTCTTTTTCGATCCACACATTAAAAATTTCTTGGAAAGTTTTAAACTATATAAATAACTGCATATAATTTCATAAAATTGTACATTACAATATTCCGATATGTTTTCTAGAAAATTCGAAATAAATATTGACTTAAAATATTTAAAATGTCAGGTGGATTTTCCCAACTTGTAAATAAACCCCTTTTAAATTGAAGGTGTGACACAACGTCACTTTACCGAACTAATCAGCTCCCGATATCAACAACTTGTGACGTAAATTCAGTTAATCATTGTAAAATTTAATAATCACCACTTCAAGTACTATTATGATGCTTAGTGATTTCACAACCTTACCTATTTTTAAATTTCAACAATCAATTGCTATTTAAGCTCGTTCACAATTGAAAGCAAATTATTAGGATGGTATTTCCATCTAAAATATCTATGATTTTTGCCTTCTTTTTTCGACGTGATATAGGAAATAAATGCTCACTGCCCGTGTTCAACTGATTTATTGTTCTCGAATGTCAAACAAAAATGCGTGGACAGCGATTTTCATCACCTCAAAAAGCTATTGAATCTTTATCTTAAAATATTATTGAAAACTACGCGATATTAAACTACCTCAGTCCCTTTCACCCCCTTCCTAGGTTAAACTTGAAAGCAATAAAAAAAAATAACATTTTTGGATTCCTGACTTATTTTACTATAAATACTTATGCATAAAATTTATACATAAAAAGTAAGTTTTCCAATAATTCAGGAATAGTTTCACGGATGAAATTCAAGACATTAATACTGAATTCGCGTTGAAACCGTCTTTGTTGCATAGCATCTGCGTTTTCTTCAGCGAAAACATGATTTATTACGCATATTTGTTATACAACAACATTTAAAATCCAAGTTTCAGTGCCGTATGCTAATACGGGCAGTACATATTGATCGAATACTCTGGCTTTTATTGTATTTGGGATGTCCAATTTAAATGTAGATTGTAACTTTCCGAAAGTAAACCAAGCTAAAGAGATTCTCCTATTCAACTCCGCCTCTAAATTATTTTTTAATATTTCGATTTTTTGTCCTAAATATATGAATGTTTGTACCTTTCCTATTCTTTCACCTTCTGTTAACAGTTCCTGGCTGTTATCTTCACTTTAACTGTTCAAATATTTGGTTCTGGTAGAGTTTATTTTTAAATCTATTTCTTGAAACTTGTTATTTAATTCCATCGGCATTCCTTGTTATTCTTCTTTTGTGTTAACGATAAGAATGACATCTGCGAACCTTAAGTGATTTAAGCGTTCACCATCCAAATAAATTAGTCTATCAAAATATCATCTTAGAGCAGAGCAATTTAAAAATAGGTAAGATTGTGCAATACATCATTACAGTACTTGAAATAGTGATTTATCAAATTTTACAATGATTAATTGAATTTACATTCCAAGTTTTTCATATCAGAAGCTGACTGGTTGCGTAAAATGACGTTATGTCACGCCCTCAATAGAAAATGGTATACAAATTTTAAATAATCATGTGAAATTTTGAAATACTTTAATCTGATTTTTGTTTAATATGTTCTACTAAATTATCAGAATATTTGAATGTATCTTACAAAACTATTTTCAGTTACTTAATTAGTTTAAAGAAATCGCAATTACCAAAATGTTTGGATATATGAGGGCATCTCTTTTTACTGATCTACCTAGCTACAAAGGAAAATTTGCAGAGCTTGAAAAAATATTTTTCTATATGACGTCTACAGTAATACTACATGGAGTGAAAAGTGCCAAGACTTTCCGAGAGATGGCATCACAAACAAAAAATCATATGATTTTCAGTTAGTGTCAACTCTCAGGAAACTCGTGTAAAATTTTCGTGACATTTTGCCTATTAGTTTGTAAGTTACAGCTGTTTGAGTGATGCTACTTTTGATTTTTCCGAAACGATAGAACAAAAAGAATTTCGTGTGTTAATTAAACACTGCTTTTTGATGAGAAAAACTACAGTGAGAACCCAAGAATGGCTTGAGAACTGTGATAGTACATCTGCTCCAAAGCGCCTATATGTCGATAGTTTAGTGAACTTAAATGTGGTCGTATAAGCATCGATGTTGCACCACGTTTCCAGAAGTCCGAATTAGACAGTCACTTCAAAAAATTCCACCATATTGTTCTGAATGAACGCAAAGTGAAAGGGCATGAGATAGCACTGAAGATATCAAGAGAACGCGTGAGGCACACTTTGCATGAATTTACTATGAAAAAGGTATGTGCCCGATACTGACCTGACCGAAGCGTCCAAAAACACGAACATCAGCTGGAAAAGCTTTGGCAAATATTTTTTGGAATGCCCACAGAATAATACTGATCGACTACCTTGGGAAGCGACGAACGATCACCATTAAGCACTAACTCACAAGTCTATAAAAGCGATGGTGAAATTAAATCCATTGGGCTATGAATTGCTTTTCCGTCCGCCGTATTCACCAGATCTGGAACCTAGCGATTATTACGTCTTTCCATATTTAAAAGGTGGCTCTAGGAAAAGAGATTTGGCTTAAATCAAGAAGTCAAATCAGAAACTGAGGTTTATCTTAGGTATCCAAATGTTAGAAGATCTCTGGAATAAGTTTATCACTCCTGAAGGAAATTATGTTGAAGAATAAAATCGATTTTTAGCAAAAACACTGTTTTTACTTCAAATTTCGGGATGTTTCACACCATGCAGTATGTTTGATCCTACTTAAAATTTATATAACCGGTCAAGTGCAAGTTGAACTTGCGCAATTAGTGTTCCGTACGTTGATTGCTTTTAAGATAAATAATTTTGTTACAGAGGTATAAAATGATCAGCGACTTCGCAAAACACACCTCAAATGAGTTTTCAACAAAGTTTGTTTCCAATCTTCATTGAAAACAGATGACCTTGAAATTTTTGTTTTTTTTATATACCAGATGAATTATTAAAGGTAATGCACTTGTGATAATTTTCATGCAATTTACACCCCGTTAAGAATATTCCAGAATTTTTTCAAAATTATTTGATCAGTACTTTTCGAGATAAGGAGGGGGACAGCGATTTTTTAAAAATAATACCTAGAAAAGTGTGCGCAAGTATTACATTATATATATATATATATATATATATATATATATATATATATATATATATACATATATATATATATATATATATATATATATATATATATACATATATATATACATATATATATATATATATATATATATATATATATATATATATATATATATATATATATATATATATATATATATACATATATATATATATATATATATATATATATATATATATATATATATATATATATATATATATATTTTACTCGTGTTTTCACAAGCTTTCATTTGACACCACACTCGATGACCTACTAAAAATTTTTTTTTACACTTCCGATTTCACCCCCCAAAACTAACTCCTTAAGTCAAAATTTAACTCTCAAAACTACACGGCTATGATGAGGCCATTAATACCTAAATTATTACCAAATTTCAACTTTCTATGACAAATAGTTTTAGAGTAAATCGGGTGTGACAGAGAGATGGACAGACAGACAAATACCGAAGTCATCTTATAAGTGTGCTATCATTTAAAGACACTCCAGTAATGTCTAAACAAATTTATCAGCAGTAGGTGACCTTATCTCAATATGACATTGACAAAGCAGTTTTCTGTTCACTCTAGGAATAAGGTCAAATGAATAGAATGTCAGGTGCGTTTTTGACATGGAAGTAAAAAACTATGTGCAGTTTGAGCCAGTGAAATTCAAGCTTTAATATATAAAAATAACAGCTTTTCCTCATTTTCTTTTAGATTAAAAGTAACAAAAATATAATACAAACCACCACCCTATTGAAAACACTATAACTATGTCTTGGGTTCTAGAGACATGTTGACATTGGGGACAAAAATGCTGCAAAATATTGGGCATAATCTAAATTGTAAGGATGGACTGATAATTTCTTATGTGCTTCACTTTTTGTGCTCGCACATGAAGAATTTTAATAAGAAACATTATTTGTAAATGGTACGCTGGAAAGGACCAAGAAACCAATCTACAGCTTTGCACATGACAGTATGCTTATTTCTCTTTGAACTCTCACTTTGAATGCTCGAACATCAGCTACTCATTCTATTTTGGGGTGACAGTAACCAAGTAAAATTTAACGCTACAAAAATCCGGACAGCACCGTGTTCTAAAAAAGTTAACACTGCTGAACCCGACATAGTTATGTCGGGACACTCCATCTCTCCAACATGGTTACTAAATTTGCTAGGTGTTAATTTGGGAGCAAATATGTCTTGGCATGAACATCTTGCATGCATACCAAAGAGAGCTTCTCAAAAGCTAAGAATATTACTTAGAACTAAAAAGCTTCACACTTCACAACAATTGTTAATTCTGTACAAAGCTTATATTCAACCAATGATGGAATATTGCTCCCATGTTTGGGACACTACCCCCAATTATACACTGCATTTGTTGCATTCTATTCAAAAGAGAGAGAACTGTTCACCTGATTGGAGAAATAGAACTCACCAGCAACCTTGATTCCTTCAAACATTAAAGAACGATTGGTGACTTAAATCTATTTTACAAGTATTTTCTTGGAAAGAGTTCAATCAATGTAGCCTGTAATAAATAGCAGGCTTGATGAATTCAAGCCCATATTTATAGATCAGTTAAAACAAACATTTTTGTCTCTAAAGTATTGTAATGAGGCTCATAATGTTTTAAACTTAAAATTCTTAAAGGAGACTTTTACAACAATTGGATATACAGTTTTAAACTTTGTCAACTCCTCACTGTGAAGTGGAAATTTTCCAAGGAATCTGAAAAGCAGTTGTGTAACACCAATTGAAAAAGTTTAAAGTAGTAATATTGTCGTTAACTTTAGGCCAGTGAACTCACTACCCTGCATAAAAAAAGTTTTAGAAAAAGCTGCCCATAAACAATTAATTGAATAGTTTAATTTGAATATGCTTTTCCTGGGCAATTAGTCTGGATTTCGTAAGGGGCATTCATGTGAGGCTGAAATTCAACTTACAGTTACTAAATGGGAAGATCTAATCGATAAAAATCAATATGTGATGATCTTTTTAGATTTAAAAAGAGCATTCAAAACAATTGAAAGGGAAATATACTCCTACTTTACAAGAAGCATTAATGATTTTCATATTGTAAGAATGAAACATTTAGCCGCAATGATTTCCCTTTTTTACAAGGGATTTAACGCCTATAATGCTTTGCCGACAAATATTAGGAGTATTGCAATGGTAAATGTTTTTAAGGCAAGACTAAGGGACTTTATAGTTTAATCAGGAGTGTGTTTCTGCCTCAGTTTAGGTTAATTTCTGTGTGTGGTTAAGTTTAGTGTGATATGCAGATTTTCATTAAGGGTGGTATCTATTTTTTTTGTTGTTTTTTTTTCTATTTGTCAAAAAAATTTCATTTCATTTAATTTCATGTCGTGCTAATATTTGACATCAGTATCAGGTTTAGCTTGTCCTCGTACAGTTCTTTTCAAGCAGTTGTTTATATAGAGAAACTTACTCCTTTGGAATGAATTGCCCAGGACTGTGTCTTCCACCTAGTACAATTTATAACAATTCAAGACCAACATGAATCACTGTAGAGATTTAGAGATGTCTCTGTAAAACATGTACTATAACCATAAAAAAAAAAATTGGTACATCTTAGACCTCTTTTAATAAACCAAAAAAAACAAACTTAAACACAAAAAGTTTACTACTTACTTCATTGGCAGATGCTATCCTGATTATAGTATTAATAGCAGGCTTGGAGAAATACCGCCCATCACCTCCAACCACCAAGGTGGCCCCCTTGACTTTGTCTCCCAAGGCGTCGAAAATACATTGGATAAAGTTCTCCGTGTAGTTTTTCTGCATGAAAACTTTGACTTTCTTCCTCAGACCGCTGGTACCTGGTTTCTGATCGTCGAAAGGTGTGGTTTCGACCACTACTGACTGTAAGGGGGCCGACATTTTTTAGTTATTCCTAAAAAATATTAAACTCTTAAAGTTAAAATAAGTTTCAGGAGCTCCAAATTGATTTATTTATATTTTCTTAAAAATTACCGCAAGATTCGTGTTGTCAAATATGAATATTAATATGGGAGCAGGGTCTTTGGTCACCAAAAGTAAGGGGTTTAAATTAGGATTTGAAAACCAGAAACATTTAAAATTGCTCTTCTTAGTATAATATTTGCGCAGTTAAATAGGTTCAATTTTAATCAAGAGATAACCTCAAAATGTTAAATTCTTAAAACCACATTTAAGCATTTATCACAACATTTATTACACTAAAACCATTAAAATCACATAGCTTATCACAAACGATACGATAATTAATCAAAATTGATCGTAAAAAACAGGTTAATACACCCGAAAACTAGAAGGTTAATCGGTAGATTACCGAATAAATCGATTCAACAAATGAAAAGTACCTTTTATTACGTGAATTTGACTCCGTAGCTGCCTTGGCAGTCTTTCTAAACCGACTGGTACTCAATATTTAATTTAATTATTATATTTTTTCAAGATGTTGAAAAAATATACCCTATACCAATCTCTGTACTGTATTTTCAAGTTTTTCAATGACGATTTGAGGTCATCGACGCGCATCTTTTTTTGCGCATAAGGACTTTCAGAATTGTTGTTACTCCTATATATTTCTTTCTTTGTTTATGAGCTGGATAGTTTCTAAACTATTCTTTACAAAAACTGCAATTAATTTTGATCTGAAAAGATAGATTTTGAACGACACCATCTTTTGAGAATTTAAGGAAAAATAGGTGAATTTATAAAAAATAGTGAAAGTACCAGTCCAAGTATTGAAATCGCTATAATTTCTGGGATTAGACGCTCAGATCGAAATTTGGAACATTTTAGATTCCAGATGAACTGAGAGAAAGGTTAAAGGCAAGGTCGGAGGGGACAATTTCACAAAGTAGCAGCTTCGGTGGCACCCTCAGCAGCGGGGAGTGCCACTATTTTCTATAGGAATTTGGCTCCTGGACTATGCATACCAGTTTCCTTTTGACGATCTGTACCTCCATCCCTTAGGGGTACTGAAATCTGTAACTTAGGTTTTGGTAATATTCTTGTGTATATACTAATATACAAGGGTAATATTAAGGTTCTCTTAAGAATTACACAGATTTTAAAGGTAGTAGGACTCATTTTAAAAACGGCCAGAAGGAAGTATCGAGTTATTCCTTTTTTTACGATAGTTTGGTTTAACCCAAGGATTATATATGCTAAATCTTAAATATTCTTGCCTTCTGGGCTTATATTTGACGTTTCTCTTAGGACTGCACCGGGCATCTTCAGGGATTTTTACTCTTTGAGGCTAGAAAGGTCAAATAACATAGTGTTCACCTCAGGAGATATTTTGGTTAGTTTTGATGTTGAACGAATGTCCCAGTTCATAAATAGTTCCATAATATCAGATGTAGATTCATTAAAAATGAATCGTAATACGTTGCGAAAGCAAATAAATTGCATACTTTTTTTCAGCCGAAAAAGAGACATTTCCTTGAATCCCATACATGCTCATGTATCTCCATATCCGATTTTGTCCATCTAATGGTCTCGTCAACAGAGTTGTAACGAACTCAATGAATCAGTGAGGCAATTCCCAGTAGACTAAGAGCTACGGGACAGGTTTATCTGACACAGAAACTTTTCACCTTTCAGATATTTTGGGCCGTTGCTACTGGCTCATTATCTAATAAGGCCCAGTTCGAATATGCCATTTTTGGAGTGAACGGCGTGGCACAGTATCATTAGTCAGTTCACTAAAACTTGCGCTCAACGGTTGGCAGGAGTCGATGTTGACCCGGGGGGCCCTTTTTTCTTGATTCCAAAAAATGACGTGAATGGTAGCAGCTCAAATTTTGTTCCATTTATTTGATTTTGACGAGCACATAGCAGAAATAAGGTTTGCAGGAGTCGCCCGTGCGCGTTTTCTCTGAAATCGGCTCTTTTAGGGGCATTTTTTGCCCCTAAAAGAGACGATTTCAGAGAAAACGCCCACGGGTGACTTTTTTTAAAAAAAATTTCAAAAATTCAAGAAAAATGGTCGATTTCTCAGCTTCTATGAGGTCAAATTAAACTTTATAGAGCGGAAAAGTTAGCTCTGTATCTCTAGAAGATAGCCTGCCCCTAATGGTAAGAGTAAAAAAATGTTAAATTATTTTTGCAAAAAGAGAAAGGTAAACAATTTTTTGCGTTATCGGAAAATTTATTATAACTTCATAGAGGGAAATCTATATGAAAAACGAGGGAAAAAAACTTTATTGGTTTATCTTCAAAAGGGACATGTCCCGAAGATAACCCTGTTGGATTTTTGTCAGTATCTTATTTCTATCCAAAGATATACCAATTTGTTTATAAAAAATCATTTTTTTCAAAAAAAAAAAAAAAAATTTTGTGGAAAAATCGACTATATCTGGGTTTTTATTGGATCAAATTGAACGTTCAAGCTCTCAATTGAAAGGTCTTGATATTTTCTTTCAAATCAATCAGACAGAACGCGAGAAATCTTTAAAAAACCACTAAGAACGTCGAAAATGTTTGAATTTTGCAATATTTAAAATCGTTGCACCACTTGACTATTGCCGTAGAAATTTACCAAACTTATCAATCTACCCTCGTAATATGATCGATGAGCGATGAGAGGTGAAAAAAAGCAAAAATTTGAAAATATTTATTTTAGCCAGGAAAAATTATGTTACGACTAACCGGTCAAGTGCAAATTGAACTTGCGCAATTAGTGTTCCGTACGTTGATTGATTTTAAAATAAAAAATGTTGTAACGGAAGTATAAAATGATCAGTGACTTCACAAAACACACCCCAAATGAGTTTTCAACAAAGTTTATTTCCAATCTTCACTGAAAATTGATGACCTTGAAATTTCTGTTTTTTTTTATATACCAGAAAAATTATTACAGGTAATGCACTCGTGATAATTTTTGTTCAATCTACACCCCGTGGAGAATATTCCAGAATTTTTTCAAAATTTTTTTGATAAGTACTTTTCGAGATAAGGCGGGTGGACAGCGATTTTTTAAAAATAATACAAAGAAAAGTGGGCGTAAGTATTACATTATATATATATTTTTTTACTCGTGTTGTCACAAACTTTCATTTGACACCACACTCGATTACCTAGTAAAAAAATTTTTTTTTCACTTCCGATTTCACCCCCCAAAACTAACCCCTTAAGTCAAAATTTAACTTTCAAAACTACATGGCTCTGATGAGGCCATCAATTGCTAAATTATTACCAAATTTCAACTTTCTATAATAAATAGTTTCGGAGAAAATCGGGTGTGACAGACGGACAGACAGACACCGAAGTGACCTTATAAGTGTTCCATACGGAACACTAAAAATATAGCGATTGTTGAAACAGGGATTTCACACACTAATGGCACAAATAACTGTACTGTACTGTACTGTAATATAGTACATGTTCACAATTATTCTGGGCGTTTGTCATTTTCATTTCATCCTAATTCCTAGTATAGAACTGGTTTTCTTTAGACAATATACATAATAATATTTCTATTACACTACGAGTATGTAGATACTAAGTACTACCATAAGTGTACGTACCAAAATACTTTTTATTTTTTTAACACAAATATGCCATATGGTAACCATATTACAATGAGCCGACGTCTGTTTTTGTCTAGTACGTTATGACAGATTATTTCTGTCTCTCGTTAATCTTACACGTATTCCTATGGGAGGAATCTGGTTTAAAAAGTTACAGTGGCGTAGATCTGATACTTTTATAATGTTATTGATATTATTATGTTTAATTTTGCTAAACATATACCGACGTATTGAGCATTTTGAACGAGCATTTTGAACGTATTAGTGCAAGAAAATTTGCTTTTAAGACAAAATTTAATGCAAATTATTTGCTCCTTAAATTTGTTCATTATAAAAATCACCATCAAGAAATTTTCACAACTACAGAACACACTTTTATTTCTAACTTAATATTTGTGTCAAATTATTCAATACCCAGTATATACGACCACTACGCCAAACACTTTATTTTTCCGCTCGACCCGAGTTTCGCTAATCATGTTAGCTTCATCAGGAGGGATCATTGACTAAAGCTAAACTACAAATCTACCTTATTTATACTTAACCTGACATCTGAATTACTCAAGCGGAACTAATCACATGGTCGACGCCATCAGTTCTGGTCAAGTAACCAGTAGAAGGAATAGGAATAAAAGATAGACTCTCTGTCTTTATTTAAACTAATTTTACATTTTATAATTTCCATACTTTCGTATGCGTTCAACAATCTCCTATCAGACACATTTTTAATTAATCTTAGATTATCTAATGTTACAATATGATCAGCTTCAAGGGCATGTTCGGCAATGCTAGACTTTTCTATTCTACCGTAGTTTAAATGGGCCAATTTTGTCGCAATTAATACAATTAATTCCATAAACGCCACTTTTCTCACAATTAGGAATCTTGTCTTTGAGATTTCCTAAGATATTCCTCAAATTGTCTGATGACTTATAGACTAAGGTGAGGCCTACCTTATTAAATACCTTATTGAGTCCCCTGCGCTGTTGACAGTGAACAGCCAAGAAGAAATATTCGATCACTGCCACATCGCCTTTGAAAATGTTGACCGCAGTGTCAACGAAACGTCAGGAAGTTAATACCTGTCAACTGTTGACAGTGAACAGCTAAGAAGAACCTTTCGATCACTGCCACATCGCATTTGAAAATGTTGACCGCAGTGTCAACGAAATGTTAAGTTAATACCTGGAGAACAGGGCATCAACTCCCAAAAGAAACCCATATTAATGCAACCGGTCGTGAAAGACTGCATTCTTCATAGTTCAAATTATTCAGTTTTATCAACCTAAAAAACAAATATTTTAATAAAGAACTATAGCGCACGTATCATTAAAAAACCGATCAAGTGTAAGTCGGACTTGCGCAATTAGTGTTCCGTACCGTGGTTGATGAATTATTCTAGGAAATTCAGCCACACATTCATGTTCAATGTAAGAATTACCAAGGATATATAAAAAGGTAGGCATCTTTGTAGTAAAAGTTTAAAATAAATATTTACTACTTAAATATTTATTTAATTATAAACAAATCAAATAAAATTATTTTGTCTCGGTACCTACCCGTTGGTCACCAGCCATCATGGAAATTTATTTTATCTGTGATTGCCCAAAAGCTTAAAGCAGTAATGTACTGAGAAGTATATGAGTATATTACTGATTGCACCGAGTACGTATTGATATTTCGTTGCTCTTAGTCCCGGTTAAACTCGCAACTTTCCACGAAAAAAAGTCTCCACCATATTGTCCAGTCATCATTATCAATCCGGTTTTTTCTTTTATTTTTTATAACGTTTTTCGCCTTGCGGTTCTCAATTTCGATCCTCTTCGATCTTCTCAATCTCCAGGTTTTAGATTTCTCTTTCACATTGCCCTCTGAACACCTCCAAACTATGTCGCTCTTGGTCTCCCCCCTCTCCTCCTTTCGCTTGGCACCAACTTTAGAACCATCTTTGATATTCGGTATTCTTCCATTCTTTTCACGTGTCAGTACCATATAAGTTGTCGTTGTTGAATTTCCTCAATAATCGTAGTTTTTACTTTCATTACATCATATATATATATATATATATATATATATATATATATATATATATATTATATATATATATATATATATATATATATATATATATATATATATATATGTATATACAGTGAGGTCTACTTATAACGAACCCGTTTATAGCGAATTTCCGGTTAAAACGAACTATTTTATAATGCACGAAAAAACTTCCATAAGACCATTGCAAATTTTTATCAGTTATAACGAACCCGGTTATAACGAACTTCCGGATAAAGCGAACCAAATTTGGATGTTTTGTATCCGTTTATAACGAACTTGCCACTCCCTGTGCTCGATGTAGCGCGACTTGATCTAGGGAATTCACCGAAACTCGCTGGGAACCCCTATTCTACTTATTTCCGCAGCGTCGCTAGTTCGAGCAGTATTATTTTCAATTCACTTGTGTTAAGCGGTTCTAATGCATATTTGATCAAAATAGCAAAATGAATGTTTTTATTTTAAAATGAGTACGCACACATGAGTTTACTTTAAAAGACATACACGATATTTTAAGAAAAATACAAAATGGAGTTAAACAAAGTGATGTTTGCAAACAGTTGAATTTAACTAAATAAAGAAGTGGGAATAAATCTTATTAATCTATGATAAAAAAAACTTTAGTTGTAAAAAAGTAAGAAAATCTACACATGACCAACTCGATAAAGGGTTCCTAAATGGTTTAGGCAAAAACGACATAAACATACTTTACAAGAGAAAGCTAGTGAATTGGGAGGGAAAATAGAGAATACCGAGTTTAACTGTTCTAGAAGTTGGATTGAACGATTTAAAAAGCGACGTAATATTAGTGGGGGTAAGATAGTAGGAGAAACTGCAGCTGTGGATATGACTGTTGTTGATCAGTGGTTGGCCAATATATGGCCGAAAATTCGAGAAAGTTATGAATATGTGGACATTTTTAATGCGGATGAAACGAGTTTGTTGTACAAGATGACGCATGCTAAGACATTAAAGTTTGTCGGAGAGAATTGTGCTGGTGGAAAATTATCAAAAGTAAGGATTACTGTGTTGGTAACTGCAAATATCTTTAGAACAGAGAAAAGAAAATTGTTGGTGATAGGAAAGTCCGCTAATCCCAGGTGTTTTAAAAACAAACATTTACCAGTAAAGTACAAATTAAACAGTAAAGCCGGGATGACATCAGAAATTTTTAAAAACGAATTGATCGAATGGGACAAAGAATTAAAATTCACAAACAGAAAAATATTACTTTTGATTGACAACTGTCCAGCGTACCCTGAAGTTGATCTACAGCAAATAAAATTGGTTTTTATTCCTCCAAACACAAATGCAAAGCTCCAGCCTATGGATCAAGGTGTGATGTGATACATTCTTTAAAATGTCATTATAAAAAGATTTCACTTATGAAAATGTTAGAGAAGGTAACATTTTTTCTGTAACTCTCTTGGACTTTATAAGCTTTATCCATATGGCTTGGCAAAGAGTCAGTAGAGAAACCATTGCAAATTGTTTTAAGCATGGCGGATTTTTAAGGAAGGAATATAGATGTGATTCAGATGATGAGCTACCGTTGACTCAGTGGATTGAGAAACATCGAGAAGATCCTACTGATTGTCTAGAATTTGTTTACGATGCTGACATTCAACAAAGTACAGTGGAAATCGAGATTAGAAAGATGTTTAATCACTTGAATTTTGAAGAATATGTATGTGCTGATAATGAATTAATGACGAGAGAAATATTAACTGAATAACTGAAACTAGCAATTTTTTAGAATCTCGTGAAATTCCTGAACATACCATATAGTAGTTTTTATGACCTTGACAATTATATAAACATCATTTCTTTATCAAGTAAAATTGTACAAATGAAAATTACTGATTTTATTGTATAAACTACGTATTTTAAGGTTTTTGTTTATACTCGTAGATGTACCAACATACATAATAATAACTTTAGCGTGACTTGTTTTATTTTCCTTTGAATGTTTTCTTTTAATTTAATAATTATTTTTACTCATTTTTTTAAGCATTAGCACCTAATCTAAATAAAAAAGTAGTGAAAAATGATATTAGATTTTGTTGACTGTTTGTAACGAACTTCGGATATAGCGAACCATTTTTAGTGATATTTTGACGTTCGTTTTAAACGGACACTGTATATTTATATATATATATATATATATATATATATATATATATATATATATATATATATATATATATGCTCTTAACAAGCATCAGTGACCTCACCGGTATTTAGAGTAAGGCTTCCCTGTTTTCCTGCTATACACAAATATTTGGTTTTCTTGCAGTTAACTGTTAAACCCCAGTTTTTATAATCTTTAAACAGTCTTTTTGTCATAAATTCAAGGTCTTCTTTGGCCTGAGCAATAACCACCTAATCGTCAGCAAAATGTAGAGTGTACAACGTTGTTTGGCCGGTCAGCTGTATTCCCATTCCTCTACATGCTTTTCACCGTCTCTCCAATGTCTCATTCAGATAAATTTTTAAATAATGTAGGTGTCAGACAGCAGCCCTGTCTGACACCCTTTGTTAGAGAAAGATTTTCTGGGAGAATGTTTCCCAACTTTATTCGGAAACGTGACTGGGCGTACAGCTATTTTACTGTGGCGATTGCTGTACTATTTATGGTTAATCGTTCTAATATTTGCTATAGTCGCTTCACTGGGACGGTATCATACGCCTTGGTTAGGTCTACAAACAGTAGATGGAGCTCTCTGTTCGTTGATGTCTTTTGTTTCGTTTAAATCAAACGAAAAAAAAAAAAAAATATTGGTAAGTCAAATAGTTCTTTTTAGTGTTCCGTACGGAACACTTATAAGATCACTTCGGTGTCTGTCTGTCTGTCTGTCTGTCTGTCTGTCACACCCGATTTTCTCCGAAACTATTTGAGATAGAAAGGTGACATTTGGTAATAATATAGGAATTGATGGCCTCATCAGAGCCATGTAGTTTTGAGAATTAAATTTTGACTTAAGGGGTTAGTTTTGGGAGGTGAAGTCGGAAGTGAAAAAAAATTTTTTTTTTTACTAGGTCATCGAGTGTGGTGTCAAATGAAAGCTTGTGAAAACACGAGTAAAAAATATATATATAATATTATACTTGCGCGCACTTTTCTTTGTATTATTTTTAAAAATTCGCGAAAAATCGCTGTCCCGGGCCTTATCTCGAAAAGTACTTATCGAAAAATTTTGAAAAATTTCCGGAATATTCTCCACGGGGTGTAGATTGAACGAAAATTATCACGAGTGCATTACCTTTAATAATTTATATGGTATATAAAAAACAAAAATTTCAAGGTCATCAGATTTCAGTAAAGATTGGAAACAAACTTTGTTGAAAACTCATTTGTGGCGTGTTTTGTGAATTTGATCATTTTATACCACCGTAACATAAATTTTGACTTAAGGGGTTCGTTTTGAGGGGTGAAATCGGAAGTGAAAAAAAAATTTTTTTACTAGGTCATCGAGTGTGGTGTCAAATGAAAGCTTGTGAAAACACGAGTAAAAAATATATATATAATGTAATACTTGCGCACACTTTTCTTCGTATTACTTTTAAAAAATCGCTGTCCCCTACCTTATCTCGAAAAGTACTGATCAAAAAATTTTGAAAAAATTCTGGAATTTTCTCCACGGAGTATAAATTGAACGAAAATTATCACGAGTGCATTACCTTTAATAATTTATTTGGTATAAAAAAAAAAAACAAAATTTCAAGGTCACCAGTTTTCAGTAAAGATTGGAAACAAACTTTGTTGAAAAGTCATTTGGGGTGTGTTTTGTGAAGTCACTGATCATTTCATACCACCCTAACAAAAATTTTTATTTTAAAAACAATCAACGTACGGAACACTAATTGTGCAAGTTCAACTTGCACTTGACCGGTTTTTTATATCAGATAAATTATCTAACGTTATACACTCGTGGTAATTTTCGTTTAATCTAAACCTTATGGAGAATATTCCGAAATTTTTTCGAAACTGTTTGACCAGTACTCTTAGAGATAGGGAGGGGGACAGCGATTTTTTGCATTTTTTAAAATAATATATAGAAAAATTTGCGCGAGTATTACATTATATACATTTTTGAACTTATATTTTCACAATCTTTCATTTGACATCCCACTTGATGACCTTGCAAAAAAAAAATTTTTTTCACTTCCGATATCACCCCCTAAAACTAACTCCTTAAATCAAAAAATTTAACTTTCAAAACTACACGGCTCTGATTAGGCCTTCAATTTCTATATTTGTGCCAAATTTCAACTTTCTACATAAAAAATAATCTCCTTAACTTTTGAATATAGCAGCACACCGACGAACTACCTGACTGCATAGAAAAAACCTTGATTTTTATATTTACGGATGATACATCCTACATTATATCATCCAGTAACCTTGATGCGCTTACACAAAGGATTAGTTCATTTTCTTTACGGTGTTCCAGTTACTGAAAACGAAATAATAATAATTTTCGAGTTCCGACTGGAACCACGCCTCAAATTATATAAAGTTTAACAAATCATTCATGAAGACCGTCATCGAATAAACCTGGGAATCTCTGACGAACTTTCTTTTAGTTAGAAAACGGCCAAAGCTTTGGAACGTGTAGAATTTCCTCCTGTATAACAACAATGCCCAGTTCGTTCTTTATGGAACTGTTTTTGCCGGATAATTCCATGACTATTATCTCCCACGCCACATATTTGCCTGATTTGGCACCCTGTGACTAGTGGTTGTTCCTCATATTAAAATGAAGTTAAAGGGTCGCCACTTCGAGACGGTAGAGGAAGTAAAACGCGAATCGCAGGCACGTTTAGAGGCAATGACAACATCGACCGTCAAAAAAATGTTCTCCCAGTGAAAAAATGGTAAGCAGTGCATTCAGGTGCAGGAGAACTAGTTTGATTTAACGTCGGACTCAGATTTTATAGCTTAAGCCTGGAACTTTTGGATTACACCACGTAAATTAGATGTAAAGAATCTCACGGAATAACTTCCCATTTAAAAAATTAGAAGACTATCCCAATACCAGCCCTGAAGGGCTACCATCTCTTTCTGGCACTGTTGCTCAGTTTCGAGCATCATGCTGCGTTGTTACACAGAATTTACAACAGCCCTCCAGGCTTCTCTATCTTCGACATTTCTCATCATCTCCGGTAACTTCAAGTACATTGTAGACATGATCTGATTGATCTATCTGTTGGGAGATCTACCTCTTTTTCTTCCACCGTTGACTTATCCCTGGAGCAGCAACTTTTCCATGCCATCCCTTCTTATTACAAGACAAAAAAAATGATGCTATTTTTCTCTGAATCAGTAGTAATAGCCGGCCATTATTTTGGATGTTAAAATCACTCAGAATAGACGCATTTGTTCTAAGAGCTGTCCAGGAAATTCTGAGCATCCTCCTATAGTATGTAGTTTCGAAAGCCTCTGTTCTTTTACGGCATGCTGCATTAATAGACCATGTTTCGGCTCCGTATGTGGCTATAGGAAATATTAGTGAATTGACAAGCCTATTTTTAGTCATTTTATTTATTCTGTGATATTGTGCTTAGGCTTATCATTGCAGTTTTGGCCATCGCTATCCTTCATTTAATTTCTTCTTCGCAGCCCCCCTTGTTAGAAATTTTGGCGCCTAAGTATATAATATCTGTCTTCAGTGGTATATCGTTGATTTTGTTGCGAGCTACCATACCCTTTTTAAATTAAAATATTAATATCAGATCACTCATTCTCAAGAGTTCGTGTCTTATATAACACAGATCAACTATAAGGAACACATACCAGTTTATTCTTTATTTTAATAAAGTAAATGAAGTTTTTCCTTTGCACGCCACTGTTATTTTTTTGTTAATACGATCCAGAATGTATGGAATATCCAGAAAGTAAAGCAAGTGTCGATTTGTTGTTAAATCTGTTCCTAAGTGGTTGAAAATGAGTTCCCAGTGCGTATCATCAAAAATTATCTCCGTTTCTAATACATATATTTAAGCAAACGTGTGGAAAAAGTGGAATTAAAACGGTGTGTAAAGTGATGTGTCTAAAAGTTATATAAGGGAAATTAAAGAATAAAATAAAAAAAATTTTAAAACAAATATCCCAAAATATATTTTTCAACAAGGATCAAAAGTAAGCCTGTCGAGTAAGTCCTTTTGTAAACTGATTAGTCCAAGTTAAACCGAGTCGTGACTGAGGTTTTGTTATATTAGACACGAGAATATTAATGTTTAATTTTTTACTGCATAATTTCCAAAATAAGTGACAAATGTTAAAAAAAAAAAAACGATTTTGAAGGGATAGTACTACTTTAGTGCGTGTCGTCACGCCAAATGTTCCAGTTCAGACTTGATCTTTTAGTTGTGTGTGTTAAATTTGGAAAAAGACGAAAACCATAGAATCAACTCGGTATGTGTTGGCTTCTTTCAGTCTTCTTTCCTGAGAAGCGTTTGACGTAAAAAACTGATTTTTGATACATTTTCAGTTAATAATAAACTATGCATTAAGATCGAAAAAGTTCGGAAATAAAAGTTTAAAGAGGTGTTAGAATCAAACAATCTTTTTATTGTTTGATGTAATCACCATTTATCTCGATGCCTTTTTGAAAATGGGCCACTATACTTTATACTTTATTATATCACTAAAAGTATAATCTGAATTATTAGTGGTCTTTAAAAAGATCGAAAACTGCCGGAATACCTTCTCTTTACTCCTAAGTTTTCTCTCATGCAGATCCGAGTTTAATACAGAGAACAAAAAATAATCCTTAGAGACTAAATTAGGGCTCTCAGGCTGGCGATTTAATTTTTGCTGCATATTGCTGAGAGGCAAAGCAACTGACGTGTGCACTGACGCGTTGCCATGCAATAACCCCAATCTCCGAGATAACATGTGTGCTGAAAAGTTTTTGGTCTAGCTACTTAAAACACATGCATTTTTTTGAGATCTGTGAATAGATAATAGTCGGTGGGGGCCAAATCTGGAGAATACGGTGGATGAGGAAGCAATTCGAACTTCAATTCATGCAATTTTGCTATCGTAACCATTGACTTGTGACACGGTGCATTGTCTTGATGAAAGAGCACTTTTTTCTTGTTCATTTGGGGCCGTTTCTTTGCGATTTCTGCCTTCAAACGCACCAATAACTTTATATAATATTCGCTATTGATGATTTTTCCCTTCTCAGCATAGTCGATGAAAATTATTCCATGCGCATTTCAAAATAGAGAGGCCAAATCCTTCCCAACTGACTTTGGTCGTTTCGGGCGGCTTTCACCGGCTGCTCGTCACTTAGTTGACTGCTGATTTGATTCCGGTGTGTAGTGGTGGATTCATGGTTCATCCATTGTCACATATCGCATGAAAAAATCGTTTTTATTGCGCTTAAACAGCGCTCAGAATCATCAACACGCTGTTGTTTTTGGTCCACTGTGAGCAAACGCGGTACCCATTTCGAACAGAGCTTTCTCATTGCCAAATGTTCATGCAAAATATGGTCAACACGTTCTTTTGATATCTTTAGGGTGTCAGCTATTTCACGCAATTTCACTTTACGGCCATCCAAAATAATTTTGTGGATTTTTTAATGTTTTCCAGTGTAACCACCTCATTTGAGTATCCAGAGCATTCAGCAACATTTGTGTCTGTACGACCGCGTTTAAATTCAGTATACCAGTAAATGAAGAGTGATTTTCCAGGGGCAGGGTCCCCGTAATACTTATCATCAGCACCCCGTAATGCTTTGCTTGAACGGTATTTTTTCCCATCGAAAAACAGTGTTTAATCAACACACGAAATTCAATTTTTTCCACTGTTTTGAAAATATCGAAAGTAGCGTCACTAAAATCGCTGTAACTTGTAAACTAATCGTCGAAATGTCATGAATAGAGACCGGATTATATGCATTTACATATTTTTATATGCATTTGCATATTTAGACCATTCTCACCGATTATCGCATATTTTACCCAAAATTTTGTAATGATGCATATTTGCCCTATATTTACAATATTTCTCGGTATTACTAGGCAATTGAATTGCTCAGGGTATTGTTAATGTAGCCGTATGGAACCGATCTTATCGCCGGGACATTTCCTGCAATAGACTAAACATCGATTAGCTTATAGTGCCAAGGGAATACCCAAAATTACGACGGTATTTTATTCCTTTGTTTCTTGGTCGGGATATTAAGTGATAAGTAGTTAATTTCTAAGAATATTTGTTTGAGCGTGGATCAAATAAACCATTTTCTCGAAGACGAATTTTTATTTTAAAACAAGATATCAGTTATAACATTATTGTTGACGCGCTTGCATCAGTGTAGTCTTTTTGCAATTTTTAACGTGTTAAAGTTTAACGTGTACCATGCCACCCGCAAAAAAAAGTGTCTCTTCGTGGGTAGCTGATTATCCTGGAACATTTATATACGACGGAAATCTTTTATATTGTCGAGTTTGCGAGAAAAATGTTTCGTGCACAAGTTTCAAATTGACCAGCATGTTAAGACAAGTCTTCATATCGCAGGATTGCCAAAAAAGACCCACGACAACAACTTATAACAGCAGCAAGTAGCAGTGATTCCACTTCTATAGGCAAACAAAAAAACCACTTTAGCATGGATTTATGTGAAGCATTGCTTGCAAGTGCTATGGCAGTTCGTCAATCCAAGGAAGCATTTAACAATTCTGATATTAAAACACATAGCTTTGATTAGCACTCACTTTTCCCACATACCTGCGGGTATTAAAAAGCTTGAAACTCGAGGTTTGGCGTTGACTGAATCAATTCAGTTAATGAATAAAATCCGTCAAATAAACTCCACATTGCCAGATGTATTCCCGAGTAGAGTTAAAGAAAAGTTTGAAAACATTTTGTGCAATAACCCAGGCTTTGAACCTTTGTGTCAAATTGATAGTTTTATTAATGGGACGGGTGAACTTTTGCCAGAAACAATAAGTGCTAACATAGCACCCAAATTTAAATACTGCCCAGTTACCTCAGTGGATGTGGAACGGTCTTTTTCCACTTATAAAAATATATTAAGTGATCGAAGACACAATCTTACTACCCAACATTTGGACCAATACCTTATTGTTTACGTGTACAAGAATACAAATGTTAAATAATTTTTAAAAAATGTTAAATAATTGTTAATTAAATTTAAACATCGTTGATAACTTGTTAATTTTATGCTGATTTTGAAATAAAAAACTAAAAATTACTACTTTTATTATTATTTAATATTGGATATTTTGATCCTTTTCATGCATATTTTAAGCATTTGTCATGCATATTTGCATGCATATTTCAAGATTTTTATGTTGCATATAACCCAGTCTCTAGTCATGAAATTTTGACACGCATCGTTTGGAGGTTGGTACTTCCTAAAAATCATATGGATTTTTTGAAAAGGGTGACATCAATGTGTCAAATCAAAATCTTTTCCGCCTACGTATTAGCTTACCGCAACGTTTTCATTTTGTGACATCCGTCTATGTCTGCATTAATTACACATAATATTCCACAGTAATTGTACTATTGCGTTCTTTATATTGGACTAGCCAAATACGTCAAGAATCTCAAAAGACCGTGGCCATGATTTTTTTTGCGATTATGTAACTTTTGCCTTTATTAGACATGGAGATCTAGGATGCCGCCATTTTATAGATGCCTGTTTAGACAGAGGATCATGGTACAGAACCATGGTTTTATCTCTCATCACAACAAACATTATAGCCAGCATTCCACATGCCGTTGTTTTTGGAAAACATTCAATAGTTTGGGAACGCGTCCCACTTTATCCATACCGAGATGATTATTCGAGAGTCAGCAGCTCGCTGCCAGTTCCTTAGTTTTCAGACACTTATCTTTTAGCGCTTCGCTTGTTCTTGCACCACCGTAGTTGTTTCTGGAGCGAGCTCTTCTGTAGGTCTACCTTGACGTCGTTAAATTTCTGCCTTGTTTTTCTATCTTTCCTCTTCTTCTTCTATTTATCTTGCCCATGAGGGCGTCGGACTTTCCTTGTTCATTCTTCCACCCATCGCTTCCAGTTTTTCCGGTCACCGGCCAACATCTTCATTTCATTTAGTGTTTTTCCCTTTCGTCTTCCTATCTACTCCACTTGTTATATCCATGTCTTTCTCGGTCTCCCTCTCCTCTTACTCCCTCCCGACCTTGCTTCTATTGCTTTTTTCGCCAATCTGTTGTCCAAACCAGTTTAATATTCTCTTGTTTTTCTTCCCTTCTATATCTTCTTGATTTAGTTGCTGCCTGATGTCCTCATTTCTTATTCTATTCATCTTTGTCTTCCCTGCTATTTTTCTCAGTTGGTTCCTCTCTGCTGCTGTCACCTCACTCTCGTGTTTGTTTACACTCACATCCGTATAATAGTGTTGGTACTACTAGTTTATTGTATATCTGGAGTTCTACTTTTGATTCGATTTCTTTTTTTCCCAAATATTGTATTATTCAGAGCATAGTATATTTTTGTGGTTTTCCTTACTCTATTTGCTATCTCCAGATCTATTTTCCCATCATCTGATATCAAAACTCCTAGGTAATCATATGCTATTACTAGTTCTATTTGTTGTCCCTTGCATTTTATCCCCTCTGCATCCATTGGTGTTTTCTGATTTATTATCATATATTTAGTTTTTCCTATATTAACCTTCATCTTCATTTTTTTTTATCTCTTCCGTCCAAATGTCGATCAGTGTCTTAATTTTTCCCTTTGTGTCCGCGATTAGCACTATATCATCTGCGTATAGCATTCCGTCGAGTTGGATCGGCAGCATCTGCCTGTATCCTATGGTTGTCTGGAGTCTTGTCCTTTTCCTTGTATTTTTCAATATTTTGTCCATTACTAACATAAACAATAGTGGGCTAAGATTGTGTCCCTGTTTTATTCCTCTTCTCATCTCAAATTGTCCAGACCTTTTCCCATTCAGTATTACTATGCCGTAAATTGTATTGTAAATGCTTTTAACTATTGTAATCATTTTCCTTGGGGATTCTATCTCATTCATTATTCCCCATATTACTGACCTCTCCACCGTGTCGAACGCTGCTTTCAAGTCTATGAATGTAATAAACAATTCTTCTCTAGAATCGTTCTTTTTTTTCTATCAGGTTTCGCATTACGAAGATATTATCCGCTGTTCGTCTCCCTCCTCTAAATGCTGCCTGTTCTTCGCCTATTTTACGTTCCGCGGATTTTCTAATCCTTCCTTCTACTATTTTTTTGTATACTTTAAATGCTGAGGATGCCAGACAAATCGCTCTGTAGTTTTCGCATTCGAATTCATTTCCTTTTTTGTGTATGAGAACTATTAAATTCTCCTCCTATTCTTTGGGGATTTTCTCGTTATTCCATGCTGTTCTGCACATCTCCTAGAACCACGTTCTGCCCTCCTCTCCCATCCATTTAATCATTTCCGGGTCTATTCTGTCTGATCCGCATGCTTTTCCTAATTTGATCTTTTGAAGTCCCTCCTCCAGTTCTTTCCTGTTTATTTCTTCTATTTCCTGGTCCTCCATCAGTTCCTCTGCTTGTGTAATTGTGGCTTTGTCTTCCTGTTTAAATATCCATTCTTTCCTCAAAAATTAAATTACGATACGATTAAGTTACAGGGAGAAAATGAGTAAAGTCAGAAGCCGACGTGAGATGCGGCGGTTTTCCGCTTGCCATACGAGGCTGGTTTGAAAAGTCCGTGCAAAAATAAAAACTACTTATGTGTTTGGGGTAAACCTTTTTTATTTTTCGACATAGTCTCCTTTTAGGCTTATACACTTCGTCCAACAATGTTCTAGTTTGTTGATCCCTTCCGAATAATAGGATTTGTCCAAATCTGCAAAATATCCATTAGTGTCTGCAATCACCTCCTCGTTTGAATAAAATCTTTGTCCCGCCAGCCATTTCTTCAAATTGGGGAACAAATAGTAGTCCGAGGGAGCCAAGTCTGGAGAATAGGGGGGGTGTGAAACGAGTGGAATCCTATTTCCATTAATTTTGCAACCACAACTGCTGAGGTGTGTGCTGGTGCGTTGTCGTGATGGAAAAGGACTTTCTTGTGGGCCAATCGCGGGCGTTTTTCTTGCAGCTCGGTTTTCAAACGGTCCAATAACGATGAATAATATTCACCTGTAATAGTTTTACCCTTTTCCAGATAGTCGATGAGGATTATCCCTTGCGAATCCCAAAAGACAGTCGCCATAACCTTTCCGGCCGAAGGAACGGTCTTCGCCTTTTCTGGTGCAGATTCCCCCTTGGTAACCCATTGTTTAGATTGTTGTTTGGTCTCAGGAGTATAGTAATGTATCCATGTTTCATCCACAGTGACGAAACGACGCCCAAAGTCCTCCGGATTCTTCTGGAACAGCTGCAAACCATCCTTGCAACACTTCACACGATTCCGTTTTTGGTCAAGCGTGAGCAATCGCGGCACCCATCTTGCGGATAGCTTTCTCATGTCCAAATGTTTATGCAAAATATTATGTACCCGTTCAGTCGAGATGCCCACAGCACTAGCAATCTCACGCACCTTAACTCTTCTGTCATCCATCACCATATCATGGATTTGATCAATGATTTCTGGAGTCGTAACCTCCACAGGCCGTCCAGAACGTTAAGCGTCACTTGTGCCCATATGGCCAGTCCGAAAATTTTGAAACCACTTATAAACTGTTCTAATCGAAGGTGCAGAGTCACCATAATGTTTATCAAGCTTCTCTTTAGTCTCCTGAGGCGTTTTGCCTTTCAGAAAGTAATGTTTAATCACCACACGAAATTCTTTTTCGTCCATTTCTTGAAAATCACTCGACTTCCTTGATTCACACGAATGCCAAACACAAAGAAATAGACCAATATGGCTGAAACTTGGTGTGCATTCATTCAAGAGATGCTACTAACTAAACATGATCTCGATACGCACCGGTGGTGCCATCTTTCGGACTTTGCACGGACTTTTCAAACCAGCCTCGTATGCTGACGTTGAATTTTATATTCCTCCTTATGCCGACGTTGAATTTTATATGTATAGAATTGTATTTTGTAAGTAACTTGTAAGACGAAAAGAATTATTTAATTTATTTATTTCAGCTTAAATCAATAAATTGCGTTGTCATTTTATAAATAGATCCGATTAATATGTCCCTATTGATTACATAAATATAATATTCATTAAAAGGCGTTATTAATTATTTAAAAAAATAAAAATAAAAATAACCATTTCCACACAATTTTGTGGTGAAATATAACAAAAGGAATAAAAAATTCGAAAAACCTTCATACAATTTAAATTTTACTCCGGTTTGGGTTAAAATTATTTTAAAGATAACGAACATTTGACAGGAAGTAACAAAACCGATACTAACAGTTTGGATACTGGACAATATTTTTATTTTGATAACTAGAATTTAATTATTGACTAGATACTTTTTTGTATATATCAGGAGCGGATCGAGGAGTTTACCCTGCGCCTGAATATTTTGAGGCAGCACTCAGATCTACAAGTAGGCCTCCTTCTCTTCTTTCTTCTTGTCAACGCAAGTTTGCCCACTCTTGCACGTAGGTCTTTTCTAATGTCTTCCGTGCTTCGATATCTTTTACCATCTTTATCCACTGCTTGCCTGCTACTACTTTTATATCATCGACCCATCGTTTCTGTGGACGTCCCACGCCTTTTCCTGTTTCTCTGGATGTCCATACGGCGGACCCTATATACCCATCTGTCTCTGGATGATCTAGCAAATAAACAAGTAGGTAGACTAGTATATTCGTTGCTACCGTCTTTTTAGTTCAGGTTAACCATCTTTTCAAATTTGAAAAGAGGTAATAACCGCTGGGGGACAGATCTGGTGAATATGTCGGATGCGGAAGCAATTCATAGCCCAATTGGTCCAATTTCTTCCCCGATTTTATGGAGTTATGAGTTGGTGCATCATTTTGGTGACAGAACAATTTTTGCTTCGCTAAATGCGGCCATTTTTCATGACTTCACCATTCAAACGGTCAAAACTCGTGCTCCTTTAAAGGTTTTTTCAGTTTCGGAAATAGGTAATAGTCTGAGGGAGTTAAATCAGGGATGTATGAGAAATGATAAATCGATTCAAAGCCTATTTCGTTTATATTTGGCGAAACTAATAGCGATTTGAGAGGAGGCGCTTTGCCATAATGACGGAACCACCTCTCATTCTTAGCGACCATTCACTGCAAAAAATTATAGATAAATCATCTTCAAAACGGCTACAAATAAACTTGGATGTAAGAGTGGGAGAAATAGCTGACATCGTGAAGATATCAACAAAGAGCGTGAGGAATATTTTGCATAAATATTTGCATATGAAAAAACTATGTGCTCGATGGGTGCCGCGCGCTCTCACACTGATCAAAACACCTACGAGTCAAAGATTCAGACAACTGTTTGGCACAGTTTCGGCGTAATCTAAAGGAGTTTTTGCATGGATTTGTAACAATGGAGGAAACATGGATCCACCATTACACGCCTGAGTCCAACAGGCCATCCACAGAGTGATTGGAACCACATGAAAGCCGACCGAAGCGTCCAAAAACACAAACATCAGCTGGAAAAGTTTTGGCAAGTATTGGGAGTAATACTGATCGACTATCTTGAGAAGAGACGAACAATCACCGGAGACTATTACGTTGGTGAAATTAGGAAAAAAAGGCAGCATTTAAAAAAGAAAAAAATATTGTTTCACCAAGATAATTCACCAGCGTACAACTCCGTAAAATCAATGGTCAAATTGGACAAATTGGGCTATGCATTGCTTCCTCATCCGCCGTATTCTCCAGATCTGGCCTCCTGCGATTATTATAGACCAAGAGGGCGAGCTGAAATTTCGGACGGAGGTAAAATGGGCACAAAGACACTAAGATGATTAATTTCATAGGTAAAATGGGCTCAAAGATTTAGGAGGCACCATAATCCTATAGGTATTTTGGGCCCAAACCATATTACAACGCAGAATTAATTAATAAAATATTACGAGGGCAGACTCCTCGTTTGTACCTGAACAAGCCAAGGAATTTTTAAAGTTAAAAAAAAATCAAAATTCTGATAGTATAGACGCTATTATAGGTTCTACATAAAATTCATAGCGCATGACTGAAATTGTTATTTTTTTATGTTCTTCGACCCGTAGAATGCGAATTTGCCATTCTCGACGCCGCAATGCAATTTCTGGGACAGCCGATCTATTGGGAGGGCAAATTAACCATTTTCATATGTAATAGAATTCGTAGGATTCAGAACAACAACTTGTCCCAATGAACACAAATTTTTGGGTCTATTACAATGGGCTCAATTAGGCTTAAATCGGCATTTATTTGTAATACCAGTTTTTGGCATCATAATCAAAATTTCCGGATTCTTCAAGTATAATTACGTTCGAAAAGTGTTAATTTCCTATTTTGTATGAAATATTATGTCGATAGTCACAGGAAATTCATACAGTAAGTACTTTTAAAAAAATTTTTCTACATTTTTATTATAGAAAATATGATCTTTTTAATACACTGTAAAAAAACTTTACATGAATTTTAAAGTGTTTACTTAAAATTAAGTATTTTTAAATTTTTCAAGCGTTTAATCAAAATTTACTTGATTTTTCAAGTATTACTTTACTCGATTTTTTTGAATTCAAAGCATTTTATTTGAAATTTCTAGTAAACGCTTCAAAAAATACTTAATTTTGAGTAGATACTTCAAAATTAATTTTTTTTAGCAGTGTAGCCTAATAATGATAATTTCAGTCATCCGTTACGAATTTTTTGGTGAATCTAACACGTAGGCTAAAAAGTTTTTGGTCTGAGACATAGATTACCTTTTCAAAAAAAAATCCATATGATTTTTAGGAAATACCCACCTTCAAACGATACGTGTCAAAATTTCCTGACATTTCGACGATTGGTTTAGAACAGGGGTGCTCAAACTTGAACTGGTGGCGATCTACCTCAATATTGTTAGACTACGATCGATCGACTCTGAGAGGCTGCAAGTAAGTGTGATGCAGGATTGTCGTCTAGGTAGGGTGTATCGTGGCATAGATATTAGTTTTCCGCACAATATGCATTTTTTTAGTCTAGGTAAGTGTAGGTCTGCTCTAAAATGTCAATGAAAAACTCATAATTATTCAAAATTGCGAGTTTATTGGTTCTTACAAAACAAACGAGTTCTATTGTCTAAACTTAACTAAAGAGTGACTTTGGATGGTGAAGCGTGGCACTGCATGTCCTCAGCATACTTTTCATAAGATGGTACGTAATTACCGAATGCTAATCGCAAGCATGATGACATATGTTCGTCAGTTAGTCGATTGTGATATTTTGACTTAATTATCTTCATTTCAGAAAATGCAGACTCGCACAAGTAAGTTGACCCGAACATTGCCGTCAGTTGAAGGGCGATTTGCCTTAGATTCGGATATTTATCTTCAGATATAAAACACCAGAATTTTGTATCAGATGCCGTGGTTTTGAGATGTATATCTGATATAATCTGCACTAACTCATTTTCAACAGAACATGAGTCCATGTTAAACTGACTTGCTATTTCAGTAGCTAATTCCTCAAAGTTTTTACACGAAAAAGGATAACTCATAAATGATGCGATATTTGCCAATTTACTGAAATCATAAAAACGTATTTCGAATTGGCCCAAAATATTTGATAGTTCTGCCTCATAAATATCATACTTCAACTGAGGAATCCTTGCTTTCAAAGACGGAACATTTTTCAGATCCTTTCTTTTCAGTTGATCTATCATAAGTTGCAATTTACTTTTGAATGCGTTTATTGCGCTAATCATCTCAATAATAGTTTTTCCTTTACCTTGAAGCTACAAATTAATGGTGTTTAAATGCATTGTGATGTCTGTCAAAAAATGCCAAATCAGTCAGCCATTTTCCGTTTTTCAGCATCTGAGTATCATCACCTCTTTCGTCCAGAAAAGCTGTTATTTCGGGCAATAATTCTTGAAACCTTTCTAGGAATTTTCCGCCGCTCAACCACCTGACGTCCGTGTGAAGAACTAAATCAGTGTGTTCAGCTGATTCACTATCTTCCAACTGCAATTTAAAGAGCCGTCGTTGCAAGCTACGTGCACGGATAGAATTCACAATTTTTATTGCAATGCCCATAATCTCCTCCATGTTTAGAACTTTTGAACACAAAACTTGTTGATGTATAATGCAATGGAAGGAGAAAAATGAAGGGAAATCATCATTAGCTCGACACAATGCCACAAAATCGTTTTCGTTTCCAGTCATTGCTGGGGCTCCATCGGTTGTAATGCACACTAGTTTATATATTGGTAGCTTGTAGTTTGTTACAAAATTGAAGAAAACGTCATATATATCTTCGCCACGGGTCTTTCCTTTCAGAGGAATCATTGTCAAAAACTCTTCCTTAGCCGACATGTCATTGAATACCATTCGAATAAAAAATACACAGCTGGGCAGTGTCTGTCATATCGGTGGATTTATCGAACTGTAAAGAAAAGTATGTACATTCCATGATATCATGTTTTAGTTTATCTGCCATGTCCTGACTCATGACTTCAACACGCCTAGTGACAGTCGGACGAGATAACTGAAGTTATCTAATAGCAGACATAATCTCTGTTTTATTTTTAAAATCTCCAAATAAAGTCTCACCCGCTTCAATAAATGCTTCCTTCACAACCAATCCATCATCAAATGGTTTGTTGTGTTTCGCCAATATATGAGATATTTTAAATGACGCGATCTTTGCAGCTTTTGATTGTTTGGCTGGTCTTGTGAACATGGTTTGTTCTTTTTTCAAACAAGTTATCAAATCACGTACTTTTCGTTTTCTTAATTCACTCTGTGACGGAAAATCCTTTTCATAGTTTTTATGAACCGTTTTATGATGCCTTTCTAAGTTCCCACGCTTAGGTATTGCAACTGACGCACGGCAAATGAGACAAATGCACTTATCCTTTACCATACAAAAGAAAAATTCTTCCTCCCAATCGTTACTAAAATGATAAGTTTTACTTTTCTTCGCCGCACTAATTTTGAACTATTTATTAATAAACTTTGTATCGCCTTCAAGTTACAACTCAGACTGACTCCTATTCCTGCAGGCGCAACATTTATATCGGCGCGAACGAAGTCTCGAATGTTCCCGTCAAACACGCCGTCCGAAGTTTCTACAAAAATCGGCGGGAATCAAAAAAACGCGGCTTTTCTTTGACAAGTACCACGCGTTCCTTTGATAAAGCCGCCTTTTGCCGCTAGCAGGGGGTTATTACGACAAAAGAAAGTGATGAGGGGGTTATTCTGGCCTAATTGTGGATCGAATAAATTTTAGTAGTTTATTCATTACATTTTGTTTTAGTTACCTAAAACAAAATCTGTGAATAGTTCTATATCGGAATTTTTTTCTCGAGATCGACTCAAAAAGCACTCGCGATCGACTTGTCGATCGCGATCGACCGTTTGAGCACCCCTGCCCTAAAGATATCAAAAGAACATGTTGGTCCGTCCTATTTTGCATGAACATTTGGGCATGAAAAAGGTCTATTCGAAATGGGCTCCGCGTTTGCTTACAGAGGACCCAAAAAACAACCTGTTGATGATTCTGAGCGCTGTTTGGACCTGTTTAAGCGCAATAAAAAGGATTTTTTCATGCAATAGGTGACAATGGATGAAACATGGATCCACCACTACACACCGGAATCAAATCGGCAGTCAGTTGAGTGAACAGTCGGCTGGGAAGGTTTTGGCCTCTGTATTTTGGGATGCGCATGGAATAATTTTTATCGACTACACTAAGGAGGAAAAAACCATCAATAGCGAATATTACATAAAGTAATTGATACGGCCCCAAATGAACAAGAAAAAAAGTGCTCTTTCATCAAGACAATGTTACAAGTCAATGGTTACGTTGGCAAAATTCCATGAATTGAAGTTTGAATTGCTTCCCTATCCACCGTATTCTCCAGATTTGGCCCACAGTGACTATTATCTATTCTTAGACCTCAAAAAAATGCTCGTGGGAAAGAGATTTGGCTCCAATGAAGAAGTTATCGCCGAAGTCCTGTTTTGAAGACAAAGACAACTCCTTCTACAAGAAGAGGTATAGAAATGATAGAAAAGAGTTGGACTAATTGTATCGCTCTTGAAGGAAATTATATTGATGAATAAAGTCGAATTTTGCAAAAAAGTGTGTTTTAAGTAGCTAGACCAAAAAATTTTCAGCGTAAGTGCTATAATAGCATCCATACTATATGAATTTCGATTTATTTTTTGAACTTTGAAAATGCGTTGGCTTGTTCGGGTACAAGCGAGGCGTCTGCTCTCGTGATATTTTATTAATTAAGGCCCAAATTTTTCAATAATAACTTCGGCAGACGCGTAGGGCCCAATAACCCGGGTAGGCGTGTAGGGCCCAAAACTTGGGACTTATGGTCTTATTTATTCAAAAACTCGAAAAGCGCCCGTTTTTGGCTGGAAAAAGCAGGTCCAGCTTCATCCTCCAGTATAGGCGTCGTCTGCCTTTTGCAGGTTCCCTTTTATTTCATCAAGAACAAACTAAATTTATTGATTTTATATGGTTGAATGAATCGACGTTTCTTGGGGCCTGGGTCTTTTATTTGACTCGCCTGATCGAATGAATAACTAGGTAGACGGTTAGTCGACGGGTCAAAAATTTTAGGTCGCCCTTTGGTCTAATTTTATTCAAATAAAAAACAAATTTATTAAAATACAGAAATGTTAATAATTCCTCAAAATACTAAATAATTAATAAAACTTTTTATTTTCAAATTTCTATTTTAAGTTAATAAAAACATTTATATACACTCATTTTTATATTGTATATTTTAATATGTGTTTGAAATTATGAAAACAGGACCGCAAGTGATAAATACAAAAAATATTCCTTATCGTCGTTAACCATACTTCCTCCTGGCCGATGCAGCTGTGTCCCCTATCGGCTCCAGGAATATATAAAAACAAAAATGTTTATTTTTTCGTCAGAGTATGAGCTCATTGTGTCCTGTGAACGTCTATGAATAATTGACAATTTTCTTTTATTAATTTTTACAATAGTTCCAAGTAATAAGAAGAGTGTTCATGGTAGTGTTATTGTGAGTAAGCCAATTTTTTATTTATTAAAAAAATTGTACAGTATTTGCCAAATTTTTTCAAATTGTTTCTTCGTTTTCTAAACAGTTACTTGTAATGTTTGTTGTACTTCCTGTATCCTATGGTTAAAGCTCTCACACCTTAACTTTCTCAATCCTATCACCCCAATAGGAGTATCGGTGATATTGTGCGGTTACTGCCTCAACAGTCATTCTCCAGGCATCTCGATCCTGCCCGGCCTGACTGGACTTGTGCATACCCATACCAAGAAGAGATCTTACTTGGTCGTGCATACCCATACCAAGAAGAGATCTTACTTGGTCGGACCATCTTGTTGGAGACCGTCCCCGTGATTTTCTACCTTCCCCGTTACTACAAACTCTTTCATGGCATCCACTTTCCTCATAATGTGACCAAAATATTTCAGGTACTAACGTAATAAAAGACATTTGTCAAAATTTCCACTTTTTATTATAAAAATTTTATGACGCATTTTGTTACATGGTAACTTCTTCTGATGCTTTTTGCAATTAACAAACATTTAGGTTTTATTCTACCTTATATCTATTTTTACAATTAGTCTGAAAATAGTTAGAGTATTCCTCGAATTCATACTGATCTTTATAAGGTATATAAATTTAATAATGGGGATTTCCCATAGGTCATATTTATTTCTGTTTGTTCATTTAGAGTGGAACCTGTGTTTTTCAAACGGTTTATGTCTAGACATTCCAAAAGGTTTAACTTTTTTCCCTTTTTTTCTACATGTAATATTTCAAACTGGTCATTAAATTGATGGTTCTGTTCTATTAAATGATTGCTGTATGAAGAATTTATTTTGTTATTAAGAAAACTTCGTTTGTGTTCTGAAAATCTAGTTTCAAGTGAGCGCCCTGACTTGTATGCCCTATGTACACGAACTGCAATTCAATTTATATACCCCTGATTTTTCACCTTTGTTTTGTTTAACTTTCGCATTTTTCCTGAGTGAGTTATTAATTTTTAAAGCTAGATTTATATACAGTGAAGTCTGTATATAACGAACCCGGTTATAACGAACGGATAAAGCGAATCAAATTTGGACGTTTTGTGTCCGTTTATAACGAACTTGCCACTCCCTGTGCTCGGTGTCGCGCGATTTGATTGATCAAAGTATCAAGTGAATGTTTAAGTTTTTATTTTAAAATGAGTACACAAAAACGTAAAAGCGTTTACTTTAAAAGACAAACACAATATTATAAGGAAAATAGAAAATGGAGTTAAACACAGTGATGTGTGAAAATATATATATATATATATATATATATATATATATATATATATATATATATATATATATATATATATATATATATATATGAGGCATTATTTGTCAAGCGGGACACCCTTCTCTCCATTACAGATTTTAAGATGGGAAGATCTGTAGGGCCTCAAAACTTTCTTCAAGACGTGTACTTTAAAATTCCGTTTGGCGATTTTTGAAATTCAGTATGGCGTCGCAACATGGCGGCCATAATCAACCAAAAGGCGACTTTTAACAAAAAAAATTGCTTAAATTTATGATAAACATTTAGTTTAAAGTGTAAAATGGAAAAAAAAAAAAAAAAACCAGTTGTTTTTTTCATATTTTGGGTGTGCCGATTATAAATTCAATTACAAAAATGCAATTTGACATCTGTAAACCTCCAAACCCACTGTCAAAACACCCAAAATAACATCAAACCCGTGTTTACGTTAAATACGGAGTTTACCGATGTTATTATATTTTCGGGTTACTGATTACGAATATGATCTGAGAATTACAAAACTGACAGCTACCAACTGCCAAATCCACTGTCAAAACTGACATAATAACTTGAAAACCGGGTTTTAGGTTTAATACCGATTTTATTCACAATTATCATGTTTTTGAGACCATTTATTATAAATTGAATGTAATTTGACAAAATAAAAAAATTGACAGCTACCAACTGCCAAATCAACCGGGTTTTACTTTTTGGAACATTTAAAAGAGTTTAAGTTGAATTATTTAATCTGGCATATTTGAAATTAGATAGAAAACTTTACATCAAAAATTAGCAGTATTTAAGCTTCATTTTCCAATAGTTAGTTTGGATGTGATTTTAGCAAGTTTATCCTGTACTTCGAAATCAGCCTCCTTGCAAAAAAAAATAATTGACAGTGAAATTCGCAATTAATGAAAATGAAAGACAGTTTTGACCAGTACATTTGGCAAGCTGTCAGTTTTGTAATTCCTATGTCATATCCATATTGGCTTTACCACGTATGACAAAGACAACCAAATAACTTACAGTAAAAATCCATATTTAACTCGTTGCCGATGTGATTTTGTTAGTATTCACCATTGATTTGGCAATTGTTAGCTGTCAAGTTTGTAATTTTGACATCATATTCGTTAACAGTGGCCCCGAAAACATGATATTTGGGAGTAAAATTCGTATTCAACTTAGACCCCGCTTCTTTTATTACTTTGGCAGTTTCGGCAGTTGACTTGGCAGTAGGTAGCTGTCAATTTTTTTATTTTGTCAAATTATAATCAATTTATAATAAATGACCTCAAAAACATGATAATTGTAAATAAAATCGGTATTAAACGTAAAACCTGGTTTTCAAGTTATTATGTCAGTTTTGACAGTGGATTTGGCAGTTGATAGCTGTCAGTTTTGTAATTCTCAGATCATATTTGTAATCAGTAACCCGAAAATATAATAATTCTCGGTAAACTCCGTATTTAACGTAAAACTCGGGTTTGATGTTATTTTGGGTGTTTTGATAGTGGGTTTGGCAGTTGACAGATGTCAAATTGCATTTTTGTAATTGAATTTATAATCGGCACACCCAAAATATGAAAAAACAACTAGTTTTTCCATTTTACACTTTAAACTAAATGTTTATCATAAATTTAAGCCACTTTTTTTTGTTAAAAGTTACCTTTTGGTTGATTATGGCCGCCATGTTGCGCCTCCATATTGAATTTCAAAAATCGCCAAACGGAGTTTTAAAGTACACGTCTTGACAAAAATTTTGAGCCCCTACAGATCCTCCCATCTTAAAATCTGTAATGGAGAGAAGGGTGTCCCGCTTGATAAATAATGCCTCATATATATATATATATATATATATATATATATATATATATATATATATATATATATATATATATATATATATAGAAAAGAGGAAAAGAAATGATAAAAATAATATAGTCAGAAAAATAAAGTAGTATTAAGAAACAATAAATGTAAATCTGTTTGTAAAAGGAAAAGTGAGAAGCTGGCTATTTGGTATCCACCAACGCCATAGAACACACGCACACACACACACACACACACACACACATACAGGGATCGGATAAGGTTTACAAGATGTAGAGGTGTTCACATGCTGATTAGAATCGACCAGAGTTTGTTCCGTTGTATGCAGTCGAAAAGTTTAGAGTAATCTATAGAACAGATATATATTGTTATTTGGAATTTCCTGACGTTTTCTATCATCTGGCGTATGCTGAGAATTTGTTTTCTAGTCCCTCTTTCTGGAATGAAGCCTGTTTGCTAGGTAGATATTTGCGCCAGCAGAAAAGTTTAACAGGCTTGGTTTATTTGCTTTCACAAAAAGAAATAAAACTTAAAAAACGTTAAAGCAGCTTTAAAAAAGTAATTAAAAGTACAAAGTCTCAAAATGACAAAAAATTAGTACCCATCTGCTTATAAAAGAAAATGCAATTAGCAAAAGAGGTATTCCCTGTTGCCATTCTAAACGAAAAACGCATGAAATGTAAATAATATATCATCATTATCATCATCAGCTTATACTGCCCACTGCTGGAAGAAAGCCTCCCTCAGTCTTGGCACATTTTTCTGTTCTGGACCACTTGTCCCCAATTTCCAGACACTCTCGGCAAATCATCAATCTACTGACTTGGTGGTCTACCTCTACTTCGATAGGCTTCGGATCTTGGTCGCTACTCTATAATTTTTTTTGTCCATCATCCATGCTTAAACCTAGCAACATGTCCACTCCAGTTCCATTTAAGATGTAGAATGAATTTGACTGCGTGTATCCCCGTTCTTTTCCTGCTATTGTAATTTCAGATGTGATCTCTAAGAGTCACGCCTAGCACTGACATCTCCATTTTTTTTCATTACACATATTTTGTCGATATTTTTCGTCAGTGTGAGAGCACCGGCTCTGACGTAAGAACGGGTAGTATGCATCTGTCAAAAACTTTTCCTTTTTAAACACATAGGAAGATTAGATTTAAATACATTTTTGTATTGTTTGTCACGTGCCGTCCAGAAGAGACCTATTCTCCGCTGAGTTTCATGTGTTTGGTTGTCTCGTCCTATGCTAACTTCCTGTCCTAGGTATTTATATCGGTGTACTTGCTCAATCTGCACGTTATTCAGTTTTATAGTGTCGTTTCATACAAGATTTGTCATAAACTGAGTCTTGGATAACTTTTAAACCAACCCTTCGTGAAGCTTCTTAAAACATGTGCAGCATAGTTTGTGCTTCTTGCATATTGTCTGTTATTAAGACAATGTCGTCGGAAAACCAAAGGTGATTTAACTTTTCGCCGTCAACGTTGAGCCCCATTTTTTTTCGGTTTATGGTACTGATTGTAGCATACTTTCTAGAAGTGTTACGAAAACCTTGGGAGAGAGCGTATCACCCTGGCGCACTCCTCTTTCGATTTGAAATTTGCTGGTGGGTTGGTTAATTTGTGTTTTGACATTAGCGGTAACAATTTCGTATATGTATTTAATGACACTGGAGTATGGATGATCAATACGACATTTAGCAAGCGTTTCAACAGCTGGTTTATAGAATCAAAAGCCTTTTCGGAGTCCACGAAATCTGAGCATCAGAGGCTTATTATATTCTATACATTTTTCGATGAGGACTTTAACCGTAAGCAGATGGTCGTTTGTTCCATAGCCTGTGCGCAAACCTGCCTGCTCTTTTGAAAGAAACAACTCAAATTTATTTGTTAGACATTTGGCAAGTATTTTAGTGAATAATTTGTACATATGACTGAGGAGGTTAGTGGATTGATAGTTTGTAAGGTCTAAAATATCTCCTTTCTAATGCATATAATGCATAATGATAATAGCTGCATCATTCCATTGCGATGGAGTTATTCCTTCCAGGAGGCATTTATTAAATAACATTTTCAGAGCTTTGATATTTTGTTGTCCTCCTTGTTTAATTGCCTCTATTATAATATTGTCCTCACCGGGGGCTTTTCCATTTTTCATGTCCTTCATGGTTGATGTGATTTCTTCTTCTGTGATCTCTTCCCACCCCTATATATACGATACACAAAATAAATACATAACACACGACACTGAACAAGATTTTGAGGCTGACGCAAGTCGCACTCGATTATTTTTTATTGACTTGTAATTTCAAATAGGCTTTTTCTTCTGATATATATATATATATATATATATATATATATATATATATATATATATATATATATATATATATATATAGATATTACTATAGAGGTTTTCACGGATGGTGGAATGTAATACATTAAAATTCCGAGTTTCAATCAGTTCCTCTAACAATGAATTTTGCACGACGTTTCGCCAAAATGTCATTTGGCATTTTCAAGTGGTCCCGCTGCTGCTGCTACTCGATACTGTGATCTTGCTGCTTCCGCTCGAAGCTAACTCAGTTAGCTTCGAGCGGCAGCAGCAGGAAGATCACAGTATCGAGTAGCAGCAGCACCGGGAGCATTTGAAAATGCCAAATGAGATTTTAAAACAGATGAACGGTTCACACTATATTCATTTAGCCAATATTTCATTTAGGTCCGAGGTTGGGACCTTCATCAGGGCACAAAATGTAGCATGTAAATTAATCTAACAAGAATGACCAAAAAGTTCCTTCTACTGGTCATTTTTGCTAATTTTAGGTTAAACTTAGCCCAATTTCGGAAAAGGTTTGTTGTTTCCGTTCCATATCTATTGTTTAAATCTTGAAAAAAACCCCATTTCTATAACAAATAAAGAGAGAGAAAGCAAAAGTTGCCGTATCTAACAAAATCCTAAGTTATGAAACTAGTTGGGGAACTCGGCAAAAAAGGACATCAACAGATGTTCACACTATATTCATTTAGCCAATATTTCGGTCCTACATATACATATATATATATATATATATATATATATATATATATATATATATATATATATATATATATATATATATATATACATACATACATACATACATACATACATACATATATATATATATATATATATATATATATATATATATATATATATATATATATACATATATAGTAGGTTGCGAAGTATTGAACCTATTTATTTAAGTCAAAGCTGAGACAATTGTTTTGTATATTTTGAAAGAACTGTATTGACCTAATATGTGCCATTTTGATCGATGACCTTCTGCCATTCTTTTGGCAACACCGTAATCCCGGCACTATAGAATTCCTGTGGTTTCAGGGCATAACACTGGTGGTTTCGACAGGCCTCTTTTCAAACTAACTTAACATCATTCAGGAAGTTCAGCAGAGACCGAAACAATGGGTAGTCTGACGGTGTAAGGTCTGAGCTATAAGGTGGATGCTTTAAAACTTTTCAGCCAAGCTCTATCAATTTTTGCTGAGTCATCAAAGATGGTGGTTTCATGTTGTCATGGTAGAAGCCGACACTTTTTTCTGTTGACTAGCACCGGCCGAATTTTTTCAATCATTTACTTCAGTTTTGTCAATTTCGAATAGTAGAGTACAGACTAAATCGTTTGGCCAGGCTGGAGTAGCTCATGATGCACTATTCCCTTCCAACAACCACTTCAAAGGCGATAGTACAGAACCCATGGCTGCGCCTGAAGTATATACATGAAATGTTTGTTGGAAAATTATATATGTAGATGACATACATGTTTCCATTAAATCTACGAATGATATATCAAGGATGTTTGCTATTACAGAAATAGTAAAAAAGAGTAAGTTAATTAATTTGGTCTTTTTACATAACTGGGGTTTTTTTTTCCAGCTTCTTTATTAAAATCAAAACGGACTGCTGAGAATTACCTAACGCAATAGGGCTTTTCATAGGGCTGCTGGCGTGTATTATACTGCAAGCTGCCTTTTGAAGGGCATTGTTGCCAAGGTTTTCAACGATATACACTGAATATATTTAACCACCACTATATTACTTAGTTAGGTATACTGGCTTATGTTTATAAAAACAACACACTTAAAAACGCACTGATTTTCGGACTTTAACTTTAGAACATTTAAATAACCCGCCAAACAACAAATGACAATCGGCACTGCAAAATCATTTTGTGGATTTTAAGTGATGCTTAATCCTCCTATAAACTCACTTTTCTTCTAAACTTAATAATAAAGAAAAAGCCCATATGTTGCACACTTTCCGCCTGTGACTATATAATCACTATCACTATAAGGAGTTGATTGATTGGTCCGTTACTTTGTGACAGTACATTTTAACAATAAAATTACTTAAATACTTTCATAACTGTCACTAAATGTATTTGTAAAGATTTTACAATTGCGTTATCGCGATTTCGTAGTACAACTACATTGTCAAACGCTTAACTAAGACTAAAACAGATTTTTGGTATTTTATGTTTATATGATGAACAGATGTGGGTCTATTATGTACTAAAACAGTTGGATCAGAACGAAATTTGCTACGTCTAATTGACTATTCAGTAAATTTATAGGTATTATGGTCCTTTGAATGTCTGTAAATTTCTATGGATTCTAAGAAATTGAGTTTTGATCCTTTAGGTGCCGTATGGAGTATTTGTAAACAATTGATATTGGGAAAAGTATGGCTTGTTTCTAAGAAATGTTTAGCAAAGTTTGATTTTTCATTTTTTAGCCTATAAGAGGCGCGCGAATCTTGTTTTGAAATTCCGTAACAGCTATTGCACTCTTGACAATTAAGTTTTCTTAATTAATTTCTGATTTATTGTGTTTCTTAGTTTTATCTTGGGCACTGAAAAATATATTGGATCATTTTTGAGCGGGTTTTAAAGCTATTCTTGTTTTTTCGGCCGTGAGAACTTGGGATATTTTATTCTAGATGGGACTAAAATATGTCAGAGGTATGAATGTTTTCTTTTCTCGGTATTCCTTTACGGGGTAGATTAAGCTGAAAGTGATTTGTTTTCGTTTACGGCTTATTAAGGTATTAATTATTTTACGTTGGAAGCCGTTATTGAGTGCTATTTTTTTGATTGTGTCCAGTTCTTTTTTTTTAATTATTTTTACTAAGAGGTATATTAAAGGCTCTATGGATCATATATCTATAGGCTACCAGTTTATGAGAGTTAGGGTGTATTGAGTCAGCTGGGATGGTGACATCTGAAAAGGTTGGTTTGCGGAATATATCGAATTCTAGTCTATTTCCCTTCTTTGAAATTGTAACACCTAATAATTTATTTTATTATCTGTTTCCTTTTCCAGTGTAAATTTTATGTTGGGGTGTATATTATTTAGATAATTTAAAGTAGAATTTAGTTCAATATCATTTCCATAGAAATATACTAAGATGTCGCCCATATATCTAAACCAAAAGAGAATATTTTTTGCGTATTGAGTTTTTAGAAAACTATTTTCCAATTCTGACATAAAAATTTCCGCTAGCAAAGGACTAAGTGGACACCCCATGGCAGAGACCATTTCTTTGTTTGAAAAATTGATTATTGAACTGAAAATAATTTCCGGTTATACAAAATTCGAACAGTTTCAATATATCTTGTTGTATTGTTATATTGATGTTTGATGTTTTTTTGTAGCATAAGTTTAGTAATTTCTAAACAATCTTTATTTGGGATATTGGAGAACATATTGGTTACATCGAATGAAACTAAAGGGCGTTATTTGGGATGGAGATATTTTTAAGTTTATTTGTGAGGTCAATAGAGTTTTTGTGTTGTATTTTGGATTGAATTGTGTAATTTCTTTAAAGATAGTGTTGAGATGTGTTGTTAGAAAAGTTTATAAATATGAGATAGTAAGCTAATCGGGCGGTAATTGTCCAACTTCCTGATATTTCCCTTTTTGTGTAGAAGTATTACTTCTGATGTACTCCATAATGTTGGTATTTTGCCAGTTTCTAGACATATGTTGAAAAGTTTGACCAATTCTTGTTTTAAGTCCTCTCTGACCTCCAATAGCATTTCCGATAAAATACCATTAGGGCCTGCTGTTTTGTTACGCGGCACTTCCTTCAGTGCGTTATTGACTTCCTCTACAGTAACTTCTAACAGACTTGGTTCTTCATTGGCTATTGTTTTGGACCTGTAGAGTTCTTTATAACAGATGCTTATTTCTGAGTTTACTTTGTCCCTATTCGTTATTACTTGTCCCTTACTATTTTGTAATTTAATAATCTCTTTTCTTCCGTTATTCAGTTTCTTGCTTATTACTTTCGGGCCTTTATTTCCTACGATGGTTTCCAAAATCACTTTATGGTTGTGTGTTTTTATGTCTTATCTGATCAACTTGTTAAACGCCGTCCACTATATAAGTTTATGTAAAATGACAATACTCTAGAAATGCAGTTGAGAAATCATTTTGAGGCTACATAATCTGTCTTATTTTACGCACAAATCAGTTACAATAATTTAAGATATTACACTATATCAGAGAGGCATTTTTACCAAATTTCTGATTCCACAAAGCTTATTTCTGAAATATAGAAACGAACTATTTACCTACTATATATGAAATATATTACGATATATTATAAATTTATTAAACAATAATATTGAAACAATTCTTAAGCTGTTGAAACGACACAATTTTCATAAACCAACGAACAGTCTTCATTAAGTAAAGCTCTGACACTCGAGTCAAAATAAATAAGTAAATCTAACCTCATTTGTGTTCTGACAGATCGATACAAGTATTATAACTGTCTGCATCCTGTGGGGTTATATTTGAGACATCCATCTAGCGTCATCCTTTGGTCAATTTCAGTCTCTTGGCTCTGCATCATATACTTTCTATAAAGAGCAGATCTAAAAAAAGTCCAGTGCTATTTATCTATCTACTTATATATACACCCAATGTATATATATATATATATATATATATATAAGATTATATATATCTTTAAATATACATGTAAGATTTTTAATTAAATGGCCATTTATGACCTGATCAAAAAGTGGCTAAAACTTGACCATAACTTGGAAAGGATATCCTCATATCAACAAGGTACATAAAATTTCGAAGTCATCAGGTCAAAGAACATAGAAAGATGTACCTGGTTATTAATTTGACTAAAAGATATAAAATGAGCAAAAATGGCCATTATATAAACGAGAAAAATATTATCAGAATTCACGATGAATAATTTTTAATAAATCGCATGGATAAACTTATAATATGGTACATTATATAATGATTTTTAACGTGTTTTACGGCAATCTAGCGAGTTTTTCCTTTTTTCCGCAAAAAATTGCATGTTGAGCTGTAAAAAAAACGTTACATATGTATAATATACAGTGTGACAATTTAAGTCCGTGTCATATGGTTTTTTTTTTAAATAATCACTAGCCTAGAACTCGTTATTGCATTCATTTGTGCTTCAAATAATATCAGAAATAATCTATTTAAGAACAAAATGAAGTCGTGCCCATAATTTTTTTATAGAATATTAAAATTCACACATTATCATGAATCATATTTGATGCAAAGTTCGATTAGCTTTTGTTTTTAAACAGAAAAATGTTTTCTCTTTTAAGTATTTTGATAGTGAACACACTTAAACGTTTGTAAATTAAACACAAATCTTACATTTTGATCTTTTTAGTAATGCATTTAAATTTTTAACAATGTAATGTTTCTTACCATGAACACCAAATTAACAACTTGCTGCTTTATCCTATTTGTTTTTTTTTTATACTTCAGCTAAAACCACTTTTTAGATCAATAATACATTTTAGAGTCTATTTAGCAACCGTAATAAAAATATTACACATATTCTAGTTATTAATTTGGCAGTTACGCGTTAATAATACCACCGAAAAACTACATTAAAATGCTTCGGTGTTATTATTGACGTAACTGCTAATTTAAAATAAATCCAGCCATATTTTAGTCGTGGCTATCAAAATTAACGTTCTTAAAATTAGAAAGACCCTTTAAAGTTTTGCGGATTTCCTCCTGAAAACTTACCTTCTACGGGAAAAAAGCTAAACAGGGAAATTAACACGCTAAGCAAAACTCGATATTTCTATGCGTTTATTAATAGTAGGCCCTGGAAACAATTGAGAACTAGAGATCACAATGGAAAGAAACAACATGCTTTCTCTTCAAGAAAAAATTGAAATTGTTTTATTGTGTGGGGAAAATACACCTCATCGCACTGTTAAAAATGTTTTTAACGAGCGTGATTCTGAAAAAAACTTGCAGCAATCTACTGCGAGCCGAATTATAAAAAAGTTTAAATCGACTGAATCTGTGGGAAATGTTTTCCGAAAAAATCGTGTTGCACGTAAACATACCGAAGATACTAAGTTAGATGTGTGCTTAAGTGTAGTGGAAGAAGGCAAAACCAGTGTTAGAACTATTTCGAAGTCTAAACCGGAGATCGACAGGAAAAGTGTACGTACAATTTTACAGAAAAATAAATTTAAACCATACAAACCGAAATTGATAAACACTCTACAGTATAGAGATTTTAATATTGTTGTTATTTTCATTCTGGTACCAAGGTAAAATAGAAGAGGACTCCAAATTTCCGTACAATGTTTTATGGACTGATGAAACCACGTTTACTAACGGTGTAGTAAGTTCACAGAATAGTCGATGGTGGGCCCAAGAAAATCCAAACTTCATAATTGAGTGTCGTGACCAATACTCGTTTAAAACTAACGTTTTTTGGTGTGGCATTGTAAATGATCAAATAATAGGGCCATATTTTCTTAGACATAATTTAAACTCACAACGATATTTAGATTTTTTTAAATAACGAAATTTTAGAATTTCTGAATACCATGGGTGTGGTTCTAAGATATGCTGTATGGTATCAGTTAGATGGTGCACCAATACACAATACTTTGCAAGTACGAAACACTTTAAATGAATTATTTCATGGCAGGGTCATTAGGCGAGATCAGGATAATTGTTGTCCACCTTGATCGCCCGACATCACCCCATTGGATTTCTATTTATGGGGTTATCTCAAACAAAAAGTATACAAGTTTAGACCATTTAGAGATATCGATCATCTAGAAACTATAATTAGGCAGTGTGTTCAGGAGATACCCCCGAGATTGTAAAAAATTCCGTCAAAGAAATTTCTGGAAGAACCATTCGTTGCATTGTACGAAACGGTGAACACACCGAAATGTAGAATACAGTAATACCCCGCTTTACGCGAGGGATACGTTCCGAAAAAAATCGCGTTAACTGAAATTCGCGTATATCGAGGTTTATGATTAAACATAGTCAAAATTTAATACAAAAAAATACAAATCATTTTAATCAATCACTTTAATTCTAAGAACACTTTATGCAATACATACTCTTATTTTTTACGGAAAAATACATCTATTGTCTTTTGGGTAACGTTTTGTTTACGTTCTTGTAAAATACGTTCATAACACCCAACACTGTTTTTAATTGTTTGACACACGGTCAAGACACGGTCATCATTATTGTCTATACTCTGCAATATGTCCAAACCTGAATAAATTTTTGAAAGTGCATTTTGTATTTCCCCTGAAGATAAAACTTTCTCTTCTACTTGTTCTTCCTCATCGTAGATAGGATTATTCTGTAACTCGATCAGATCTTCATTGCTAATAGGATCGTCGTGCGTTGCTACAAGTTCTACGAGATCTTCTACCGTGACATCTTCAAGTTCAGACCCCTCAATCATTGCAGCAATGTCTTCAAGCACTTGTCTCTGCATCTGGACAATTCTTCTAGGTGCTTCCACTACATCTGGCCAAAGATTACGCCACACCCCATTCATACAACTCATTTTTAACTTCCTTCCAAGCCTCTTCTATGTTGTGAATAGACTTCATAATGTTGTATGACTTCCACCACTCTCGCATAGACTGTCTTCCTTCCCCGTCAGTTTCATGAATTAGTTGGCTAAAAGTGCGGCGATGGTAATAAGCTTTGAAGTTTGCTATTGCTCCCTGGTCCATAGGTTGTAATATTGACGTAGTGTTTGGTGGAAGGAACTTTACGTACACTTTTAAGTCTCTGGGCGTATCAAGTGAGGTTGGATGTCCTGGGGCATTGTCTAAGAGTAATATAACTTTAGGTTCAAGCCCATTTCTGTCACAGTATGATTTGACTGATGGGCAAAAACTATTAGAATACCATTCTTGAAAAATTTCCCGTGTAACCCACGCCTTTCTGTTTGATCGCCACACAACTGGTAGACTTGTCTTGTCTGTGCCTCGCATTGCACGGGGTGTTTCTGAATGGTACACTAGTAAAGGTTTCAGTTTGAAATCACCAGTGGCATTACCACCCCAGCAGAAGTGTTAGTCGATCTTTCGCAGCTTTGAAACCACTGGCTTGACGTTCTTCCTTAGAAATGAATGTTCGAGATGGCATTTTTTTTCCAGTAAAGTGCGGTCTCATCAACATTGAAGATGAGACAAGCAGGAATTTTCTCTCGTCTAACGAAGTCTTGAAACTTGTCTGGAAACTCAGCTGCAGCTTGAATGTCCGCGCTGGCCGCCTCGCCTGTTATGTGGATATTGTGAAGATTAGAACGCTGCTTGAACCGATGGAACCAGCCTCTGCTGGCAGCAAAAGTCGGAGTGGCACTCCCTTCTCCTTCTTTTGTTTTCAGCATCTCATACAAAGATTTTGCTTTTGTGCATATGAGATCTTGACTTAGTGGTGTGTTCTTCTTATTCAAATCTTCGATCCAGACTGACAGTAATTTCTCCATTCTTTCTAAGATAGATGATCTCGAACGAGAAAGTTTTGTTGCACTTATAGGTGTTGAACCTTCGCTGGAGATTTTAATTTTTTTCCCGATTTTTATAAATCGTTCTCACAGTCGATTCTGAGAGTCCAAAATCTCTCCCAACAATTGTTGCTTTGCCTCCATTTTCCATTCTTCTTAACACTTTCATCTTCAATTCCAAAGTGACGCTTTTACGCTCTTTTTTCTTTACAGGCGGCATTTTTAACGTAGGGTTAAATTATGTATGTATGTATCTCCAATAAATATTAAAACAAAACTGCCAGCCGACCGAACTAACATTACGGAACAAATGAACACACGAAACGAACGAGGAGTATTGCAATATGCCTGTATTTGATACAAAGTATTTATTAAATAGGTTAAAATAGCCAATTGTTAATTTAGCGTTTATAGAAAGAAACATTACATTGTAAAAACTTTAAATACATTACTAAAAAGATCGAAATGTAAGATTTGTGTTAATTTACAAACGTTCAAGTGTGTTCACTATCAAACTACGTAAGCGAGAAATGTTTTTAATTTAAAAACAAAAGTTAATCGAACTTTGCATCAAATATGATTCATCATAATGTGTGAATTTTAATATTCTATAAAAAAATTATGGACACGACTTCATTTTGTTCTTAAATAGATTATAGGTGCCTAGTTTTGGACAAATTAAATGATTTAAATAAGGTTGCAATAAATCAAGATGAAAAACAATTGCCGAAATGTCAAAAAACTGACAAAAATTCAAAATTGTAGTAGGCCGTTGAAATTTGACAAACAGATCTGGAATCACAAAATAAACCATTTTGTCTAATAACTTTTTTTTTAAAATTTGGCTAAATTATGCGTTTTTTTCAAAAATTTTTACGAAAATATCATTTTTGACAGGTGACGTCATGCGTAAAAATAACTTGCTATACTTTATTTCTGATATTATTTGAAGCACAAATGGATACCATAACCAGATCTGGGCTAAAGTGATTATTTAAAAAAATCCCATATGATGCGGACTTGTCACACTGTATATAAAATGCAACGTCTCTCTGTATGTTTGTCTGCCTATCTGTCCGTTAGTGAGCTTATGTCTTGAGAACCACTTATCCGATTTACATGTTTTCTTTTTTTTTAATTCATACATTTGTTCTTTGGCCAGGTTATCCTTAATCTTCTATAATATATATAAAATGCATTGTCTCTCTGTCTGTCTGTCCGTTAGATTAGATTTATACATATGTTCTCTGGCCAGGTTATAATATGTATTTTATTACGTTAGATAATATAAGAAATAAGCAGTGACGATACTAGTGAATCAAGTCGCAATATATATAAAATGCAACGTCTCTCTGTCGGTCTGTCTGTTAGGGCGCTTATCACTCGAGAACCATTTATCGAATTTATGTGTTTTTTTTAATTCATACATATGTTCTCTGGCTAGGTTATATAATAATAATAATCTATATAATATATATAAAACGCAACGTCTCTCTGTCTGTCTGTCTGTCTGTCCGTTAGTGTGTTTATCATTCGAGAACCACTTATCCGATTTACGTGTTTTTTTTTTTTAATTCTGAACTTTTATCAAAAAAAAAAACTATAATATATAAAATGCAACGTTTCTCTATCTGTCTGTCTGTTAGTGCGCTTAGTACTCAAGAACCACTTGTCTGATTTACGTGTTTTTTTTTTTTAATAAAATACATATGTTCTCTGGCCAGGTTATAGGATATATTTTATTACGTTAGGTAACATAAGAAATAAGCAGTAACGAAAATAGTGAATCAAGTCCACGCGAGCGGAGCTGCGGGCTCGGCTTTATTATATATATATATATATATATATATATATATATATATATATATATATATATATATATATATATATATATATATATATATATATATATATATATATGTAAATATATATATATATATATATATATATATATATATATATATATATATATATATATATATATATATATATACATACGACGGAAATGTTTTATATTGTCGAGTTTGCGAGAAAAATGTTTCATGCACAAAAAAGTTTCAAATTGCATGTCAAGACAAGTCTTCATATCGCAGGATTGCAAAAAAAAGGCTCACGACAACAACTTATAACAGCAGCAAGTAGAAGTGATTCCACTTCTAATGGCAAACAAAAAAACCACTTTAGCATGGATTTATGTGAAGCATTACTTGCAAGTAATATTCCTCTCCACAAACTTACAAATCCTACATTCAAAGATTTTCTGCGAAAATATTGCTTGAATCAAAAAATACCACACGAATCAACACTGCGTAAAAATTACATACCAACAATTTACCAACATGTTCTGGAAGAAATACGTAATGAACTTAAGGATGGCATTATTTGGATTTCAGCTGATGAAACTACCGACAGTTGTGGTCGCTATATTGCGAATTTAATTGTGGGTGGATTAAGATTAGAGTCTTCTTTCTATTTGGTGGCCTGCAAAGAACTTGACAAGACAAATCATTCTACGATCGCCAGATTTGTGAATGAGGGTATTAAAAAAATATTTCCTGAATCTTCTGCAGATGAAAGAGTGTTTATATTTCTCTCAAATGCTGCTCCCGATATGATCAAGGTAGCCAAAGTCCTCCAAGTATTTTATCCAAATTTAATTCACGTGACGTCCTTTGCTCACGGAGTCTATCGACTCGAAGTACGATCCACGTTTGGAAATGTAAATAAACTGATTTCATCAGCAAAGAAAGTGTTTCTTAAGGCACCTGCTCGCAATAACGCCTATAAAGAAAAACTGCCAAATGTGCCTTTAGCTCCCGAACCAGTGGTAACTCGATGGGGAACATGGATTGAAGCTGCACTATTTTACAATGAACATTTCGAGGCCATCAAAGGTGTAGTAAATGACTTCGATAGTGCAGAGGCTATGGCAGTTCGTCAATCCAAGGAAGCATTTAACGATTCTGATATTTAAAAAAAACATAGCTTTGATTAGCATTCACTTTTCCCAAATACCTGCGGGTATTAAAAAGCTTGAAACTCGAGGTTTGGCGTTGACCGAATCAATTCAGTTAATGAATAAAATCCGTCAAATAAACTCCACATTGCCAGATGTATTCCCGCGTAAAGTTAAAGAAAAGTTTGAAAACATTTTGTGCAATAATCCAGGCCTTGAACCTTTGTGTCAAATTGATAGTTTTATTAATGGGACGGGTGAACTTTTGCCAGAAACAATAAGTGCTAACATAGCATCCAAATTCAAATACTGCCCAGTTACCTCAGTGGATGTGGAACGGTCTTTTTTCACTTAACACATGGGCTGAAAAGTCCCGGGCCTAACACATAGATGGCGCTAGTTTTATTGCAGTCACCTTTTTTTCAGTTAATACTAACATTCAAAAGACAGCTGTTAAAATTTCATGATATCCTATTCATTAGTTTGTGAGTTATTGTGCTAAGAGTGACGCTACTTTTGTTATTTTCAAAACAATGGATCAAAAACAATTTCGTGTTTTAATTTTACACTGCTTCTTGATGGGAAAAAATACCGTTCAAGCGAAGCAATGGCTTGAAAAGTGTTATGGGGACTCCGCTCCATCAGAAACAACAATAAAACGTTGGTTTGCTGACTTCAAACGTGGTCGTAGAGACACCGATGATGCAGAACGCAGTGGACGTCCAAATGAGGCGGTAACACCAGAAAACATCAAAAAAATCCATAAAATCGTTTTGAATGATCGAAAAGTGAAGTTGCGTGAGTTAGCTGACATCGTAAAGATATCAAAAGAAACGTGTTGGCTTTATATTGCATGAGCATTTGACTATGAGAAAGCTCTGTTCAAAGTGGGTGCCGCGTTTGCTCACTGTTGATCAAAAACAAGAACGTGTTGATGATTCTGAGCAGTGTTTGGCCATGTTTAAACGTAACAAACCGGAATTTTTGCGTCGATATGTGACAATGGATGAAACATGGATCCATCACTTCACTCCGGAATCAAAACGATCGTCATCTGAGTGGACAGCAACTGGTGAACCTCGTCCAAAGCGCCCGAAAGCACAACAATCGGCTGGAAAGGTTATAGCCTCGGTATTTTGGGATGTGCGTGGTGTAATATTCATCGACTATCTTGAGAAAGGAAATACCATCAACAGTGAATATTATATAGCGTTATTGGTTATAAAAATATTTTAAGTGATCGAAGACACAATCTTACTACCCAACATTTGGAACAATACCTTATTGTTACGTGTACGTGTAGAATACAAATGTTAAGTAATTTTAAAAAATGTTAAATAATTGTTAATTAAATTTAAACATCGTCGATAAAGTGTTAATTTTATGCTGATTTTGAAATATAAAACTAAAAAATACTACTATTATTATTTAATATTGCATATTTTGACCCTTTTCATGCATATTTTAAGCATTTTTCATGCATATTTGCATGCATATTTCAAGTTTTTTATGTTGCATATAATCCAGTCTCTAATAATAAATAAATAAAAAATAAATAAAAATAAAATAAAATCATGCAAACAAAAATTTCTTTTTAAGTTTTACAAATTATAAAGCAATAAAAATAAAAACTATTAGTATCATTGGAAAGCTGAAGGTCTCCTTTTTAAAAAGCTATCTTAAAATTTTTTTTTACGTTCTGAAAACGAGTAATATCGATTAATTTTCAAGCGGTGCGCGTAGATTTTCAAATTAATCTGTTTGGCGCCCTACACTTTTTGAAACACCTGTCCGAATTTTTAATAAATTATCACGCCAAAAAAAAAAAAATCTGGAAAAAAAATCTATATACTATTTTTGTGTAAATTTCCTGCTCTTTCACGTGGTTTTCGATATCTTTTTTATTTTTCCAGATATTACTACGTCCAAAAAACTACTTGTGTGCCAAAAGGCAGCCTGTTAACATTTAATGAGAGCTCAAAACCCCTGGCGACTGGGCTATAAGTAGTAACCTAGTATTTGTCGTATTAATTCAATTAAAAATTATAATTTGTAAACTATTTTTACCTTGTAACTAACCCGTCTGAACTTACCTGGCTTCCCATATAACCGTCCCATTTGGATTTATTATACACTGTGTATAATTTGGACAAGTTAGACCGGTCACCGGGTAGTTGGGTACTACACTGCTCAGTCCACTTTGCAGCTCCAACTGTGTTAGAAAATTGTCCAAGAGACCACCTGCAGTGTAGTCTTCATCGTCTGCTGTTACATTTTGTGAGGAGGCCTAATAATAAATAATAAAATAACTAAAAATATTTCTTAAAATTAGTCTAAATTCTGAAGTTATTCAAAACTACGAGTATGCTGTTGAAGTTAGCTACTCAGCTATGTACGAGGAACGTTGAATAATTAACGAGACAAGCAGCAATAGTGGGAAAACTACTGAATATTTTTAAATGAAACTTTCTGAGGATCAAGTGGGTAACCTTGGCGACGGATTTAATTAGTTGTTTGAAAAAAAATAGTCAACATAACTTAATTTGTTCATTTGAAAATGTTCGCTCCACTCGAAATGTATATGTCAGAGGAGCAACGTTCAGTCACAATAAACATAAAACACAGTAGCGACCCTCAAGAAAATTTTTAGGTTCTTTTTTTTTTATCACGCATGCATTTGCTATCATACAACAACATGGGTGCCAGCGCGATCGCGGGTTGTGTTTACATATGGATTTCAAGGAGAATCTTTTTATAACGTGCTCTAAAAATCATTATTAATAATTTTCCAATAAGTAAGTGACTCGTTTGTCGTTACAATTGAAAATAATTATAAATAAATAACGGGTCAAGTGCAAGTCGAACTTGCGCAATTAGTGTTCCGTACGTTGATCTACACCCTGTGGAGAATATTTCAGATCTTTTTCAAAATTTTTTGATCAGTACTTTTGGAGATGTGGGAAGGGGCAGCAATTTTTCGCACGTTTTTAAAAATTATACAAAGAGAAAGGTGGGCAAACTGGGTATTACACTATATATATTTTTGAACTCGTGTTTTTACAAGCTTTCATTTGACATCCCAGTCGATGACCTGGTAATTTTTTTTTCACTTCCGATTCCAACCCCCAAAACCCTTAAATCAAAATTTAAATTTCCCAGCAGGGGGGAACTCTCTCTCTAGTTCCCTCCCTTGTCCATTGTTGGACGTAAGCCTCCTCTAGACGTTTCCAGTGTTCTCTATTTTGGGACGTTGCGATCCAGTTGGTTGTGATTATTTTTAGGTCGTCTGACCATCTTGTTGGTGGTCTTCCTCGATTGCGTTTGTCGGCTCTCGGTCACCATTCTAAAATTCTCTTTGTCCACCTATTGTCCTGAAATCTTGCCACGTGGCCGGCCATCTCCATTTTAATCTTGTTAAACTTGATGCAAATTCGATCATCAAATTAATAATTAATACTTAATAATTAATACTTTATAAAAAATATCACTATTCATTCTTAAAATATATTGTTTCAAACACTTTTTTTTATTTTATTGATCCAATATGACGGATGGGAAGGGGGGTCGCTAATATTTAAAAAATATCTAAAAAAAGTCGCGATTAAAAAAAAATTAAGAACCACTGTTCTAGATACTACCATTCAATAGAAAGCTCTTACTATTGTTATAAATATATTTATAAAATTTGTAAATGGTATACACAGTCAAATGCCACACCGAGGGCACAGAATATCCCAGTAGGATTTCTACTGTCCCCATGAACATCGCTGCTGCGTTTTCTATGAAGCTGGAGGAGCAATTCGATATGATCCTGTACTTATGCAGAAAATAATAACACAGTGAATCAAATAAGTGTTATTGACCTAAACAAGAATACAATCAAGTTAATCAAGGGTTAATACCTTGAATTACTGGGCCTCCCTTGAGACTCAATTAATAAAAAGTAATAATATGTGTATTATACTTACCAAAGGGACACAAAATACAAGTATAACACTGAATTTCCACATTTTGTTTTAAAAAATTCGACAAAAATTGTTCGTTGGGTGAATCATCCAAAAAAAAAATACTGACTAGGATTAAGATACCCAATTATTATCTCTGGATGAAAAGAAAAAGCATTACGGATAAGCGGCATTTCCTTTTAATTTTAAAACAAAGGTATCTTATCAAATATTATCATTTATTAATCAATAAAACTATTGGTTTAGAACAAAATAAAACACAAACAAAAACCATAATAAGTCCAGGGTTATTGTTTATATTTGGAGACAAAAACGTTAGTTTGTTCTACTGCAATATAACATTTACACTTCTATAATCTGTAATATATATAAAATGCAACGTCTCTCTGTCCGTTAGTGCTCTTATCATTGGAGAACCACTTATCCGATTTACGTGCTTTTTTTTTTAAACATGCATATGCTTTTTGGCCAGGTTATAGGCTATATTTTATTACGTTAGGTAACATAAGAAATAAGCATTGACGATAACAGTGAATCAAGTCGGAAAAAAGTCTGCCACTAGCGCGTTCTCTTGCAATACGCTGCCTAAACCATTAAATATGGAACAATATCACGTAGCAAAGAATAATATATATATATATATATATATATATATATATATATATATATATATATATATATATATATATATATATACTACTCAGTATATATCACCTACTATACCAAACACTTTATTTTTGTACTCGAGCGCGTTTCATCAGGAGCGATGATTGATATATATATATATATATATATATATATATATATATATATATATATATATATATATATATATATGCAACGTCTTTCTGTTTGCCTGTCTGTCCGTTAGTGCGCTTATTACTCGCAAACTACTTATCCGACTTACGTGTTTTTTTTAAATTTATATATATATTTTTTCTGGTGAGAGACTAAACTTAAGTTTTAAAAGACAATTGGATGGTTAATAGGTACTAAATTTAAATTAAGAGGTCATAAAATTGGGTTAATTACAGGTAGTCTATCTTAACACGGCATCTGATATGGGGGTATTTCCAAATTCTATTTGAGTGTTCGTTATTAGTGTTCCGTACGGAACACTTATAAGATCACTTCGGTGTCTGTCCGTCTGTCACACCCGATTTTCTCCGAAACTATTTGTCATAGAAAGTTGAAATTTGGTAATAATATAGGAAATTGATGGTCTCATCAGAGCCATGTAGTTTTGAAAGTTAAATTTTGACTTAAGGGGTTAGTTTTGGGGGGGAAATCAGAAGTAAAAAAAAAATTTTTTTACTAGGTAATCGAGTGTGGTGTTAAATGAAAGCTTGTGAAAACACGAGTAAAAAATATATATATAATGTAATACTTGCGCGCACTTTTCTTTGTATTATTTTTAAAAAATCGCGAAAAAATCGCTGTCCACCCGCCTTATCTCGAAAAGTACTTATCAAAAAATTTTGAAAAAATTCTGAAATATTCTCCACGGGGTGTAGATTGAACGAAAATTATCACGAGTGCATTACCTTTAATAATTTATCTGGTATATAAAAAAAACAAAAATTTCAAGGTCATCAGATTTCAGTAAAGATTGGAAACAAACTTTGTTGAAAACTCATTTGGGGTGTGTTTTGTGAAGTCACTGATCATTTTATACCACCCTAACAAAAATTTTTATTTTAAAAACAATCAACGTACGGAACACTAATTGTGCCAGTTCAACTTGCACTTGACCGGTTTTTTGAAGTTAGAAAGCAATACTGACCACAGAGTGAAATGAAGTTTCAACGGTGATTTTGAACTCAGCATCCCAAAAAACATACGAATATATGCACTGAGTCTCTATTTTACCATTAAACAGCATTTTTAGGTGTTTTCGAGGTTAGAGAAAAACTTTGACGTGATGGAGCAAAATAACCCTCAAATTCGTGTTCAGCGAGTCAAAATAACACGAAGGCTGAAAAGTTTTTGATTTAGCTACTTAAAACACATTTTTTTGCAAAATTCGACTTTATTCATCAACATAGTCCCCTTTAAGAGCGATACAATTAGTCCAACGCTTTTCTAACATTTCTATACCTTTCTTATAGAAGGATTTGTCGTTGCCTTCAAAATAGGCCTCAGTTTCGGCGATAACTTCTTCACTGGAGCCAAATCTCTTTCCCGGGAGCATTTTTTTGACGTCTACGAATAGATAATAGTCGCTGGTGACTAAATCTGGAGAATACATGGTTGAGGAAGCAATTCGAACTTTAATTCGTGCAATTTTGCCATCGTAACCATTTACTTGTGTCTTGATGAAAGAGCACTTTTTTCTTGTTTATTTGGGGCCGTTTCTCAGCGACTACTACCTTCAAATGCACCAATAATTTTATATACTATTATCTGTTGATGGTTTTTCCCTTCTCAGCATAGTCGATGAAAATGATTCCATGCGCATCCCAAAATATAGAGGTCAAAACCTTCCCGGCCGACTGTTATGTCTTTGGTAGCTTTGGGCGGCTTTCACTGGCTGCTGTCGACTCAGTTGACTTCCGATTTGATTCCGGTGTGTAGTGGTGGATCCATGTTTCATCTATTGTCACATATCGCATGAAAAAATCTTTTTTATTGCGCTTAAACAGGTCCAAATAGCGCTCAGAATCATCAACACGTTGTTTTCGGTCCACTATGACCAACGCGGTACCAATTTCGAACAGAGCTTTCTCATGCCCAAATGTTCATGTAAAATATGACCAACACGTTCTTTTGATATCTTTAGGGTGTCGGCTATCTCACGCAATTTCACTTTACGGTCATCCAAAACAATTTTGTGGATTTTTTTGATGTTTTCCGGTGTAACCACCTCATTTGGGAGTCCAGAACGTTTAGCATCATTTGTGTCTGTAAAACTGCATTTAAATTCAGTATATCAGTAAATAATGAGTGATTTTCCAAGGGCAGAGTCCCCGTAACATTTATCAAGCCATTGCTTTGCTTGAACAGCATTTTTTCTCATGAAAAAAAACAGTGTTTAATCAATACACGAAATTCGATTTTTTTCCATTGTTTAAAAAATATCAAAAGCAGCGTCACTAAAACCACTGTAACTTGTAAACTAATCGTCGAAATGTCATAAAATTTTGACACGTATCATTTGAAGGTTGGCACTTCCTAAAAATAATATGGATTTTTTGAAACGGGCGACATCTATGTGTCAGACCAAAAACTTTTCAGCCTACGTGGTACATAGGAATATACTACTCAGGTCTTAGTATTTTTCCGAAGGTTTTTTTTGTCAACCAGTGTTACCAAAAGTAATGCACTCGTGCTAATTTTCATTCAACCTAAACCCTATGAAATTTTTTGATTTTTACGGATAGGGTGGAGGGACCGCGAGTTTAGCAATTTTTAAAAAATAATATGAAGAAACGTTTGCGCGAGTATTTATATCATATATCGGGTCTTCCATTAAGGACTTGACAACTTTTTTTTGAAATAAAACGCGACCTATTTGAGACATTTCGAAAATTTTACTATCGGCTTGAAGTACAATCAAAACATTTATGTATGGAATTCGACTTCATTCATATGTCCACCACGGGCACGTTTGCAGCGGTCGATTCCTTGAACCCAATTTTCGATGACTCGGCCACACATTTCGACGGAAACGGCCGCTATCTCTCTTTCAATATTGGCTCTGAGCTCCTCTAACGACGCAGGCTTGTTAGCATAGACCAATGATTTAACGTACCCCCATAAAAAGAAGTCTAGAGGTGTTAAATCACACGATCTAGGCGGCCATTCGACGGGACCATTTCTCGATATAACACGTTCACCGAATTTAGATTGCAGTAAGTCGATTGTTACACCCTCTGTGTGGCTTGTGGCGCCGTCTTGTTGAAACCACATATATTTAATGTCTAGCACATGCAATTGATCAAAGAAATAAAGTTGCAACATGCCTCTGTAGCGATCTCCATTGACTGTAACGTGACGGTTATTTTCATCAACGAAAAAGAACGGCCCAATGACACCACCGGCATGAAAACGGCACCAAACAGTAATTTTTTGTGGATGAAGTGATGTTTTTTCAAGCACATGAGGGTTTTCACCTGACCAATAACGCATATTCTGTTTGTTGACGAAGCCGTTTATCCAAAAATGCGCTTCATCACTAAAGATGATTTTGCGATGAAATTGGTCATCTCCTTCCAACATTTCTAGAGCCCAATTGAGAATGTACGTCGCTTCATATGATCGAGTGGCTTTAGTTCTTGAGTTAACTTTAACTTATAAGGGTGCAGGCCAAGATCCTTTCGCAAAATTCGCCATAGTGTAGTCTGAGCGATGCCCAATTCTTGAGAACGCCGTGAAATCGACTGTTTTGGTTCGTTTGAGATGGACGCTTGAACGGCAGCAATATTCTGGCCACTTCGACCAACCCGTTGTCTCACTGGCACGGGAACATCCAGCAGCGAATACGTTAACTCAAATTTTTTCACTAGACTATGAATTGCTTTGTCTACTGGGACGAGAATTACGACCAAAAATTGGCGTTAACGCTCTTAAAGTTGCAGTCACCGACTCCAAATTTTGGTAGTAAATTTTAATTATTTGTAAACGTTGTTCGTTCGTGTACTTCACCATGATGAAAATGTTGACTTTACTGAATGTTTTGACGTTGACAGTTAGGTGATTGGCTTAAGGGTGCGTTCACAGTGAAATTTCAAAGTTGTCAAGTCCCAAATGGAAGACCCTTTATATGTTTTCACAAACTTTCATTTGACACCCCACTCGAAGACCTTGCAATTTTTGTTTTTTTACTTCCGATTTCATCCCCCAAAACTAACCTATTAAGGTAGTTCACTCGTAAATCCACTTTTCTTAAGAATTTGATGAAATTGAAATATGATGTTAATCTAAATGTTCTAATTTTTCAATAATATTTTAAATTTATAGTATGTTTATTGCTACATATTAATCAATAACAATATTAAATATATATAAAACAAACGGTTATATAAATTTTCTCCGTAAAACTAAATAAATAATTAATGATACTAATGATAAATAAGTAAAGTATTATAAATTATATGTAAAGTAACTAATTACATTATTTAATATTTGCTTATCTATGGTTACATCTGGTTTACCAGGTGTATAAGTATGAAATGCGGATTTCAGACAATAGATGGAGCACCAACGCAGTTTGTGCTATAAAGATTTGACACTGCGCAATTTTGTTGTGTCATCAACAAGTGTCAGACGGGCACGAGTGATAAATTGGAAAAGTGTGTGCATATGTGTTGTGTTCAATATATCGAAATTTATACCGAACAAAGAGCATTCGCAGACAGCATTAATTTTTTGTTTTCATTTGAAGAAAACTGCTATTGAATCATACCGATTACTTCGAGAAACTTATGGTGAACATGCTCCATCGCAAGATACGTGTGAACGATGGTTTTCGGCGTTTCAAAAGTGGTGACTTCGATGTTGCAGACAACGAACGTGGAAAATCGACAAAAAAATACGAAGATGTGGAATTGCAAGCACTGTTGGACGAAGATGATTCGCAAACACAAAAAACAACTCGCCGAGCAGTTGAGCGTTAGTCAACAAGCTGTTTCCAATCAGCTACGAGAGATGGGAAAGATTCAGAAGACTGGTAGATGGGTACCACGTGAGTTGAACGACAGGCAAATGGAAAAGCGCAAAAACACGTGTGACATTTTGCTCGCTCGGTACAAAAGGAAGTCGTTTTTGCATCGTATAGTTACAGGGGATCAAAAGTGGATTTATTTTGAGAATCCCAAGCGCAAAAAATTATGGGTAGACCCAGGCGCACCATCCACATCGACCGCAAGACCGAATCGCTTTGGCAGAAAGACGATACTCTATGTTTGGTAGGACCAGAGGGGTGTGGTCTATTATGAGCTGTTAAAACCTGGGGAAACGGTTAATACTAAACGTTACCAACAACAATTGACCGATTTGAACCGTTCGCTGCTTGAAAAAAGGCCAGAATACCGAAAGAGGCGACACAAAGTCATTTTTTTCTTCATGACAATGCTCTTTTTATCATTCTTCCGAATTTAACATGTTTTTTTTAGAAAAAAAATCCGCATTTCATACTTGTACACCTGGTAAAAAAATATATATAAATTTCATGATATTGGACGTATATTCATTGAAGCTAGTAGTTTGTTCAATGCAGTGCACACGAAACCTGAATGAACACCTCACTTCAAAAGTAACAAATAATTGGATTTCTAAAAAAAATAAATAAATAAAAATATATATATATATATATATATATATATATATATATATATATATATATATATATATATATATATATATATATATATATACAGTGAAATTCCCCTTCGCAGACACCCTTCTTACACGGATACCCCTCTTACATGGACCCCTAACTTGACGGACATTCTCTTGAATGGACGTGGACACAAAAAAAATGTTCTCTTAACAAAAAACAATTAAAAATAAACTCCTTGTCTCATTTTTCTGTCGCGAGTATCGCTGTTGCGTTTCCCAATCGCGCCGCGCGCGAGCTCGCTGCCTGCCTTCACTCGGCACACGCGGGGATTTTATATTAGTCGAACGCCTATGCGAAAAAGGGACACAGTGGGCGACACATTCATTGTAGACAGGGTTCTAAATATTCTCACGCTTAAACAAAAAATTGAGATTGTTGAAGTTCACAATAAGGAAAAGTTAAGTGTAAAGGACAAGGATTTTAATATCGGAAAAACACAAGCTGCTGATATAAACGACCTAAACATAAAAAAAATCGTTCTAAACAAGTGAATGTCAAACAGCAATTTGAATGAAAAAAGAAGCTTTTTGATAAGGTGTGTTATAACTGGTTTATAGCAGCTCGCCATAAGGGGATCCTTTGACAGGTATGCACATGAATTACACAGGGCAACAAAAAAATATTTTTGTTTTGGTGCCTGCGATTTTAGAGCTGATTTTAACTATATTTGGGACGCTAAATCTATACATGCAATCCGTTTTTCTCTATCAGCTCTACCTTTTTAGATACATCAACTTATCTACCAATGTGGTTTTTATTCAGTATATTCATTTATGAGAGTTCTAAAATTATTATATATTCATTAATGTAGGTACAATGGTTTTATTGTCAGTCTGTAATTGAGTAAATTCCAGGTAAATCTATAAATAGTGGAACCATTGCCTATCAGGTACCTGAACTGACCCTTTTAATCACCTAACTCGGGTAAGTCTGGTCAGTTTGTGCGTTCTTACTAATGAGAGTAGATCGAATTCGGCGTGTTATTTTATGTTAAGAAAAGAGTGTTTTTGTGTTATTGAACAGAATTAAAATGAGTTCAGGTTCCAGTTCAAGAAGAAGTTGTGTAAATCAACCTGATGTGTTTTGCTATATATGCGGAGAATACATGTTTCAACAAAACAGGCAAACTATTACTGACTTTGTAAAGCGAGCGTATCTTGGATACTTTGGAGTTAAGCTTGGTGATCAGGACAAAACGTGGACCCCGCATCTCGTATGTAAAACTTGTACAGAGCATTTACGGCAGTGGACTACCGGGAAAAGAAAATGTCTAAAATTCGGCGTACCAATGGTTTGGAGAGAACCAAAAAACCACTTCAATGATTGTTATTTCTGTTTAGTAAATACTAATGGAATCAATCGAAATAACCGCAGTAAGTGGACTTATCCCAATTTAGACTCGGCAATACGCCCTATATCGCACTCAGATGAAATACCGATTCCAACATTTCATCAGCTACAACATATCTCTGATGACGAATATTTTCCCTCTGATCGCTCTTCTGATGCTAATAAAAGTTCTGATGCTAATGAAACTAACAGTGACTATGAGGGGGACGTCATCAGTTCCTCAACGCTTCAATCAAAATGAATTAAATGATCTCACCAGGGATCTCAATTTATCGAAAAAAGCTTCTGAAGTACTGGCTTCTAGGTTGAACGACAATAATTTACTGGAACAAGGAACCAAAATTACCTTTTACCGTACAAGAGGAAAAGATCTGCTACCATTCTTTTCTCAAGAGGACAATCTTGTATTTTGTCACGAAATTAGGGGACTCATGAAAGAAATGGGACTTTCTGAATATATTCCAGATGATTGGCGCCTATTTATTGACAGTTCAAAGCGAAGTTTAAAATGTGTCCTTCTACATAATGGGAATAAATATGGTTTCAATACCACTAGCACACTCAACGAAACTGAAAGAAGAATATAATACCATAGCTTTGGTCTTGCAGAAGATAAAGTATTACGAACATCAATGGATGATTTGTGTAGACTTAAAAATGGTAAACTTTCTTCTTAGGCAGCAAAGTGGTTACACGAAATATCCGTGTTTCTTGTGCCTCTGGGATAGTAGGGACAAAACACACCACTGGGTTAGAAAAGATTGGCCTCAGAGAGAAAATATGGACGTTGGGGAAAAGAATGTCATTAACGACGCTTTGGTTGAAAGAGAAAAAATCATACTTCCTCCGTTACATATAAAGTTGGGCTTAATGAAGCAATTTGTAAAGGCTCTTGATAAGAATGGGTCTTGTTTTGCATATATAGGGGTAAAAATGCATCAGTTGAGCACAGAAAAACTCAAAGCAGGGATATTTGACGGCCCACAAATAAGACAATTAATTAAGGATCCTGCCTTCATAAATTCAATGAATCAAGTTGAACGAGAAGCTTGGACATCATTTGTTGCAGTTGTAGAAAGTTTTCTAGGCAAACATAAAGCTCAAAACTATGTTGAAATGGTTAACAAGATGCTTAATAGTTTCAAATCCTTAGGGTGCAATATGAGTATTAAAATACACTATTTACACAGCCACTTAGACCGTTTTCCAGAAAATTTAGGAGACATGAGTGAAAGATTTCACCAAGATATTAAAGTTATGGAGGACCGCTACCAAGGAAGATGGGACATGCACATGATGGCAGATTACTGCTGGAGTTTAAAAAGGGACTGTTTAAAAAAACATTCAAAATGTCGCGGAAAAGAAGCTTTCCAAGTGTTGAGTGACTATTTCATTTCTTCAATGTTTTTTTTTTGTTTGTTTGTAAGTACGACATAATATTGTATTTTGTATAACTAAAATAAAAATTTCGTATCTACTTTTGTTTACTACACTTACGGATTTGAGTTACAATAATGTAACTTATATTTCTCTAAAATTGTATATCTTAAAAATTTGAGCTCCTAGGTACAAATGAATACGTTATTTGAATTCAGGACATCAAATTGATATAGAATCAGCTCAAAAAACCTCGACACCAAAACAGCTGTTCCCCTGTGTTGTTTTTTTAGATAAGGTTTTCTGGAATTAGTGCGTTGTTTTTCTTTTCATATCAATTCAAAGAATGGATAAAAGGGGTGAGAGTATCAGTAGGCTTTTCGTGACAAAAATGCAAAAAACTTATTAATAATGTTTTGTTCAGGTCAGCTGATATGATGCACAGCCAAGTCTCTGGGACATTCTACATTCAATGCTTCTTCTGGTTGGCTTAATAAATTTAGAATCTGCCACAACATAAGTTTTAAAGCGACTTCGGTTATTGCTGAAGATGTTTCATCATTCTGGAAAAAATGCCCTTCTTTAATTAAGAGATATTCACCGAGAGACATCTATATATGCCGATGAGACAGGCTTGTTAGGGCTCTACCAACAATACGCGAACATTAAAAAAAGAAAAAAGTGGTAAATATCCCAAAGAGAGTGTTACAATTTTGCATTGTGCAAATATGGTGGGAAAAAAAGAAAAATTCTTAGTCATTGGTAAGGCAGCTAAACCCAGAGCATTTAAAATATTAACATAAAGAACCTGCCTGTAACTTGGAAATATAATAAGAAAGCTTGGATGACAGGAGAAATTATGACAGAGTCGTTGGTCTTGATTGGAAAATGACAAAAGAAAAAAGAAACATTTTATAATTCTAGACAATGCAGGATCTCATCCAAAAGACGTCCGCTTAAAAAATATAAAAATCTTGTTTCTGCCTCTTAACTGTATATCAGCTTTTCAACCACTTGACAAGGAAATTATAGAAAATTTTAAAACTTATTACTGAAGTCTAATACTAAAACACCTGATAGTAAACCTTGAAATTGCTGGTATAGCTTTTGAGTTAAGAAAATTAAGCCACTGGATGCAATTTACTTTGCAAAAACCGCTTGAGAACAAGTAACAGTTAAAAGTTGCTTCCGTAAAGCGGGATTTAAGCATGAAAATATGCAAAGTGAAGACCAGTTAACTGAGGCTGTTACATCTGATTCAGAAGATGACTTACCACTTAATGTACTTGCAGATATCCTCAAAAATAAGAATTTGTTAGAATTAACTGATAATGAAAACTTTAATAATTTTTTAAACATAGATGAAAATTTGTATGTTGAAAATCCAGATTCAGAACAAGAAATTGAAAATTCAGTTGAAATACAAGGACTTTCAGAAGATTCTGATGTCGATGAGGTTCCAGTACCAACAGATGCTATCCCAAATTATGGTGAAGCTATTACCCTAACCAAGCAGCTTAAAAGTTTTGCCGAAGATCTCGAAGAAGCGGAGTCTTTAGAGCTTCTTTCCAAATTAAAAATACGATTTGTGGACGCCATTTTAAAGGAAAAGAGGAGACAAACAACAATATATGAATTTTTGCGACATTAAAGGAACCTTTCATTTTATATGTATAACTCTATCCTATTATATTTTATATGTATCTAAAGTTAACAAATCTTTGTTTTTCCTTAAGTTTTAAGTTTTTTGTTGATTTTAAAAAATGTACATACTTAAGTATAGGTTTTACATGTCCCAAATTCTTGAATTACAGTTTTCATTAAAAAAAAAGTTTTTTTTTATATTTCTTTTAAGCGGACACTCCTCTTGAACGGAGACTTTCGGTCGGCCCCGCTGGTGTCTGCCCAAGGGAGATTTCACTATTCTACTATATATATATATATATATATATATATATATATATATATATATATATATATATATATATATATATATATATATATATATATATATATATATATATATATATATATATATATATATATATATATAATATATATATAAATATAAATAATAGTTGTTACTTCTAAAAAAATAAATAATTCACTAAATATATTTATATAAAAATAAATAAATATTTACCCAGAACAGCTTTGGTGTTGACATCTGAATGTTTAACCTTATTATTTGTAATGAGCATTTTATCAGTCGGTATATGTATATATAAGAAGGATTTTCTACAGCTGACGCTGTCTTCCTTCTCTCAGCCTTTGATTCCATCCGTTTCTATCTTCCCAGTCTCCATCTGTTAGACCCCTGTCCTCCATAGCCTCGTCCACATCGTCTCTCCACGATCGTCTGGGTCTTCCTCTTTTTCTTCTCCCTATAGGGCTCCACTCCGTTATTTTCTTTATCCATCTATTATCTTCGCTTCGTCTTATGTGTCCATACCATTTTAATCGTTTTTCTTCAATGGTATTTATTGCGTTCTCTTTGATGTTCATTCTGCTTCTTATTTCTTCACTGGCCATTCTCTCCATACGTGTCACTCTACAACATCTTCTCCAATACTCCATCTCTACCGCGTTAATTTTAGATTTATTTCTTTTGTTGATCGTCCATGTTTCTGACCCGTATGTCATTATGCTTTGTATTATTGATTTGTATATGCGTGTTTTGTTTCTCTTTGTAATGTGCTTGTCCCACAGGATCGAAATTAATTGTCTTCTGCAGGTTCGCGTTTGTCCTAATCTAGCTTTAATCTCTTCTTCTGATGTTGCGTTTTTTGAAATGATGGTTCCTAGATATTTAAATCTATCGGTTCCTTTGATTATTGTTTCGTTATCTACTTCTAGATTCTCCACGTTTCCCTCCTTTGTTGTTAGATATTCCGTTTTATCAAAGTTTATTGCTAATCCCGCTTTAGTGTATTCTTCTTTCAGTTTTCTTACCATATAACTGAGGTCTTCCTCACCTTGCGTTATGATTACTTGGTCGTCTGCGAAACTTAGAGTATATAAGTGATTTTCTCGTATTGGGACTCCCATTCCACTACATTTTTGCTTCCATTTTTTTAATGTTTGTTCGAGGTATATTTTGAATAGTGTTGGGGATGTAGAGCATCCTTGTAATAGGCCTTTGATGTTTGGAGTCTCTTCCCTATTTTATGTCCTATTTTTATGTTTACTGTGTTGTTTTCGTAGAGAGCTTTTACTGCGTATATTAGTTCTTAGTCAATGCCTATTTCTTTCATTGCGTTCCATAATCTTTGTCTTGGTACTGAGTCATAGGCCTTTCTTATGTCTATGAAGGCTAGATCAACTTCTCTATTCTTTGCCAGTTTTTTTTCCATTGTTTGTTTTATAGTGTATATGTGGTCTATACATAATTTTCCGGCCGTAAAGCCTGCTTGGTCTTCTCCAATTTTTCCTTTTATATTTTCCTTCATGATATTTTTAATAATTTTTCCATACAAACGTCCCATACTCGATATTATACTTAGGCCTCTATAGTTTGTGCATTTTCTGCGGTCTCCCTTTTTAAATATGGATACTATATAAGCTTTTGACCATTCCTCTGGTACTTTTTCTCCATTTATCGCTCTGTGGAACATGTTTCTCAGCATTCGATGTAATTTATTAGACCCGTACTTAATCATTTCATTTACCACACCCCCAGGCCCTGCAGATTTATTATTTTTGAGTGTTTTTATTGTCTTCTTTCCTTCTTCATAGCTTAGTTCTATCTCTTTTATTTCCTTATTCTGTTCTTCTTCAGGGTTCTCTTCTTGGAATTCTTGTCTATCTTCTGTTAGCAGCTTCTTATAATATTCTTCCTACTCACTTTCTGGGATGTACTCTATATACGTCTTCTCTCTATTGTTAGTCCTTAATGTTTTAATTATTCTCCATGACTCTGTACTTCTAGTTCCTCCTATATACTGTTCTACATGTTCGCACGATTTTTCCCATCTCTCGTTCTTTTCTTTGTTTATCATCCTCCTCGTTTCTGCGTTTTTCTCTTTACATTTCTGAAGATCTTCTTCTGATTTTGTATTCAACCATTTTTCGTAGTCTTTTTTTTTTCCTTTATAGATTCTTTGGTTTTTTCACAGATTCTAATTTGCTAAAATGCTTCTAGGGACATTTGTTTGATGCATTCTTTTATGTGGTCATACATCTGTTGGAGGTTGTCGTAGTTAAATTCATTTAATTTTTGATCTAATCGTCGTCTATATAGGTCTCTTATCGTTTCGTCTTGCAGTAAGTGTATTTTGTATTTTATTTCTTTGTCTGCTTTTTCTGTTATCTCATTAGTATTTCTGTTTTCTTTATCTATTGTTTCTTTTTGCTTTATTGTCTTGTACCACAGTACTTTTATATTTGCTATTAATAGTCTATGGTCTGTTCCACACTCTGCCCCTCTCTTTACTCTTACGCCTTTTATTTTGATAGTGGTATCGTTTTTAATTATAATGTAGTCTATTATTGATTTTAAGTTTCGTGTTTCTTGTATCCAAGTATATTTGTGGATGCCTTTGTGTTTGTAGAATCCGTTTGTTATTTTGAGGCCGTTTAGTTCACACAGCTCTATTAGTCTCTCTCCGTTGTCGTTAGTAATGTCTTCTCCAAATGGTCCTACGGTATTGTCCTTTGTTTTCCTTCCTGTTTCCCATTCAGATCTCCCATTATTATTAATTCTTGGTTTTTCTTTACTTTTTGTGTTTCTATTTCTAGTGCTTCCCAGTCGGTACTTATCAGTCGGTACTTTCGTTATAACACAACATTCATCACAAGGAATATCTAATATTGAATTAAGGCCTAAACGTATCTCTTGAGATATCTTTTCTGGTAAAAGGACTTTTTGACACTACAACACTTTAAATTTTTTCTTAACTCATCTAACTTAACGATCCGTTGACCACTACAGAAGTTAGGCTTTTCAGTTTTTATTTTTTTCGCGTCATTCCTTACCGAAATACTTTTTTTGCGTTTATTGATGAGCTTTTCCTTTGCAAATTTGCCTTTATGTCGCAACTGAATATATTCAAAAGGCATTTTTTATTTAAATATATTTTTTTTTTATTTTAGATAGAGGTAAACATACACAAAGTATAATAAATAACTTATGTAAATGTCATTCTATAGAGCAGGGGTCGGCAACCTTTTAACTAAGGGGTGCCAGTTTTCATCCATACAACATTTTGCGTGCCGACATATGTACTTACTACAACTAAAATAAACAAAAATGTACTTAAATTAACTTAAAATATTGCTTTCAGAAGGTTTAATTACAAAAAAATTTTAACATTTAAGAAATAATTTAATTATACTAGTCCTCGGACCTAGTGTGAACCCTGTGCTTGAAGTTCTTTAGAGAGTTTTCTTATATCCGGTTCATGTCTGGTTATTTTCAGTGCACACACATGCTTCCGAGTTGTCTGTTGTCAGCCTGCTTCGGTACGGGTTTAAAATCACTCTCATATGGGAAAAAAGTTGTTCACAGATATAAGATGATCCGAAAGCTGTAAGAATCGCTTTTTCCGCACTCGTGCCGCTCCTGGAGCGCTTTAGGGACTTCCCTGCAGCACGTGTGCTAGACCAATAAAAAAAAAAAAAAAAAAAAAAAAGTATGACAAACGCTACTTTCTTTAAGACAAATAAATTTCTCTGGTAAACTCATCCAATAACTGAGTATCTCGTTTGAATGGTTTTGGCAGTCACCTTCTAATATCCTTCTTAATTCTACAAATTTCGTGTTCCATAACTTGGAGCTTTTAAATTCACTGAATTGAAGATCAAAAATTCATTAATGTCTATCCATGAGAAAAGAGATATGTCAAAGCAACTGCTGGAAAAATCCATTAAATCTGGTTTGATTAAAAAAGCGAACATAGGACCATGTTTATCAAAATCCTGACCCCTCTCGATAAACTCCTCTTTTAAATTAGTCATATATTTAAGAATTTCGTCTATTAGTGCACCATCGTCGACACTGGATATATAAGTTTTTAAATTTGGAAAATATTTATGTGTTTGTAGTAATATCGCTGATAAATAAATCTATTTTTAATTTGAATGATTTCCAGGATTCGTATAAATCCAGAACTGTTTTGCCTGAACCTTGTAACTTTAAGTTGAGTTCACTGAGATGGTTTTTAATATCAGTAAGAAACATTAACATACAGATCCAGTTCTTATCTTCTAGTTCAGGATAAGCATCCACTTGATTTTTTTCCAACAAGAACGATTTAATTTCGCCCAGACATTGCACAAATCTAGAGAGCACTTTACCACGGCTGAGTCAGCGTACATTATTGTGCAATGGTATATCTGAATATGCACTTTCTAATTCCCGCAGAAATGCCTTAAATTGTCTATGGATCAGTGGAACTTCCAGCGGAGATTTTAGCGCACAAACTCTCTTGGTGAATTATGCAATGAAAATTCAAAACTGATCGACCCATGCGTTCAATAAGAAGGGAAACAAATCCTTTATGTCTCCTAATCATAGAAGGAGCGCCATCTGCCGTTACGCAACAATTTTTATTTAAATCAATGTTCCGCTTTTCAAAATGTTTAACAAATTCTGAAAAATATATCCTCTCCTCTTGTGTTTCCCTGCAATGGGAGCAGACAAATCAGCTCTTCATACACACTGCCATCATCGAAGTATCGCGCAACGATTGCCAGACGGGCAATGTCATTAATATCGACACTTTCATCCAATGCTACACTAAATACAAAACTCCGTTCGATAGCGTCTCTGCTGTTTTTGGACATTTCGTGTCATTTCGGTAATTCGTCTCTCGATGGTCCGCGCTGATGCCTGTATATTCCTAATCCTGGCCAATATTGTATCCTTATTGGGCAAGTCGTCGAATAAAATCTCGCCAGTACTCAAAAACGTTTACTTCATAAATTCTCCGTCAGTGAACGGCCTACCCTTTTGTATCAACGATCGTGCAATTTTGAAACTTCATTCAGTTACCTGGTTTTTTTCCTTAGAAAATTTTGCTAAAGAATGTTGACTGTTTCTCGTATTGTTTACTTGCTCTTTGTATTGCCTCCCTTTTATCAGCGTTATCTTTAAATGACGATTCATGTTTTATGTGGAAATGTCGTTGAACACTAGATGTCCGGACAACTACGCTTTCCCGGAATAGGACACAAATGGCTCGATCGTTTTGCTGTACAAAACCGTAATCTGTTGTCCAAGAAGTTTGAAATGATCGAACGTCTACCTTCTGTTTCTTCGCGGCCATAACGCAATGTAATTTTAATTCTTAAGCTTTTCGACGACTATTGACTGGAACGGATGTTACTTCTATACTAAATGATCCAAACGTGTAGCCGCTTGTTGTATACAGAAAAATAATGTTTCCAGAAAATTCCAATAATTACGTTTATTAAATTTCTTAGAACAAAAATTATTATCTACAACGCGCCCATTGCAATCAAAGGGCCGCCTAGAAGTTAAATCTAACAAAAACTAAAGTTCGGCAATATAAAAAGAGTTGCGGCGCGCGTCGGAACGATTGAAGTCAAGTCAAACAAAAACCGCCTTATAGCGGCTCTTTTGATCTGAATTGAGGACGTTTATTTGTGTTTTTGCCTAGGCTTATATTTTGAGGCTTGCCGTCTTTAATACTTGCCGAAATTAAAGCCAAACCAATGCATTCAGTAAAATTATAAATTACAAAATATATATTTTGTAGTTTTTGGTAATAATACCTAGTGACCTATATAATATATCGTTTTTGTTTGTATCGTTAAAGTAATACTGTCTTCGATTATTTACTTAATTTCGAAACATGTCACAGATTACAGAATTAATGTGTAAACTTTGAATAGGTACGCGTGTCATTCAAAATTGCTTGGAGTGCCAGAGATGGCACGCGTGCCATAGGTTGCCGACCCCTGCTATAGAGCATTCGGTATACGGATTGGCAGCGTTGCCACATTTATTTTCAATAAAAGTGTGTGTCTGCATATGAAAGTTTCCGTGTATCGAACATAGTCTCCGACAAAAATAAAATACTCTACCATTGAGCATTTTAAACTTTTTGTATTTATTATCGGACAATACTTTTGTCAAAATTTAACTTTCAAAATTAGACTGCTCTGATTGAGCCATCAATTCCTATATTTGTGCCAAATTTCAACTTTTTGTGTCAAATAGTTTCGGATAAAATCGGCTATGACAAACAGAGAGACACCGAAGTGATTGCATAAGTGTTCTGTTTTTCAATTTTGATACGGAACACACTAAAAAAGCTACTTTTGAAAAAAAAAATCGTACAAAGTGAAAAACGAATTCGTACAAAATATCGCCAAAACACTTAAAAGGAAATTACTTGTAATTACTGTACTTAAAAAAAACTACGTCAGAGAATCAGGGGTTTTTTTCGCTCATTTATCAAATTTATAAGCTGGTACAAAGTTTTTAATTAACAATTAGTGAATCGTTAGCGAAAAAAAAAAGCAGATTTAACACCAGTTGATAAGAAAGATTAGATAGGACATTAAGTACTCATGATTATTCATCATAATAATATTCGTATTAAATTCAATAGAAAATGATATTATTAACTCCATCCTAGCCCAACCTAGTTTGATATCACATTAACCATCTAATTTTGGGAGAAATATTAAGCCTAGTCTGACAGTAGAGAAAATAATAACCAAGAAAAAAGACCAAAAGGTTCAAAAAATGGTATTTCCGGTTGCGAGGTTTTTCATCTTCGGTTTAATCAGTCTTTACTTGGTAAGTTCAACTAATAAATAAAAATCTTTTAGGTAAATCTACGTCATACACGATGTGTGAGTTCCATCAACACATTTAATGTCTGATTTTTTAATAATTTATAATATTTTATGATTAACATAATCTATTTTTGTTTCATTTTTCTATAGAGTCGAACTTCGATAACTCCAACCCTAACTTGACCCAAAAAAAAACTTCAAGTTATCGCGACTTCGAGTTATCGATTAAGGTAAAAAAAAAACAATATGTGATATTTCTTAACTTTATTATTTATTTATTTATTTATTTGAACCAGACTTATTACACTTAAATACAAAATATGCAGATAACACAAGTTATCTGCACAATAGGACTAGTGGACAAATAATCCTTAAGAACTATACACAATTATACTAAACTATACTAAAATATACAAACTTAAATTTAACAAAAAAATAAAAAAATGAACATTTATTGGTTGTTCAACAGTGGCAGTAGATACAGAAAAACTCAGAAAACAAAAAATAAAAACAACAAAAACAAAACGTACCTTCCATTAATTATATTGTGGCCACACTTATATCCGATGATCCAATCCAACCTTTAAACTTTTTTTTTTTAAGTCTTACCTCTTAATTCTAAATTATTCAGTTCTCCGGGCAGTTTGCTAAACGCCTTCATAGCAGTAATCTTACTGCTCTTAAATTTAATTCTTTTATTTATCTTTGACAATAAAAGGTTTTTGTTTCTAGCTTTACTATGAGATTCTGCGTGTTCCTTTCGCATATCTGCATAGTAAAGCAACAATTACTCCAATGCAAACATCTGTGAGATATTTAATGGGACAGAATAATTAGTTTCTTTTTTTCAAGATTATCTTTAACATCCTATTTTGCAAATTCTGCAACAGAATCCTAACATTATCATATGCTCCACCCCACGCAATCACTCCATAAGAGCAAATGCTATGGAAAAGAGCATAATAAATCGTTAATAGAGTCCCCGTCGACATAATTCTTGATAATTTAGCAAATATAAATAGCAGATATTTCCTTCTTTTCATTACATTTTCAACAAGCTTATCCCATCTCATATGGCAATCAAACGCAATGCCCAAATATTTACAGAATTCAACCCTTTTTACTCTACTATGATTTATATTAATAGTTACATTATTCGGAATGCTATCACGATACACACCAAAAGTCATGAAGACTGTTTTTGAAATATTCGAAGTTAACTGATTTAATGCTAACCATGTGCTTACTGTTTTTAAAAGATCATTCATTTTATTTTGGGTTTTATCCCAAGTTTCTTCAGTGCTTATAATGGCTGTATCGTCCGCATATGACATCACAGACTGCTATTTTGACAGTTTATATCTTATTTTTGAATATATTATTTCGGTTTAAAATAATCAGATATTTGTGATTGGACTGATTCGTCTGATTTGCCATAAACAAAATCAGTGGTATTTGCGTATGTTTGTAAATATAGGCGCAAAATGTTTAAAGAATTTGCTGTTAAACCATTGTAAGGTTACAGAGAAAGCCTCTCCGTGATGATCCTTCATTATTATCACTATTATCTTCCTGTGTAATGAAGGTATCAGGTTTTGAAGTGTAAGGCTCAATAATATGTTCATTTGTGGGGTACTCCGAAGTAACTAGATCATCATCCATGTTCATATACTCATCAATATTGCAAGTTTTTCCTGTATTCTGCAACTTAACCCAAGTGTCATATTCGTTTTGAAGAATTTTTCGAATTTCAGTAATACGCAGGCTGAAAAGTTTTTGGTCTAGCTACTTAAAACACATCTTTTTTTTGCAAAATTCGAGTTTATTCGTCAATATAGTATACTTCAAGAGCGATACAATCAGTTCAACGCTTTTCTAACATTTCTATACTTTTCTCGTAGAAGGATTTGTCTTTATCTTCAAAATAGGTCTCAGTTTTGGCGATAACTTCTTCATTGGAGCCAAATTTCTTTCCCGCGAGCATTTTTTTGATGACTGCGAATAGATAATAGTCGCTGGGGATCAAATCTGGAGAATACGGTGGATGAGGAAGCAGCTCGAACTTCAATTCATGCAATGTTGCCATCGTAACCATTGCCTTGTGACACTATGCATTCTCTTGATGAAAGAGCACATTTTTCTTGTTCATTTGGGGTCGTTTCTTTGCGATTTCTGCCTTCAAACGCACTAATAACTTTATATAATATTCGTTATTGATTGTTTTTCCTTTCTCAGCATAGTCGATGAAAATTATTTCATGCGTATTCCAAAATACAGAGGTCAAAATCTTCCCAGCCGACTGTTGTGTCTTTGGTCGCTTCGGGCGGCTTTCACCGGCTGCTGTCCACTCATTTGACTGTCGATTTGATTCCGGTATATAGTGGTGGATCCATGTTTCATCCATTGTCATATATCGCATAAAAAAATCCTTTTTATTGCTCTTAAACAGGTCCAAACAGTGCTTAGAATCATCAATACGTTGTTGTTTTTGGTCCACTGTAAGCAAACGCGGTACCCATTTCGAACAGAGCTTTTTCATGCCCAAATGTTCATGCAAAATGTGACCAACATATCTTTAGCGTGTCAGCGATCTCATGCAATTTCACTTTACGGTCAACTAAAACAATTTTGTGGATTTTTTAATATTTTCCGGTGTAACCACCTCATTTGGGCATCCAGAGCGTTCAGCATCATTTGTGTCTGTATGACCGCGTTTAAATTTAGCAGAAAAGTTAGATGGATCCTCTTCAAAATGGTTACAAAACCACTTGGATATTCTAATTCACGTTTTTGTACATTTAGCTGATATTTTTCTCATACCCAAATCAAAACGGTCAATGAGAAAAACACGTTCGTATGAAATTTGCTGTACATTTTACCCCAATTCGTCAATTCTCCATAATCGTGTTTCATACACAGTCTCAACATTCTCACTGTTAGATATAGAGACGGGTCTTCAAGCTCAGTGTTCATCACTTATGTTGGTCGGTCGGAGGCATAGAAAGGACGGTGTCCCTTCAATGTATTAGGTATGTCTTCCTAAATTTCTTTACCGGACAGTCCAAGTGATTGTACTAAATTCACAATATTTGTCGCTCATATCTTTTTTTAAAAATTCACTATAAATAGAACAATAAAACCTGGACCATTAAATTATGTGTACGTATTTACTAAATGTCAAACTACTATCCATAGCAACCGCATTTGTTTTTGACAATTGGAAGTGGTCCAGACTAACTATCTAGGCTGTCTGAAATGTTCTCGGACTGACATATAGATGGCCTTAGAAATTGTGAAACCATAATTATATCGGAAAGTTCCATCCTTTATATAAACATAGGTAAAATTTTATTTTGATCTGTCAATTCGTTCGAGTAGTAGCAGCTGCCTAATAATGACGTGTCACTGATTTTTTTTAAAATGGAAAAAATTGAATATCGTGCAGTGATCAAATTCTCTGTTTTGGATGGTTTAACACTAATAGAAATTCATTTGAAATTGTTAGAAGTGTATAAGGATACATCACTTTCACTTTCCACTGTGAAAAAATGGGCTGCTCTTTTTAAATCTGGTCGTACAAGCCTCGAAGACGATCCACGCGAAGATCGTCCAAAAACTGCTACACCACAAATCATCCAAGTCCCTGATATGGTGTTAGATGATCGGCAAGTGAAAGTGCGTAAAACAGCTGAGACCATAGGCATCTCAAAAGAACGAATTGGAAATATTTTGCTGGAAAAATTAACACATAGGCTGAAAAGTTTTTGATCTGACACATAGATGTCGCCCTTTTCAAAAAAAAACATATGATTTTTAGGAAGTACCAACCTTCAAACGATACGTGTCAAAATTTCATGATATTTCGACGATTGGTTTACAAGTTACAGTGATTTTAGTGACGCTACTTTTGATATTTTCAAAACAATGATAAAAAATCGAATTTCGTGTGTTGATTAAACACTGTTTTTTGAAGAGAAAAAATACCGTTAAAGCAATGCAATGGCTTGATAAGTGTTACGGGGACACTGCCCCTGCAAAATCACTCATCATTTACTGGTATGCTGAATTTAAACGCGGTCGTACAGATACAAATAACGCTGAACGGTTTGGATGCCCAAATGAGGTAGTCACACCGGAAAACATAAAAAAATCCACAAAATTATTTTGGATAACCGTAAAGTGAAATTGTGTGAGACAGCTGACACCCTAAAGATATCAAAAGAACGTGTTGGTCATATTTTGTATGAACATTTGGGCATAAGAAAGCTCTGTTCGAAATAGGTACCGCGTTTGGTCACAGTACACCAAAAACAACAACGTGTTAATGATTCAGAGCGCTGTTTGGACCTGTTTAAGCGCAATAAAAAGAATTTTTTCATGCGATATGTGACAATGGATGAAACATGGATTCACCACTACACACCGGAATCAAATCAGCACTCAGCTGAGTGGACAGCAGCCTGTGAAAGCCGCCCGAAGCGACCAAAGACACAACAGTCAGCTGGGAAGGTTTTGGTCTCGGTACTTTGGGATAAATACGGAATAATTTTCATCGACTATGCTGAGAAGGGTAAAACCATCAATAGCGAATATTATATAAAGTTATTGGTGCGTTTGAAGGCAGAAATCGCAAAGAAACGGCCCCAAATGAACAAGAAAAAAATGCTCTTTCATCTAGACAATGCACCGCATCACAAGTCAATGGTTACGATGTCAAAATTGTATGAACCAAAGTTTGAATTGTTTTCTCATACACCGTATTCTCCACATTTGACCCCCACCGACTATTATCTATTCGCAGACCTCAGAAAAATGCTCGCGGAAAAGAGATTTGGCCCCAATGAAGAGGTTATCGCCGAAACTGAGGCCTATTTTGAAGGCAAAGACAAATCCTTCTACAAGAAAGGTATAGAAATGTTAGAAAAGCGTTGAACTGATTGTATTGCTCTTAAAGGAGACTGCGTTGATGAATAAAGCTGAATTTTGCAAAAAAAAAAGTGTTTTAAGTAACTAGACCAAAAACTTTTCAGCCTGCGTGTTTCATATGAAAAAGTTTTGTGCAAGATGGGTGTCGCATTTGCTGACAATTGACTAAGAACGCATTCGAATGCGTATTTCTCAAGCGTGTTTGGATCGTTTTAAGCAAAATAATATAGATTTCAAGCGTTGTTTCAAAATTCTTGATGACACTTGGATCCAACACTATACAACAGCAGAAACAATGGATCGATGCCGGTGGAAGTGCACTAGAGAAGGCAAAGACGGTTCCATCAGCAGGAAAACTTATAGTTTTTTGGGATTATAAAGGTGTTTTGTTGATCGATATCTTCAGAAAGGTAAAACAATTAACTCTGAATATTACTGGAACCTTTTGAATCAGTTGGATCCAAAAATTCGTAAGAAAAGACCTGCTTTAAAGAAGAAAAGAATCAGTTTTCATCAAGACAATGCACGGGTTCACACAAGTGTTTTGATGATGGCAGAATTCAACGAATTAAAGTACGAATTGCTTCAACATTCCAGCATATTCACCAGATTTAGCTCCCTTTGACTATTATCTGTTTCTAAACCCGAAAAAATTCCTCGCTGGAAAGCGTTTTACATCAAATGACGAAGCTATTGCAGCCGTGGATGGACATTTAGCAGACATTCCGGAACCACACTTTAATGATGGTATTGAATTATTGGAAAAATATTGGAATAAATGTATTGAAATTTTAGGAGATTATATTGAAAAATAAAACATATTTCACGTCAAAACAAATTTCTTTCATTGTTAGGCCCAGAACTTTCCAGACAGCCCACGTAGTTATCAATACTAATAACCTAAATCGACCGCTGGAACCGATGGTCTACCAGCTTTTTTTATTCGGGATTGCGCAGCTGTGTTGTCCAAGCCTGTCACCTTTCTTTTCAATCTGTGTTTAAAATCATCGTCCTTTCCACAAATCTGGAAGAAGTCTAAAATATGTCCCGTATTCAAAAAGGGTGTGATAAGAGCCACATTGAAAATTACAGACCTGTGGTAATATTGAACAACTTTTCAAAGGTTTTCGAAATTGTACTATATGACATTATATTTAATCATGTTAAACTTTTCATAACTGAAAGCCAACATGGATTCTTTCCAGGGCGTTCAACCATTACCAATTTAGTTACAATTACTCAATTTATTTTGGAACGTATGGACAATGGAGGACAAGTCGACGTAGTTTATACAGACAAAGGCTTTTGACCGGCTTGACCATGGTATTCTGCTTGAAAAACTCTCAAACTGTGGAGTTAATGGCAATTTATTAAACCTGCTGAATCTTATTTAATTGGTCGTGAACTGATCGTAAATCATCGTGGTTTTGAGTCGGTCATTATTAATGCTACCTCTGGTGTTCCTCAAGGGTCTATCCAAGGACCGTTATTAATTAACATATTTATAAATGACATCACCAGAGGCCTTACCTCGTCCTCTTTGCTTTATGCTGACGATCTGAAAATATACCGATGCCTAGACTCTCTCCATGCTTGTGTAACTCTTCAGGATGATCTAGATACTTTAAATCGTTGGTGTATTCGTAATAACTTATATTTAAACACAAAGAAATGTTTTTCTATGTAATTCACTCGAAAGAAATTATCAGTAAATTTTTTATATAATTTAAACCATAATGATCTTGAAAAATGTTATCGTTTCAAAGATCTTGGTGTAACGTTTGATGCTAAACTCAGGTTTGTGGACCCTATAAATGAGACCATTGCTTCTTCTTATAGGTGTATGGGTTTCATGATGAGGAATTCTAGAGACCCTTCAAACATTGAAACCCTCATCACTTTATTTAATGGTTTGGTTCGTTCTAAACTGGAATATGGTTCAGTTATCTGGTACCCAACATATGAGATTCACAGTAGCCATATTGAAAAAATCCAAAGATGATTTGTGAAGTTCCTCTGGTTTAAATTAGATGGTATTTATCCACCATTGGGTTTCCCTAATGATGTTCTATTAAGAAGATTCAGTATTGTTAGCCTTTCTCAGCGTAGAGAATATGCTACAATCTTGTTTTTATATAAAATCTTGAACAACAGAATCGAATGCCCTTGCACCCTCTCAAGTATTAGGTTCCGTGTGCCATCTCAACACGCTCGCCTAAACCAATCCCTTTTCTACATGCCTGTTCCAAGAACAAACTTGTTGATGTACTCGCCGCTATACGTTATGTGCATGAGTTATGAAAGGGTCAAACATATAGTTGATATTTTCTGTTGCAGTATAACATCTTTACGTAGGTCATGTTTAACTGTGGATTAGGTCTCTCTCTCTTTTTTTTTTGTTTTTTAATTAGCTTGTAGTGTAGTTATTAGAATTATTAAAATTCTAATTTGATAGATACTTATCTATTTGTATTTGTTATATTTGAATGTTCCTATCTTATAATTGGATTGTTCCGTAGGATAGTTGTATTAAATAAATAAATAAATACTCGTAATAAATTATTAAATGTTAAAAACCCTACTAAATTTCCTGAATGTTCAATTCTTTTTCTTTGTAATGCACAGATGGTACCTGGACAAGTTATTTCAGAAGATTCGCTGAGCCCCGATGATGAAAATTCCCCAAAACTAACCGAATTCTTAAAATTATTAGAGGAAAAAACTGGCCTCTCTGAAGAAGGCTACACCATAAAAGATATTAATGCTTGTAGTATTACCGAATGTAAGATTAATCCCGCAGGTGATCTTATCTGGGACATAAGGTAAATGACTACATTTAGCTTAAGAGTAAAATTACTCGTTTTAGACTATCAATTGATGCGTAACATTTGATATATCATTTTGTAGGATAGAAGGGTGAAGGAAAATGTCGAGGAGGAATATGCAGAAAAATATTCTTCTTACTTCTAAAAAATAAAAAACGTCAATGTAAATGACGTCTTAAAACTTAAATGTTATTAAAACACTGCACTGAAAACCACCCTTTTTAGCTCAGTCGTCAGAGGCAAATTTTGACGAAAAGTTCTCATTAAATGTTAATAGGCTGCATTTTGGCATACAGGTGAACACAAAAAACGATAAATAAAAGTCTACAAAATAAAAAAAAACTGGTCAAGTACAAGTTGAACTTGCGCAATTAGTGTTCCGTACGTTGATTGCTTTTAAAATAAAAAATGTTGTAACGGAAGTATAAAATGATCAGTGACTTCACAAAACACACCCCAAATGAGTTTTCAACGAAGTTTATTTCCAATCTTTACTGAAAATTGATGACCTTGAAATTTCTGTTTTTTATATACCAGATAAATTATTACAGATAATGCACTCGTGATAATTTTCATTCAATCTACACCCCGTGGAGAATATTCCAGAAGTTTTTCAAATTTTTTTTATAAGTACTTTGCGATTTTTTTCGCGATTTTTTAAAAATAATACAAAGAAAAGTGCGTGCAAGTATTACATTATATATATATATATATATATATATATATATATATATATATGTATATATATATATATATATATATATATATATATATATATATATATATATATATATATATATATATATATATTTTACTCGTGTTTTCACAAGCTTTCGTTTGACACCACACTCGATTACCTAGTAAAAAAATTTTTTTTTTCACTTCCGATTTCACCCCCCAAACTAATCCCTTAAGTCAAAATTTACCTTAAAAAACTACATGGCTCTGATGAGGCCATCAATTCCTATATTATTACCAAATTTTAACTTTCTATGACAAATAGTTTCGGAGAAAATCGGGTGTGACAGACGGACAGACGGACAGACAGACGAACAGACAGACGGACAGACAGACGGACAGACAGACGGACAGACAGACGGACAGACACCGAAGTAATCTTATAAGTGTTCCGTACGGAACACTAAAAAACCGGTCAAGTGCAAGTTGAACTTGCACAATTAGTGTTCCGTACGTTGATTGCTTTTGAAATAAAAAATGTTGTTACGGAGGTATAAAATGATCAGTGACTTCACAAAACACACCCCAAATGAGTTTTCAACAAAGTTTGTTGCCAATCTTTACTGAAAATTGATGACCTTGAAATTTTTGTTTTTTTTTATATACCAGATAAATTATTAAAGGTAATGCACTCGTGATACTTTTCGTTCAATCGACACCCCCTGGAGAATATTTCAGAATTTTTTCAAAATTTTTTGATCAGTACTTTTCGAGATAAGGCGGATGGACAGCGATTTTTCGCGATTTTTTAAAAATAATACAAAGAAAAGTGCGCGCAAGTATTACATTATATATATATATATATATATATATATATATATATATATATATATATATCATATATATCATATATATATATATATATATATATATATATATATATATATATATATATATATATATATATATATATATATATATATATATATATATATATATATGTATATATATATATATATATATATATATATTACTCGTGTTTTCACAAGCTTTCATTTGACACCACACTCGATTACCTAGTAAAAAATTTTTTTTTTCACTTCCGATTTCACCCCCCAAAACTAACCCCTTAAGTCAAAATTTAACTTTCAAAACTACATGGCTCTGATGAGGCCATCAATTCCAATATTATTACCAAATTTCAACTTTCTATGACAAATAGTTTCGGAGAAAATCGGGTGTGACAGACAGACGGACAGACAGACGGACAGAGAGACGGGCAGACAGACGGGCAGACAGACGGACAGACAGACGGACAGACAGACGGACAGACAGACAGACAGGGCAGACAGATGGACAGACAGACGGACAGACAGACGGACAGGCACCGAAGTGATCTTATAAATGTTCCGTACGGAACACTAAAAAACCGGTCAAGTGCAAGTTGAACTTGCACAATTAGTGTTCCGTACGTTGATTGCTTTTAAAATAAAAAATGTTGTTACGGAGGTATAAAATGATCAGTGACTTCACAAAACACACCCCAAATGAGTTTTTAACAAAGTTTGTTGCCAATCTTTACTGAAAATTGATGACCTTGAAATTTTTGTTTTTTTTATATACCAGATAAATTATTAAAGGTAATGCACTCGTGATAATTTTCGTTCAATCTGCACCCCCTGGAGAATATTCCAGAATTTTTTTCCAAATTTTTTGATCAGTACTTTTCGAGATAAGGCGGGTGGACAGCGATTTTTCGCGATTCTTTAAAAATAATACAAAGAAAAGTGCGCGCAAGTATTACATTATATATATATATATATATATATATATATATATATATATATATATATATATATATATATATATATATATATATATATATGTATGTATATACATCAATTCCTATATTATTACCAAATTTCAACTTTCTATAACAAATAGTTTCGGAGAAAATCGGGTGCGACAGACATACAGACGGACAGACAGACACCGAAGTGATCTTATAAGTGTTCCGTACGGAACACTAAAAAGATGTAAAAAAACTAGTAGCACCACGTGAAAGAACGAGAAATTTTCCAAAAAAATAGTATATAGATTTTTTTTTTTAGTTTTACCGTAAATTAAAAAAAAATATTTAAAATAAAATGGCTGGTTTTACCCCTTCGGTTGTAGTGGGAATCATGCCTTACAACTTCATTTATGATGAAATTAACGTTTCTGTATACCGCTAAATATTTTGAAATTGGCAATTAAGAGGTTTCCGGGGGTACTGATTAAGATACCGATGACAAATTTGAAAAATTCAAAATGACGGATCCAATATGACGGCCAGAGACTACGTAATTCATTTAACTTCCTCGAGTAATTTAGAATTTTTGTGTTTTCGATAACTGTTTTTTTTTGTATCTGGAAGTTTAAATGAAATATAAATACAGTGAAGTCTGCTTATAACGGACCCGTTTATAGTGAATTTCCAGTTAAAACGAACTGTTTTATAATGCACGAAAAAGCTTCCATAAGACCAATGCAAACTTTTATCGGTTATAACGAACCCGGTTATAATGAACCTCCGGATAAAGCGAACCATATTTGGATGTTTTGCGTCCGTTTATAACGAACTTGCCACTCGCTGTGCTCGATGTCGCGCGACTTGATCTAGGGAATTCACCGAAACTCGCTAGGAACCCCTATTCTACCTGTTTCCGCCGCGTCGCTAGTTCGAGCAATTCACTTGTTGTGTTATGCGGTTCTAATGCAAAGAAAATTGTTGACGATAGGAAAGTCCGCCAATCCCAGATGTTTTAAAAACAAACATTTACCTGTAAAGTACAAATCAAACAGTAAAGCCTGGATGACATCAGACTTTTTAAAAACGAACTGATTGAATGGGACCAAGAATTAAAATTCACAAACAGAAAAATATTACTTTTGATTGACAACTATCCAGTGCACCCTCCAAACACAAGTGCAAAGCTCCAGCCTATGGATCAAGGTGTGATACATTCTTTAAAATGTCATTACAGAAAGATTTTACTTATGAAAATGTTAGAGACGATCGATAAAGGTAACTCTCTTAGACGCTATAAACTTTATCCATATGGCTTGGCAAAGAGTCAGTAGAAAACCATTGCAAACTGTTTTAAGCATGGCGGATTTTTAAGGAAGGACTGTAGATATGACTCAGATAATGAGCTGCCATTGATTCAGTGGATTGAAAAACATCGAGAAGATCCTACTGATTGTCTAGAATTTGTTTACGATGCTGACATTCAACAAAGTACAGTGAAAATCACTTTAATTTTGAAGAATATATATATATATATATATATATATATATATATATATATATATATATATATATATATATATATATATATGCTGATAACGCATTAATGACGAGAGAAATATTAATTGTTGATCAAATTGTGACATCCGTGACTTCTGGAGATTTTAAGCGATAATGACGACGAAGACGAGCTTGGAGAAGGAGATAATTATTATGTTCCATTTATTTCAGAAATGACTAAGAAAATGACTGAAAACTCGCAATTTTTTGGAATCTCGTGAAGTTCCTGAATATATATGGAGTATTTTTTGTGATCCTGACAATTATATACACACCATTTCTTTTTCAAGTAAAATTGTAGAAACGAAAATTACTGATTTTATTGTATAAACTACGTATTTTAATGTTTTCGTTCATACTCGTATATGTACCCACGTATATAATAATAACTTTAGTGTGACTTGTTTTATTTTCCTTTGAAGGTTCTCTTTTACTTTAATAAGTATTATTATTCAATAGCATTAGTACCTAATCTTAATTAAAAAAATAACCGGTCAAGTGCAAGTTGAACTTGCACAATTAGTGTTCCGTACGTTGCTTGCTTTTAAAATAAAAATTTTTGTTACGGTGGTATAAAATGATCAGTGACTTCACAAAATACACCCCAAATGAATTTTTAACAAAGTTTGTTTCCAATCTTTACTGGAAACTGATGACCTTGAAATTTATGCTTCTATAATATATATAAAATGCAACGTCTCTGCCTGTCTGTCTGTCTGTCTGTCTGTCCGTTAGTGCGCTTATCACTGGAGAACCACTTATCCGATTTACGTACTTTTTTTTTTAAAACATACATATGTTCTCTGGCCAGGTCATAGGCTATATTTTATTAGGATAAGTAGCATAGGGAATGAGCAGTGACGATAATAGTGAATGAAGTCGGAAAAAAGTTTGCCGCTAGCGCGTTCCCTTGCAGTACTCCGCCTAAACCATTAAATTTGGAACAATGTAGCAGAGAATATCTATAATGTATAATCTATAATATATATAAAATGCAATGTCTCTCTGTCTGTCTGTCTGACTATTAGTGCGTTTATCAGGCGAGAACAACTTATCCGATTTACGTGTCTTTTTTTAAATTCATACATATATTCTTTGGCCAGGTTATATAGTAATAATAATAATAATAATCTATATCTATAATATATGTAAAATGCAACGTCTCTCTGTCTGTCTGTCTGTTCGTTAGTGCGCTTATCCCTCGAGAACCACTTATCCGATTTACGTGATTTTTTAAATTCATACATATGTTCTCTGACCAGGTTATATAATAATAATAATAAAAATCTATATAATATATATAAAACGCAACGTCTCTCTGTCTGTCTGTCCGTTAGTGTGCTTATCATTCGAGAACCACTCATCCGATTTACGTAATTTTTTTTTAATTCTTAATATATGTCAAAAAAAATCTATAATATATATAAAACGTAACGTCTCTCTGTCTATCCGTCTATCCATTACTGCGCTTAGCACTCAAGAACCACTGTATCAACGCCGGTGTGTCTATCAACGCCGGTGTGCCCCAGGGCTCCATACTGTCTCCTATTCTCTTTCTCATTTACATTAACGATCTGCTGGAAAAGACCGGGAATCCAATCTATAGCTTTGCAGATGACAGTACGCTTGTCTCTTCATTCACCTTGAACGCTCGGACATCGGCTGCTCAGGCGAATATCCGCAGACAGCAGGAGGTCGTTCGACTTAACAAAGACCTGGAAGAAATTCTATCTTGGGGTGACAGTAACCAAGTGGAATTTAACGCTACAAAAACCCAAGCGGCAGTTTTTTCTAAAAAAGTTAACGTTGCTGAACCCGACATAGTTATGTCGGAGCACTCCATTCCCCTAGCATCGTCGCTCAATTTGTTGGGCGGTAGTTTGGGATCACATATGTCTTGGCATGAACATGTTGCAGGCATAGCAAGGAGAGCTTCTCAAAAATTGGGAATATTATTTAGAACCAGAAAGCTTTACACCCCACAGCAATTGTTAATTCTTTACAAAGCCCAAATTCGACCAACTAGAGAATACTGCTCCCACGTTTGGGGCCCCGCTCCCAAACATACACTGCATTTGTTGGATTCTGTTCAGAGAAGAGCGGTCCGTCTGATTGGGGACCCGGAATTGACCGGCGGCCTTGATTCGCTGGAACATCGAAGAACGGTTGGCGACTTGAGTCTGTTCTACAAGTATTTTCATGGAAAGTGTTCGAAGGATGTAGCCCGCTTAGTTCTTCCCAAAGCGGTGCATGTTAGAAATACACGTCGCGCTGGTGCTTCGCATCCGTATGAGGTTCAGCTTGTTACTCCGCGTACAACGCTTTTCAAGCAATCTTTTATATGGAGAACGTCATCCCTTTGGAATTATTTGCCCAGCGCTGTGTTTCCCACCGAGTACAATTTACAGAGATTCAAGAACAACGTGAATCGCTTTTTCCGCACTCGTGCCGCTCCTGCAGCGCTTTAGGGACTTCCCTGCAGCACGTGAGCTAGACCCATAAAAAAAAAAAAAAAAAAATAAAAGACGTGTTTTTTTTTTTTATAAAATACAAAGGGAATAAACAGAGACAAAATGCTAATATGTAGGAAAAAAGATGGAAGTTTAGCAGTAAGCTTTGCAGAAAGACTGAATAGATGGGGGGGAGTACTTTAAAGAAACACTAAATGGAGATGAAAATGAGTTGAATGAGAAATAGGAAGCAAAATTAACTGAAGGGCAGGAGGCGACAAATAAACCCTGCAAAGAAGAAATAAGAGAAAAACTCAGAACCCAAAAAAAATAAGGCCCCGGGTGGAAATTGTAGAACTGATAAAAGCTGGAGGAGTAGATCTGGAAAATGAACTATGCTGGTTGGTGCAAGAAATATGGGAAACAGAAAAGATGCCAGTGAGCTGGAGAGAGTCGCTCATTTGTCCAATATACAAAAAAGGAGAAAAAACTATATGTGCTAATTACAGACCAATAGCTTTACTGGATGTCGTAGATAGTAGTGTTGACTATCAAAAACAAACTAGCAGAGAAAGCCGAGTCTATTCTGGGAGAGTACCAGTGTGGATTTAGGAAAAATAGATTGGTTACAGACCAGATACTTTTGATTAAGCAAATCCAAGATAATAGCTTAGAACAAAATTTGGCACTACACTTGGTCTTTGTGGATTTCAGAGAAGCATATGACTCTGTAAATAGAGAAGGATTCTACAAGATAATGGAAGAACTAAAAATTCCAAGTAAATTGATTCGCATGGTGAGAATGACCCTGAATGACACAGAAAATAGAGTGTTGGTTGAGGGCAAAGTATCAGACAAGTTTAAGGTGAAGAGGGGATTAAGACAGGGGGAACCAGTGTCGACATGTCTATTTAATTTGGTATTAGAGAAGATAATCCGGGAGTCTGAAATAAAAACAAATGGAACGATATACCAACAAACCTGCCAATGATTGACCTATGCGGATGATGTAGCAGTGATTGCAAGAGCAAAAAGAACCTCAAAAAAGCCATAAGTAGGATAGAAGAAAGGGGAAGGATGAGAGGACTAAAGATAAATGAGGAAAAAAAAACAAAATACATGGAAATTACAAAGAAGAAGGATAATAAAAACAACAAAAGTTTAGATATAATAAACAACTTAGGGAAAAGATATATCTTTGAAAAAGAAGACAAATTTAATTATCTGGGAGTAACAATAACAGAGAGTGGACAAGAAAGGACGGAGATACAAGAAAGAATAGCAAAAGGACAGAGATGTTTGGGGGCAATGAATCCAATATTGAAATCAAAGAATGTATCAAGAAAAGCAAAAGAAAGAATATATACGACAGTTGTCAGACCCACGGTGACATATAGATGCGAAACGTGGAAACTGAATGCAAGAGAAAAGGAGACGTTGGAGGTGTGGGAAAGGAAAGCTTTGAGAAGAATCTACGGAGGAAGGAAAGAAGAGGGACTGTGGAGAAGAAGAACAAACTACGAATTAAAATGCCTATATACGAAACCCCTTATAAGCCAAATCATAATAAGCCAGGGATTAGGATGGTTGGGACACGTGGCAAGGATGAAGGAAGAAAGACAGGCAAAGCAAGCCCTAATAAGAGGAGTGGTTGGAAGAAGGTAGTAAAGCAAGATCCGGAGTTGATCGGAATCCCGCACTGGGAAAAGCTAACAGGAGACAAAAAGAAGTGGAGACAAGTATGCAACCAAGCCATGGGCCTCTAAGGCCCCTTGAGCTATATAATAATATAAACATAACGAATAAGCAGTAACGATAAAGGTGAATCAAGTCCACGCGAGCGGAGCCGCGGGCACGGCTAGTTTTTTTATATATCAGATAAATTATTAAAGGTAATGCACTCGTGATAATTTTCGTTCAATCTACACTCCCTGGAGAATATTCCAGAATTTTTTCTAAATTTTCGATCAGTAATTTTCGAGATAGGGTAGGGGGAAAGCGATTTTTCGCGATTTTTAAAAAATAATACTGAGAAAAGTGTGCGCAAGTATGACATTACATATATATATATATATATATATATATATATATATATATATATATATATATATATATATATATATTTTACTCGTGTTTTCACAAGCTTTCATTTGACACCACACTCGTAGTAAAAAAATTTTTTTTTCACTTCCGATTTCACCACCCAAAACTAACCCCTTAAGTCCAAATTTAACTTTCAAAACTACATGACTCTGATGAGGCCATCAATTCCTATATTAGTACCAAATTTCAACTTTCTATGTCAAATAGTTTCTGAGAAAATCGGGTGTGACAGACGGACAGACAGACAGACACCGAAGTGATCTTATTAGTGTTCCGTACGGAACACTAAAAAGAAGTGAAAAATGATATTAGATTATGTTTACCGTTTGTAACGAACTTCGGATATAGCGAACCATTTTTATTGATTTTTTGGAGTTCGTTATAAACGGACTTCATTGTACATTATACTTCAAGTTTAGACTTTTATCTTTCATTTCTCACTTTTAAATATATTTTTTTTATTTTAAGTTTAAATTGTATGATTAATAATAAGCAAAAAATACGTTTATCATGAACATTTTTTAAGAGTAAAATTACAAAAAAAAAGAGAAAGTTTTTTAAGTTTTTAATGATTTTCTAATATCAAGTATACTCTTAATTGTACCTAAAAAAAATTATCCTACTTTTTTTTGACCATTTTGTACTGCTTTGAACGTAAAATTGCCGGCGGCGCATTACAGCAGGCAAATTTTCGTATTTTAAAACTCAATCTTTAAGTAACACCGACAATGTGGGTGGGTCCGTTAAAATCATACAAACAAAAATTTCGTTTTAAGTTTTACAAATTATAAAGCAACAAAAATAAAAACTATTAGTATCATCGGAAAGCTGAAAGTCTCCTCTTCAAAAAGCCATCTTTTAATTTTCTCTTTACACTCTGAGAACAAGTAATATCGATTAACCTTCGAGCGGTGCGCGTAGATTTTCAAATTAACCTGTTTGGCGCGCTACATTTTTTGAATCCTTTGAAAACACGAGGTCAAAAATATATATGATGTGATATTTGTGTACATTTTTCTTTGTATTATTTTTAAAAAATGGACAAAAATCGCTGTCCCTACACCCTATCTCAAAAAGTAGTGATAAAAGAAGTTTGAAAAATTCTGGAATATTCTCCATAGAGTGTAGATTAAGCGAAAATTATCACGAGTCCATTACGCTTGATAATTTATCTGATATAAAAAAAAAACTAGGTGCCTTGACAGTATGGTGGAAGTTTTTTTATTATACTTTTCAGTACATTACTGCTACCGAGTCGCGAGTCGCTCCTGTACTGAGTCAAAATAATTTTATTTTATTTTATTTGCTTATAATTAAACAAATATTTAAGTAGTAAATATTGGTTTTACCAAGAAATCCTAACAACGGAGAAAGCAATAATGGAAAGATGGAAAGAATACTTTGAGGAACTATTGGGAGGTAATAAAAACGGGAAAGTCTCAGGCAGCGATAACGTCTGAATTTTTAATAAATTTTCACGTTAATAAAAAAATCTGGAAAAAAATTTATATACCATTTTTTTTTGCTGCTGCTCTTTCACGTGGTGCTATTAGTTTTTCAATATATTTTTTATTTTTCAAGATACACGTATTACCGAAAAACTGATTTTTTGATTTTATTTTGGATTTTGTGGGCTTAGCGTATATCAAACTTTAGCAATTCTACGTCCAAAAACTACCTGTGTGCTAAAATGCAGCCTGTTAACATTTAATGAGAGTTCAAAACCCCTGGCGACTGGACTATTATGTAGAAAAGTATAGTTTTTAAGCTCTGCAAGCTCCCTTCCATAGCTAGGTAGATAACTTAAAAGCACCCTAGTACCAGGTGTACAAGTATGAAATGCGGATTTTTTTTCTGAAAAAAACATGTTAAATTCGGAAGAATGATAAAAAGTGCTTTATTCAAAGTATGCTCCATCGCTTGTTATACATTTTTCCCATCTTTCGGGCAATTTGTGAATACCACGCCAGTAAAAATCTTCCCCTTTTGCTGCGAACCATTCATCGAGCCATTTTTTTTTTCACATCTTCGTACGAACCAAAGCGCTGCTCAGCAAGTGCGTGACCCAGCGATGCAAACAAGTGGTAATCGGAAGGAGCCAAGTCTGGTAAATAAGCCGCATGGGGTAGAACTTCCCAGCTGAGTGCCTCCAACGTGTCGCGAACTGGTTTTGCCGTATGTGACGGAGCATTGTCATGAAGAAAAATGACTTTGTATTGCCTCTTTCGGTATTCTGACTTTTTTTCAAGCAGCGAACGGTTCAAATCGGTCAACTGTTGTTGGAAACGTTTAGTATTAACCGTTTCCACTGGTTTTAAGAGCTCGTAATAGCGATAAAGCGATTCGGTCTTGCGGTCGATGTGGATGGTGCGCCTGGGTCTGCCCTTGATTTTTTGCGTTTGGGATTCTCAAAATAAATCCACTTTTCATCCCCTGTTAGTATACGATGCAAAAACGACTTCCTTTTGTACCGAGCGAGCAAAATGTCACACGTGTTTTTGCGCTTTTCCATTTGCCTGTCTTTCAACTTATGTGGTACCCATCTACCGGTCTTCTGAATCTTTCCCATCCCTCGTAGCCGATTGGAAACAGCTTGTTGACTAACGCCCAATTGCTCGGCGAGTTGTTTTTTGTGTTTGCGAATCATCCTTGTCCAACAATGCGTCGTATTTTTTTGGCGGTTTTCCACGTTCCTTGTCTGCAACATCGAAGTCACCACTTTTGAAACGCCGAAACCATCGTTCACACGTATCTTGCGATGGCGCATGTTCACCATAAGCTTTTGAAGTAATCGGTATGATTCAATAGCAGTTTTCTTGAAATGAAAACAAAAAATTAATGCTGTCCGCGAATGCTCTTTGTTCAGTATAAATTTCGACATATTGAACACAACAACACGACACTATGCACACACTTTTCCAATTTATCACTCGTGCGCGTCTGACACTTGTTGATGACACAACAAAATGGCGCAGTCTCAAATCTTTATAGCACAAACTACGGGCGCAGGTAATTTCCACACCACTAATCCGTTTATGACCTACACATATTTAAGGGATTGTAATTGCAGAAGTAAATTCCACACCGAGTACTTTCAGGTAGAGGTAGTGGGTATATTTTTTAAAGTGTTGCTAATATGGAAGCAAAGTTAATAAAAAGTAATCGAGGAAAGGACATGTTATGTGTGAATTACTAATTACTAACCTGAACTAACCTGAACCAACGTGTTTTGTAAATATATATAAATAGATATGTATAGGTTTGTAGCATTATCTAGTATATGTAAGGAAATTTGTCCAATTGTATTTTATGTATTTAGCAAAAACTTCACGTTTTATCAATATTATTCTACTATGAAATAAAAACATATATTTTTCCAAATATCTAAAATTTTCAATAAAAACTGATTTAAAAAAAATCCGTCCAATTTTATTTAGATGAATAAAGCATAATTATATTTGCTTGGTGTGGAAATTACCTGTAAGATTTAAGCACCCTTATAAGGTTAGTGTGGAATTTACCTGTTGTATTAAGGGCGCAGGTAGTGTTGGTGTGCAATTTACTAACGCCGCAAACTACATTGGTGCACCATCTGTTGTCTGAAATCCGCATTTCATACTTGTACACCTGGTATATAAGTAGATAGATAAATAACACTCGACTTTTTTCAGATATGCCAGTATTATTCGCGAAATTATGGCATGTCTATTGACCCTTGATGGTGGTAATAAAACATTACCTTTTTTCATATGTGTAAACACATTTAAGAATTTCCTAAATTCAATTTTTTGGTTAAATAGCAATATACGAGGCTGGTTTGAAAAGTCCGTGCAAAGTCCGAGAGATGGCACCACCGGCGCGTATCGAGGTCATGTTTAGTTAGTAGCATCTCTTGAATGAACGCACACCAAGTTTCAGCCATATTGGTCTATTTCTTTGTGTTTGGCATTCGTGTGAATCAAGGAAGTCGAGTGATTTTCAAGAAATGGACGAAAAAGAATTTCGTGTGGTGATTAAACATTACTTTATGAAAGGCAAAACGCCTCAGGAGACTAAAGAGAAGCTTGATAAACATTATGGTGACTCTGCACCTTCGATTAGAACAGTTTATAAGTGGTTTCAAAATTTTCGGACTGGCCATATGGGCACAAGTGACGCTGAACGTTCTGGACGGCCTGTGGAGGTTACGACTCCAGAAATCATTGATTAAATCCATGATATGGTGATGGATGACAGAAGAGTTAAGGTGCGTGAGATTGCTACTGCTGTGGGCATCTCGACTGAACGGGTACATAATATTTTGCATAAACATTTGGACATGAGAAAGCTATCCGCAAGATGGGTGCCGCGATTGCTCACGCTTGACCAAAAACGGAATCGTGTGAAGTGTTGCAAGGATGGTTTGCAGCTGTTCCAGAAGAATCCGGAGGACTTTAAGCGTCGTTTCGTCACTGTGAATGAAACATGGATACATTACTATACTCCTGAGACCAAACAAGAATCTAAACAATGGGTTACCAAGGGGGAATCTGCACCAAAAAAGGCGAAGACCCTTCCTTCGGCCGGAAAGGTTATGGCGACTGTCATTTGGGATTCGCAAGGGATAATCCTCATCGACTATCTGGAAAAGGGTAAAACTATTACAGGTGAATATTATTCATCGTTATTGGACCGTTTGAAAACCGAGCTGCAAGAAAAACGCCCGCGATTGGCCCACAAGAAAGTCCTTTTCCATCACGACAACGCACCAGCACACACCTCAGCAGTTGTGGTCGCAAAATTAATGGAAATAGGATTCCAACTCGTTTCACATCCCCCCTATTCTTCAGACTTGGCTCCCTCGGACTACTATTTATTCCCCAATTTGAAGAAATGGCTGGCGGGACAAAGATTTTATTCAAACGAGGAGGTGATTGCAGACACTAATGGATATTTTGCAGACTTGGACAAATCCTATTATTCGGAAGGGATCAACAAACTAGAACATCGTTGGACGAAGTGTATAAGCCTAAAAGGAGAGTATGTCGAAAAATAAAAAAGGTTTACCCCAAACACATAAGTAGTTTTTATTTTTGCACGGACTTTTCAAACCAGCCTCCTAAACCATACCATTCGTGGGTTCTTTATAGAAATAATTCATTTTCGAGTTATTAATTTGGGTAAATACTTTTCAATAATACGCCCTATATTGAATTCCTTTTTACTATGCATATTTTTAGGTTGAAACTATACGAAGCAAATATGATTCAGGGAATTGAAGAAGGACAAAAGGACAACTTTACCATAGATGGATGTCTCAGAGACTATTCACTAGTTTCCCAAAATGCGTCTTATAATAGCTGCATGGAAACAGTTAGACAAAATATGATTGATTATTTGAAAAATAAATTCTTCCAATTATTTGTTGATGCAATAACTGACAAATGTGAATTAATTGCTGATAATTGTAACCAAACTACAACAAGCAAATAAACTTAAAATCCTCAAAGCGCTCGTTTTTGTTGTGCGGTTAGTGCTTGTAAAAATATATGTCGTATCTTGAAAGGAGTTAGTTTTTTTAGATGTTCCAAACATACTAAAAGGTAATTTATTAATAATTCTTTATTTCTATCATCCAATATATTATATAAAGATTAAGATAATTGTGTTTTCATATTAGAGATACATTTTATTTGTAAAACAGTTGATGCTTTATTATTGTTAAGTATTGGCTTATGTTATTCCACTAGTATTTTTTTTTCTAAAGTCAGGGCAGAATGTTTGCTAGAGTTAAGTTATATTATCTGCTAAAATTCGCTAACCAAACTTTCAAAACTCAATCTGGGCATGCAAAAGTAGTAATTCTCCAGCACCAATTTTTTTATATAAGTAATATCTAGGTTCGAAAAATTATTATATTAGATTTAACTATGTAATTTCTCTAAAATTCTTGAAATTATTCTGCATACATTTATTTTTTCAAAAGTGAGAAATACGCTTTGTATTGATCAACGGTTTTATGCCTGGCAGATCCACCACCACAAATCTTGCCTCACTCTCGCAGTTTGTATGCGATGGTATCAACGATGGGAGCCAGATTGACGTGGTCTATACGGATTTTTGCAAAGCCTTTGATCGGCTTGATCACTAGTTACTGTTGGATAAGGTCGGATCTCGTTTCGCGCACTCAAATAACCTGATTGATCTTTTAAATTCATACCTACTGGATCGCAGGTCCTTTGTAGAAATCAATGGGTTTATATATTTAATATATTTAATATTCCCACTTCAGGTGTTCCCCAGGGTTCCAATCTGGGACCTCTTCTTTTCAGTATGTTTGTTGACGACTGAATGAAATAGGTTGCCGGAAGCTTGCTTATGCTGATGACCTTAAGATTTTTAAACGCGTAGACTCGGTTTCTGATTAGAGAGTAGCATTAATCCTCTCACCAACTGATGCTCTGCTAACAGGCTCACCTTAAACGTTTCGAAATGCAATGTCGTCCGATATTCGTATCGTAACAACCCTATATTTTTCAACTATTCCGTAGATGATACTGTTCTACAGAATCTTCGTACGGTTAGAGATTTGAGTATCAACCTTGACGAGAAATTCTGTTTTGTTCACCATATTGAACAAATGGTTGCTGGTGCATCAAGGATGCTGGAATTCCTGATTAGAAATTGTAGAGACTTTACTAACATATCAGTACTTAAGCTTCTCTATTATTCCTTTCTTAGGTCTAAGTTTGACTATGCTTCTATTGTTTGGTATCCAATATACAATTGCTATAACAACTCAATCGAATCGATACAGAGGCGCTACATTAAATATCTTATTTTCGAGGGGGATGGTGTCTATCCGGACCGCGGTGTTGATCATGGACTAATCTTGTCAAGGTTTAATGAGTTGCCTCTTGTAAAAGAAGAGGCATTCACTCTATCAAATTCTTATATAAGCTATTAAATCAACATATTGATTGCCCTTTCCTATTAAGCAATGTATCTTTCCATATACCACGCCTTGAGGCAAGGCACTCACCTATTTTTAGCCTGCGCCTGGCTAGCTCAAATATATTATTCCACAACCCTATTTATATAATGTGCAAGAAGGGTAATGTCATTGGAAACTCCGGTGATTTCCATTCCAGTAGGCTGTGGGTACTTATTGGTTCTCTGCTCACTGTTTAGAGGTTATTTCAAATTTGTAGTTTTTTATTATTACTATTTTCATTTTTTTTTTTTTACTTTGGAGATTGTTCAAACTGTTCAATGTTCTTACTTGTATACTCTGATTATTATTTGAATTGTATCATCTTCTTCTTTTATATGTAGCTCATTAGTATAAACGTTATTCCTGTAATTGGGCCTTGGCCTGTTGGAATTGAATGTATAAATAAATAAATAATTTAAAATACTTTACATTTTATTTGACAAAAGGATGTTTCGTATACTGGTCTTTTTGGACAGATTGCGACCCCCCTAAAACTCAAAAGCGAACCCCCAGGTTGAAAAACGATGTACTAAGGTAATTGCGTCGTTATTAGCACACCAAAGAATATATTGAAGGCAAAAAATGTTCTAGTACGATTTATAGCGATTCCAGACCAACGTGAAGTGCTCTTTCCGCATAAACGTCGCTACTGTAGCGCTAGAAGAGGCGCGGCCGACCCGCTTGACCTGGCCGACTTGTTATTTTCTTTGTTTTGATACATCCCTGTACTGAAGCTTTACTCTATATTATTTTCTTATAACTGCCGAACCCTTGTAAACCTGTGGAATTTCTCATCAATATCCAAATTTTCCGAGCCGTACTGGTATATTTCTGCAGCACACTTAAAAGGACGCATGTCTTAACAAAATCAATAAAACTTTATCACTGTAGTAGTAACTCTCCATTCATAAAAATTCAGATCCATTAGCCGAGTGTTTTTCCTCTAAACTTATATAACAGCTTTTGTTCATCGGGGTCCTCAGCGTAGGAGGACACCATCTTTAAGGAACGTCAGTTTAAAAAAAATATTAAAATTATTTAATTTAATTACGATAAAAAATTAATTAATACATAATAAACGAGTAAGTCATTTTTTGCTCTATTTTAATTAATGCAGTGAAAAAATAAATTTACCGAAAAGAATTTCGAAAATAGATACAAATAATAAAAAGAAATAGAAATAAAAAAAATATATTTTTACAAAAAAATAATCGTAACAAAAAGAATATTTAAATAACACTCTCAAATTTAAATTTGAAAAAATAAATTTCAAAACTCAAATATAAAAAAATTTTTTTTAAAAAATGATATCAAACAGAGATGTCGGTGAAAATAGTTATATTTTGGATAAACGGAGCCAGTACCATCAGTTTTCTGAAGACAGGGTAAGTAATTTTTGGGTAGGGTTATTCCTATTTGCCCCTATGTTTAAAAAGTAAGGGAAGTGATTAAAGAAAACAATTTGATTATACACTATTTATTTAAAAATGATAGCAATAAAACATATAGAATTATGCAAATTAGCATCAAGTAGTAGTAGGGGCCCCAGAGTTTTGCCTACATTTTACTTGTAATGCAGCAGCTCAACAACTTTACTGGAATACCATCTGGTATCGGTCGAATATTCGCAATCTCTTATGTTTGAATACAATAGGAAAATGACCCCTTTTTTGTGATTTGGAGCTAAATAGCCTGAATTAGTTCTGGCCAGTGCTGGTGCGCCTGGGCGTATACGTATTATTTGCGAATAGTATGAATGTAACAGGTTTATAATGTTTAAACATTTATTAGAAAAAAAAATAACATTTTATTATGAGACATTATTAATTAAAAAATATACAAACGAGCAAGTCAAACAACAATGAAAAAAGTATTAGCAATCTTCTATCTCCGACACGCTTGAAAAACTACCACTGTCCGACTCATTTGAATTTGCATGTAAAATTAAAGGTTCAACAATTGCATCCACTGACGAGGCCACAGTCCATATTTTATCTTCCACCCTTAATAAGGTTTTCTACGTCTGCTAATTTATAGGTCGTATTGTTCCTGACGACTTCACCGTTAACCTGTGCCCGTATACGTTATATCGGATTGAGCTCGCAATGATATGGTGACAGGCAAATCTTAACACCATAAATCGTAACACCTTTGTTCGTGCTCAAAACAGATGCAAAGAAATTATCGACGAAATCAAGGAGGCACACAATCAACGAATTAGAAACAAACTTCTCGCTTGTCCCGAGAATTCCAGGTCCTTTTGGTCAGTCGCTAAGGCAGTTAGTCAAAATTTCACCAAATCCACCATGTCACCACTCACACGGCCAGATAATTCTATTGCAATAACACCTGTTGAGAAAGCGAACTTGTTGGCTGAACTCTTTGCTTCATATTCTACTGTCGATTTCCAAGGAAAAACACCACCTTCTATTCCTATAGTGCAGTCAAGGATGCCCGATATTGTCTTCAGACAGCGTATATTAAAACGTATTTTAATGAAGCTAGATACTAAAAAAGCTTCTGGCGCTGATGGAATCCCTGCCACAGTTCTCAAAAACTGTACGAGGGAACTAACACCAGTTTTCTGTAGACTTTTTAACCTATCCTACAGAAAGGGAATATTTCCTTCCTGCTGGAAATATGCCACAGTTCAGCCGATACCTAAAAAAGGCATGAAGACCTTGCCAAGTAACTACGGACCAGTCGCACTTTTTCAAAAATATCAAAAGTCATGGAAAAGGCTATCAGCATCTTCTAAAATATCTTGAAGGATTCAACATTATTAGCGATCACCAATATGGCTTTCGTAAACATAGATCAACAGGAGATCTTCTGACTTATGTAACACACGTTTGGAACAACGCAATTGAAAACTTTGGAGAATCTCGAGCGGTTGCTCTTGACATATCCAAGGCATTTGACGGTGTTTGGCACGATGGACTGTTGGCTAAGCTGCGCTCTTCTGGTATGTCTGAAAAGTTCTGTTTGTGGCTCTCATGTTTGCTCAGAGAGCGTTCGTTACGAGTGGCAAGTCGACGGATTTCTTTCTGACACCTTCACTATCAACGCCGGTGTGTCCCAAGAATCCATACTGTCTCCTACTCTCTTTCTCATTTACATTAACGATCTGCTGGAGAAGACCGAGAATCCAATCTACAGCTCTGCAGATGACAGTACGCTTATCTCTTCATTCACTTTGAACGGTCGAACATCGGCTACTCAGACGAATATCCGCAGACAGCAGGAAGTCATTCAACTTAACAACGACCTGGAAGAAATTCTATCTTGGGGTGACAGGTAACCAAGTGGAATTTAACGCTACAAAAACCCAGGCGGCAGTTTTTTCTAAAAAAATTAACGTTGCTGAACCCGACATAGTTATGTCGGGGCACTCCATTCCTCCAACATCATCACTCAATTTGTTGGGCTTTAATTTGGGAGCAAATATGTCCTGGCATGAACATGTTGCAGGCATAGCAAGGAGAGCTTCTCAAAAGTTGGGAATATTATTTTGAACCAGAAAGCTTTACACTCCACAACAACTGTTAATTCTTTACAAAGCTCAAATTCGACCTATGGAATACTGCGCCCATGTTTGGGGCTCCGCTCCCAAACATACACTGCATTTGTTGGATTCTATTCAGAGAAGAGCTGTTCGTCTGATTGGTGACCCGGAACTGACCATCGGCCTTAACTCGCTGGAACATCGAAGAACGGTTCAGCTTGTTACTCCTAGTACAACGCTTTTCAAGCAATCTTTTATATGAAGAACATCATCCCTTTGGAATAATTTCCCACCGATTCAAAAACAATGTGAATCGCTTTTTCCGCACACATGTCGCTCCTGTAGCGCTTTAGGGACGTGTGCTAGACCCATAAAAAAAAAAAATCTGGAGAGATTGAAAATAATTTAATTATAATTTTAAGATGAGATCGTTTTTCGTCTGAACTTAAAATGAAGCGAACACACTTTCTGCTCCATTTTATCATTAGTTAAATCTAATATAATAATTTTCATACAATGACCTTATGTGCCTATATACTTACATAAAGAAATTAAATCCATGCTTTATTCAAACTTATTCGTGCTGGAGAATTACTACTTTTGCATGCCCAGACTGAGTTTTAAAAGTTTAGTTAGTGAATTTTAGCAGACAATATAACTTAGATCTAACAAGCAATTTTAATATGAAAGATAATCTTTATATAATACTCGTATATTGCATAGTAGAAATAAAGAATTATGAATAAATTAACTTTTAGGCTCTTTGGGAAATCTAAAAAAACTCTTTTGGAGACACCACATATATGTTTACAAAAACCAACCGCACAACATAAACTTTCTCTTGACATCTTTTTAGTGTTCCGTACGGAACACTTATAAGATCACTTCGGTGTCTGTCTGTCTGTCTGTCTGTCTGTCTGTCACACCCGATTTTCTCCGAAACTATTTGAGATAGAAAGGTGACATTTGGTAATAATATAGGAATTGATGGCCTCATCAGAGCCATGTAGTTTTGAGAATTAAATTTTGACTTAAGGGGTTAGTTTTGGGAGGTGAAGTCGGAAGTGAAAAAAAAATTTTTTTTACTAGGTCATCGAGTGTGGTGTCAAATGAAAGCTTTGTGAAAACACGAGTAAAAAATATATATATAATATTATACTTGCGCGCACTTTTCTTTGTATTATTTTTAAAAATTCGCGAAAAATCGCTGTCCCGGGCCTTATCTCGAAAAGTACTTGTCGAAAAATTTTGAAAAATTTCCGCAATATTCTCCACGGGGTGTAGATTGAACGAAAATTATCACGAGTGCATTACCTTTAAGAATTTATATGGTATATAAAAAACAAAAATTTCAAGGTCATCAGATTTCAGTAAAGATTGGAAACAAACTTTGTTGAAAACTCATTTGGGGCGTGTTTTGTGAAGTTACTGATCATTTTATACCACCGTAACATAAATTTTGACTTAAGGGGTTCGTTTTGAGGGGTGAAATCGGAAGTGAAAAAAAAATTTTTTTACTAGGTCATCGAGTGTGGTGTCAAATGAAAGCTTGTGAAAACACGAGTAAAAAAATATATATATAATGTAATACTTGCGCACACTTTTCTTCGTATTACTTTTAAAAAATCGCTGTCCCCTACCTTATCTCGAAAAGTACTGATCAAAAAATTTTGAAAAAATTCTGGAATATTCTCCACGGGGTATAAATTGAACGAAAATTATCACGAGTGCATTACCTTTAATAATTTATTTGGTATATAAAAAAAAACAAAATTTCAAGGTCACCAGTTTTCAGTAAAGATTGGAAACAAACTTTGTTGAAAAGTCATTTGGGGTGTGTTTTGTGAAGTCACTGATCATTTTATACCACCCTAACAAAAATTTTTATTTTAAAAACAATCAACGTACGGAACACTAATTGTGCAAGTTCAACTTGCACTTGACCGGTTTTTTTTATAATTATTTTCAATTATAACGTCAAACTGTCATTTACTTATAGGAAAGTTATTAATAATGAATTTCGGAGCACGTTAGAAAAATATTCTCCTTGAAATCCAGATGTAAACACAACCCGCCACCGCGCTGGCAGCCATGTTGTTGATATGATAGGGGAAGCATGCATGATAAAAAACAGAACCTAAAAATTTTTTTGAACATCGCTACTGTGTTTTATGTTTACATTTAGTATGTCACTACTGTAAAAAGGTGGAAACAACGTACCAATTTAAAAAAAAAAAACATACACACACAGTACATGTGTACTAAATATGTAATAATCCTCTATTTTGCAGGGTAGCAGTATAGATTCCCACGAAAACGCTTTCGATGATATGAAACAACTTATCAATGTAAGTAAAATTATTGTCGTAATATATTATAGAAGTACTACTGTGATCAAAAAATTGTAAGACTTTTAAATTTAAATCGCCCGGGCATTTCCAAATCGAATTTTTTTTTTGTTAGATTGGTAGGACCTTAACCGCCATCTGTGTCAAATTTTAACACCATGGCGTCAGTAGTTAATAAGATTCGCTTGCATTCGTTCAACAACAAAAGTGTGTTATTCGATTTTTAGCATGAGTGAAAAAATTCAGCAAAGAAGTTGCATTAAATTTTGTTTTAAAAATGGTTTTTCGACTTCCCAAACGTTCGAATTTGTCTCAAGAGGCCGGAATTATGGGCCCATAACTCTTGGTTTTTTCATCACGATAATGCGCCTTCTCATACAGCATTGGTTCTTCGCGACTTTTTCATCAAAAATTCAACTCATATCATTCAGCAATCGCCCTATTCGCCTGATTTAGCTCCGTCGGACTTCTGGCTATTCCCTAAACTCAAAAAAACCGCTTCGAGAACATCGTTTTGAGTCGATTGAGGAGATTAAAACCGAATCGAAGAAGGCTTTAAAAGCCATTCCAGAAATCGAATTCAACAACTGTTTCGAAGACTGGAAAAAAAACGTTTGTTTTAAAGTAATTAATTAGTTTACAAATAGTTTATAGTACTCTATTTATCACTAGTATCATTAATTATTTATTTAGTTTCACGGAGAACATTTATCCAACCGTTTTTTTAATACATATTTAATATCTTTATAAATTGATATGTAACAGTGTTGATAAATAAATATAATATTAACTCAAAATATAGTAGAACCCCGATTAACCGAGTCGCGATTATCCGAGCTCCGGATTAACCGAGCCAATCTAAGAACCTGATTATCCGAGGTACGCGCGTTTATGCTGCGTATTAACCGAGCTTCTAAAATATGTATGTAAATATTTCCATTTAAAATCGTCGGGGCCTGTCTCCCAGTATTCCGTTTTTGTTTTTCTTACTAACTCGTGGGTTTCTGTTCGGATTCTTTTACATCTTTGGTAGGCTTCATCTATCTTGATTAACCGGTATTTTAGATAGCTTTCTTTCTTTTCACGGCATTTTTCTTTGATTTCTGCACTGAACCATGGTGTTTTTTTTCTCCGTTTTTTATTTTTATCGATAGTTTTAGTTCCTAGCTTCTAATACATTTGTTTTTACTTTTAACCAACCGTCATTTATGTTATCATGGTCATTTATTTGATTTATTCTTATTTTTTCTTTCAGTATTCTCTGGTACAGGTCTCTCGTTTATTCTTCTTGTAGATTTTCTATTCTTATCTTTGTTTCCAGTTCCATATTTTGGTGTTGCTTTGTGTTTCTTATGTTCCACCTTAGTTTATACATAACTAAATTATGATCAGTTCTTATGTTTAGTGATGTCAAGCTTCTTACTCAATATGGCGTGGATGTATTTCTTTATTTGAATGAAATTTATCATTGTCATTTTTTATGTTTTCATTAAAACTCCAGAAGTAAAAACACTTCATTTCCAACTCCAACGCGGCAAGTTACATTGTAATTTAAGCTTATGTTATATTTTGGAATTGGTGTTTATGTTCATGCACGACATTTCGAGTACAACATGTGGAAAACTAACTGGAAGGTCGTCACATATCATAAGCGATTGGTATAACATGTGCCGCGAAGTGTGGTACTCAATTGTGTTAGTCAATCGCAGAAGACAACTAACTGGAAGCAACGACAATCCTATACAAATTGATGAAGTGCGATTCGCGGGTCGCCAAAAATATAACAGTGGAACGCTCTTACAAGGTGATCAACAACCTGAATCTGAAGATAGCGATGCACCTGTGCAAAACAATCGAAACCATGGTAGACGAATAGATGCGCCGCGGGTTTTTGGTTTGAAATCACAACGAGAAGTACGATATTTTATTGTGGAAAGGAAAGATGAAAATGCATTAATGCCAATTATAGAAAGAGAGATTCAGTTTCAATCTGTTATTCATTCAGACGAGTGGCCAGCGTATAAGAATCTTGACAGGCGAGGCTTCCAACATCAAACCGTTAATCACCAGCAACACTATGTTGATCAGCTTACAGGAGCTCAGACACAAGCTATCGAACGACCGTGGCTAGATGCCAAAATTTACATCTTAAAGAAAATGAGTCGAATACTATTAAACCATTTTCAATCACATCTGGACCATTTATTGTGGAAGATATTAAGGAAGAATGAAGACGACCAATTTGTCAGCTTTTTAAAGGACATTGCCTTTGTTTATAGATATTAGTTGTAAATATATTCGTAATAAAATCATGATTAACAACAAATTGTTCATCGTATTAATTATTATTGTATAGCAATGTTATATCAGGGTAGATCTCTAATTTTTTGATAGACTGCACGCTACAACGGCACCAACGCCGCTATGCTCCAAGGCTCCGTAATAACTCCTATTCTCTTTCTCATTTACAATAACGATCTGTTGGTAAGGACCAGGAATCCAATTTACAGCTTTGGGGTGACAGTACAATTATAGCTTCATTTACTTTGAACGTTCGAACATCGGCTAGTCTTGCAAATATCCGCAGATATCAGGAAGTCGTTGAACTTAACGTGAAAACGTAAAAACTCTTGAAGTTTTGTGAGGAGAGTATCTAAATATCAAACAAGGTCAATTTCACGAATCAGAAACAGTGACTAGTGTTATTTTAAATTATTAATTCATTATAATAAATGAGCTTGTTTTTCTCAAATCATATTTGTCAGGAATTCTTCCACGTCCAATTTCGAACCAGTTTTATAAAGATTAGAAATCATGTCAGAAATAAATTGAACCACTTTCCTCGTCAAGCAGTTTAAATTTGATTTTGGAAAAAAAGATTCCCTGATAATTTTCCCTTATTTTTTCCCCATTAGTGTACAGATGCCAAACAACAAAGAAACGAGGACTTGTTTTTCCTTATTTCGCCCCGGAAAAAGGCAAGTGTAAATAAACATAAAAAGGGTAATGTTATTTTCTTGTTTTCATTATTTATTACTCTTTTTGAATCGACCTTTTCACGCCCACCAAAGTATTTTTAGGGTCTATTTTTTTATACTGAAAGTCAAGGTCGATTTTTTGACGGGCCGAATTCCTAGTTTAAGAATCAATCGTAAAAATTCAATATTGTTTGTCAAGTAAGAACGTAACCGTTCGTATTCTTGAAATAATATGTTTCGAGAATATTTTTGGCCATCAATGCATTTTGTGGTGTGCTAACAACAGTGGTAAGTTATCCAATGTATCAATAATGACCTGACATTTTCGAGGCATGCTGTCGACGAGATTTTCTGCATAATCTGCAAATTTGTCAAATCTAGCGAGACAACTGAGTAAAAGTCCTCAGAGTCTGTCCTCTGAGCTTTCTCTTTACAAAGGACTAAGCGTTTTCAATGGGGTTGGCGTTCGGCGATTGGGAGGGTCACTCTAGTATCTTATCGTGGGTCGAAGCGAGACGCTTCGGGACGTGATTTTCGCCCACGGAGGTCGAGGGTTTAATACCGCAGGTCGGTATACTTATTTATTAAATTACACAAGTCTGCAACCAAAAAACTGCACAGGATTTTTATACTGTTTCTTATAAATTTTTACTCACTAAAACCGAGAAAAATACTCGAAAAATTCCATCTCGTCAGCTTTCCTTGCAAAACTCGTATTTGTAGTTTTATTTAGAGCAGAGCTCGGCAAGATCTTGGTTGTATAAGCCACACTCAGTTTACGTTTTGCATTCAAACGTAACTGTGCTCGTGTTTTTAGTTATAAAGGGTGATTCATTTAGAGGTACTTTTTTTTAAATAAAAAAAAATGAATAAAAACAATTTTATTTTATAATCTTTATTATCATATAAAAGAACCATTCTTTACAATTATTTCTTAAAGATAATTTCTTTCAAATGTTGTCCGCGACTACGGTTAACAACGTCCATTCTGAAGTTCCAATTTTCAATGACGCGTGTGAGTATTTCGAGTGGTATTTGGCCAATGACTCGAGTAATATTGGCCTCCAATGCCTCAATTGTAGCTGGCTTATCCATGTAGACTTTGGACTTTACATAGCCCCAAAGGAAAAAGTCAAGAGGTGTGATGTCACATGATCTAGCCGGCCAATTCACTGGTCCAAAGCGTGAAATGATCTGTTCACCGAATTGCTCTCGCAGTAAAGCCATGGTTTCACGGGCTGTATGGCAAGTGGCGCCATCTTGTTGGAACCAAATTTCGTCGAGACCACGGGTTTCAATTTCTGGCATCAAATAGTCTGTTATCATGGCGCGATAACGGTCACCATTCACAGTAACATTCCGGCCGGCCTCTGTTTTGAAGAAATACGGTTCGATTATTCCACCGGCCCATAAACCGCACCAAACAGTTGTTTTTTCTGGATTTAATGGCAGCTCTTGAACCTCTTCAGGTTGTTCATCACCCCAAATACGGGCATTTTGTTTATTCACGAACCCATTAAGCCAAAAATGGGCCTTATCGGTGAACAAAATTTTTCTCGAAAACAGTGGATCTTCTGCAAGCTTGTCAAGAGCCCAACAACTAAAACGGAAACGATTCGGAAGGTCGGTCGGCTTCAGTTGTTGCACTAGTTGAATTTTGTATGCTTTTAAAGAAAGATCGTTACGTAAAATACGCCAAGTTGTTGAATATGACAGGCCAAGCTGTTGAGAACGGCGACGAATCGACACTTCACGGTCTTCGCGTACACTCTCCGCTACCGCCCCTATATTTTCTTCACTACGTGCTGGATGTGGTCTATTCGGTCGAGCATTATCCAATAATGAAAATTGGGTCTCAAACTTATTGATGGTAGAGCGAATTGTGCGTTCGGTAGGCCGATTATGTGGACCATAAGTTGCTCTAAGCGCCCGATACACATTCCTCGTAGAACACCCATTTTCGTAATAAAGTTGAACAATTTGTAGACGCTGTGCCGGGCTAAGTCTTTCCATTATGAGTTGTCAAACACTACTGAACAGGAATGCCACTTCAGTTGACACGACGCATGCGCAATCTGCAATTAAATCCCCATCACAAAAAGTACCTCTAAATGAATCACCCTTTATATTATGGCTCCAAGAGGTTGTGTTATTACCTCTGACAACTTTTGTTTTATTTGTAGTGAATACACTGTTAAAAGTCAACAAAGATACATAAGTGATTTCGTGAAGAAAGTTTATTTTGTTTACATCAAGTTGAAACTTGGGGTTCAAGACAAAGCCTGGGCTCCTCATAAGGTGCGCAGAAGGTGCGAGAAAGATCTTCGTTTGTGGTTTAAGGGCAAGAAACACTCATTTCGTTTTGGCATTCCTATGATGCGGCGTGAACAGCAAAACCACACTACCGACTGCTATTTCTGTTAGGTAGTTGTGAAAAGTTTCAATCTTCTTCTTCTTATAGTGCCATCTCCATTACTGAAGTTGGGCTGTAATCACGGCGAATCCTGGGCAATTCTTAATAAAGTGTGGGAATCCAGACCTGTCCAATCTCGTATATTCTTTAGCCAGCTACATTTTCGACGCCCCACACCTCTTTTCCCTTCAATTTTCCCTTCCATCAACAACCGGAGCTGTGAGTAACGTGGACCCCTATAAATATGTCCCAAGTAACGAGTTTTTTGTCTTTTAATAAATGGCAATAGTTCTCTTTCTCTACCCATTCGACGAAGTACATCTTCATTAGTACGACCCTCTGTCCCAGAGATCTTCAATATTCTGCGCATGACCCATAATTCGAAAGACTCCAAACGATTCATTGATCGTACTCCCAAGGTCCAGGCCTAACCTGAACCCCATATAAAAGCACTGGATATATATATATATATATATATATTCACTGAGGTAGCCGTTACTTGATGGAAATTCATTGTAAATTAATACCGAAGTAAAACGATAGATGTTTTTAAAATTCCACTATATTTATAAACCGTAACAATTGTTTCGACATACAATGTCTTCATCAGACGGATGATAACTTTAAACTAATTTTTAAAAAATTAGTTTAAAGTTATCATCCGTCTGATGAAGACATTGTATGTCGAAACAATTGTTACGGTTTATAAATATAGGAATTTTAAAAACATCTATCGTTTTACTTCGGTATTAATATATATATATATATATATATATATATATATATATATATATATATATATATATATATATATATATATATATATATAGACCTATACAAAACGATAACGAGTATCCAAAGAAAGGGTCGAGCCTGTGAGGAGGTGTCTCATTTTGAGAAAAGCCGCTCTAGCCATTTCAATGCGAACTCGTACCTCAACTTCAGGTTTCAATACAAAAAATAAAAAGAAAATATCTTACCCAAACCTTAATTCAGCTATTTGTCCAGTGCTTCATAGCTCTGAAATACCAGTTCCACACCAACCTTTCAGTTTGAATGATATTCCGAGTGATTCTGAGGACGGAAACACATTACCTCCCCAGACGAATCTAGTTCAGATTTTTTTGTTGATGAGGGACCCCAACTTTTTCTCAGAGCGAGCTCAATGACCTGGTTAGAGATTTAGGCCTTTCTAAAGATGGTGCCGAATTGCTGGGGTCAAGACTAAAAAATAAAAACCTGCTGTCACCCGGAACCTCATTTTCGTGGTACAGGCACCGAGGGAGAGAATTCATTAAATGTTTCTGCAAAGAGGGAAATCTCGTTTTTTGTAGTGATGTTCAAGGGCTAATGAAGTGTTTTGAAATAGAATATGATTCATCTGAGTGGCGCCTATTCCTTGATTCGTCAAAAACAAGCCTCAAAGCAGTCTTGCTGCATAATGGGAATAAATTTGCATCACTTCCTGTATGACACTCGGTGAATTTGGAGGAAAACTATAACGATTTGACAATGATTCTTGAGAAGGGTGAAATCGAAAGTGAATTTTTTTTTTACCAGGTCATCGAGTGGAGCATCAAATGAAACCTTGTAAAAAGACGAGTTCAGAAATATATATAATGTAATACTTGTCCACAACTCTCTTTATATTAATAGGTGTTTCGGTTAATAATGTCGATTTTGCTTAGAGATGGCGTTACTAATACACTTGTTGGTATAGACCAGGGCTGTCAAGGTCATTCACAGTTCGAGCCGATTTCAGAGGCCAAGCCTCACGCTGCCCCCACCACTGCTAGACGTTAAGCGGCCGAGCCGCCGATCACGCGGTCTCAGGAGCGGCTATGAGGAGCGCATTGTGTTTAGTAAGTCTTTATTATATATATATTTTTTTCTCGTTTATGAAATATTATGATATATATATTACGATAATATTAAATAATATTAATAATCATGATTAATTATTAAATATTTAATGACGGTTTAAAAAATATATGCGATCGCAGCATAGCTCTATAATAATATAATAATTATATTAGTAAAAAGTACAGCTATTAATATTTTGATAATAGATTTCCACATCACCCATGAGGTACTATTGTTGATGCGTTTTTTTTTAAGTGGTTTCCCCAGTAGGCCTATTCCACTGATTATTAGCAAAGATTTTGAAATATAAAAATGAAAAAGAAACTGATATATTGTAACATTCATTTTTTCTTAGATTTTAAGACCATGTAATGTTACTGATTTTTCACTTTAAATTGTACTTCTTTTCATTTTTGTATCGAGCGGTATATTAATCAGAAATTCTTAGCCGTTCGGTATATTAGTGTGCTGTGCGGGTTTGCGACCGAATCTCTCGATACGCCGGGATTGGTCAAAGTTTGTATCCGGAGTTTTGGTTCCGGCGTAGCCATATTACCGAGAGAGTGCCCGCGGTTTATTTAAGAGTCCGGTGGACAGGAAGGGAGGCTTATTTCCACCGAGCCGCCAAGTAGGTTATTTCTACCGAGCCGCCAAGTAGGCTAATTTCCATCGAGCCGCAGCCAGGCTTACTTCGACCGAGCCGCAGTAGAGGCTCATAGCAACAATTATGAGAGCCAAGTAAAGCACGAGTTTTTTTTCTAACGTAAAGCCGTAGTGGGCTCTAAGTGTTTCCTACAGAGTGTAAAATCGGTTTTGTGTTCCATCGAAGGCCTAGAAGCCCAAATAAAAACCGTAAGTTACCAGAACATTCATCAATAGACCTATTCCCGAAGTAAGTGTCTTAATAGCAATTTGAACTGACAAAAGGTGAAGTGAAAATCACGATTCTTCGCTTTCGGGGGTAGTCAGGTTTTAGAATTTAAATGTCTGATTTAGGGACTCTAATAATAATAACTACCTGTTAGGCTAGAATTTTTTGTAATCCTTAAAACAGCAGAGGTTAGAACTTTTATTTTAACATCATGAATAAATTTTCTTTTTATTGATTAAAGCTAGTGTCTCACTGAATACCTATCTTACTTTTCAGGATAATGACGGCTGTACCAAACTGTTTTTTATTTAACAACTGTACACCCTTTCAGCATTTTTTCATTTTTTTAGCTGAAGTTAGATCCTTTCTATTTTAAAATGAATGGTGCCCAAAAGTCGTACAGCTGAGGTTTTTTAAAAATAAGAAAAAATAATTCCAAAAAGACGTACAAAAATTATCTCTTACCCATATCTCTCTACCAAGGAAAACTGAGCTAGTGTGTGTTTAATTTCTTTAGTTCTTTTAAAATAAGGATCCACTCAATTCATTATCAGAAATTAAAAAGAGGTTGCAAGAAAATTGCGCCCAAGCGTGGGAAAAACAACTTTTCACAGGGTACAAAAGTGCGGGCAAGTTAGCACCTTACAATATTATATTGAAATGAACGAGGAACCGAAGAAGAAGGGAAAGCAAAGAAACAGTTTTTCGAAATTATTGTGATCTTTTGGGTCGTTTACACGATTCTACAAGGGATTCTATATCCACAGAGATATTCGAAGAACTAACTGGCATTAATGATGAGAGTGATTTATCACTCAAGGAAGAACGACTGTCTGTCTTCACTAAATTCATTTTAAAAAAGGAGCATTCGCACAAATATGTGGACCCAAACATGGAGAAAATTCGAAGACCGAAATCTCTAAAATGCGGATAACAAGATGCGTCTAAAATTTTGAAGAGTTCGACTCCCTTTTCCGGCTGTATTTTCAAAGAAAAATGATTTTGTAAGTCGCCCAATTCTGCCTAAAATTGTAGGCTTTTTTCCTCGATTTGCACTGTGAGTGGATCCTCGAAAAGTATCAAATTGACTTATTAGAGAATCTATTATATAAATGTGTTTTGAAAAATTACAAATTGTGCCATACTCTTCAAAAAGAGTCTGACGAGAAGGGAAAAAATGAAGAATATGATTTTGTAATTGAGTTTGGAAAAGTTTTAACTTCGTACGAAAAGAACCTATATGAACAAATAATTGCGAAATAGTTTTATTGGTCTTTTGCAGCTTCAGATTTAAATTATTAAGATGGTTTGTTACATCTGTAACTAAAGCGAGTTCGCAAAGCGAATTGAAATCTTCGAAGAATAATTTATATTCGTCAATTTGTTGGGGTATTTGCTGTTACAAGAAAAGATATATTTCTTTTCTTGTTGCGAAGAAATGCTGAAGACATTTTCCTGCACTGAGCCACCTAACTTCACGATGAAGAGGTATATCTTTATAAATTGCGTCATGCTCCTTGAGAAAGTGTTGAAACTGTCGATGAGAAAGAAATTTGTGACCGCCTCTAATCAAATTGATAATTTTTGTGACGGTCTGCATTGCAATAGTAACTCATGGATGATTAGAAACCTATTGTCAAAATATTAATAGTTGTACTTTTTATTAATATAATTACTATATTGTTATAGAGCTATGTTGCGATCGCATATTTTTTTTCAACCGTCATTAAGTATTTAATAATTAATCATGATTATTAATATTATTTAATATTATCGTAATATATATATACGAGGCATGTTTTTTAAGTAAGTACCGTTTTGCAATTCCGCCGCCGCAGCGATACGGTCGGCGTTCCGCGCATGCGCGCTGGTAACCTACATCTCATGTCTACGCACTGACGCCATTACAGTCTGATTCTTCATTGTATACGTTGTTTACTGAGTGTTTAAGATGCCTCCGAAAATCGTGAGTCCCGCCGATTGTGAAGTACGGGCTGTTATACGATTTCTTAGTGCTAAAGGCGTAAAACCGATCGATATTCATCGTGAGATCTGTGAAGTTTACGGACAAAACATTATGAGTGATGGAATGGTAAGGAAATGGGTGAGAGCATTTAAAGATGGCCGCACAAATGTGCATGATGAAGAACGGAGTGGGCGTCCTTCGGTCGTTAATGAAGATTTGGTGCAGAAAGTGGACGAAAAGGTGAGAGAAAACAGACGCTTTACAATTTCATCATTGTGCGACTGCTTTCCTCAATATTCAAAACATTTGTGATACAGTGGTTAACAAGTCAGGCGGCAGAATTTTATGAGGAGGGTATTCAAAAACTAGTGCCACGTTATGACAAGTGCCTCAATATTCACGGAAATTATGTAGAAAAGTAGATTAAGGTACAGGCTTTCATGTAAAAATAAAATTATAGCGATATCTTTGCACGTCTTTTTTTAATTCCAAAACGGTACTTACTTAAAAAACATGCCTATATATATATATATATATATATATATATATATATATATATATATATATATATATATATATATTTATGTATATATATTTCATAAAAAAGAAAAAATATATTATAATAATAAAGACTTACCAAACACAATGCGTTCCTATGTCTCTCATAGCCGCTCCTGAGACCGTGCGATCGGCGGCTCGGCCGCTAAGCGTCCAGCAGTGGTGGGGGCAGCGGGAGGCGTTGTCTCCGAAATCGGCCCGAACTGTGCATGACCTTGACAGCCCTGGTATAGACTAGTGACATCTATGGCGTTTTGGAAGGTAAACATACGCCATCAAAATCCAGTTCGTTATTAATTGTCATTGTGCGAAAAACACAGTTCTTCATATCTTTAAATATGTCATGTTTCGTACCAGACAAAGACGTTTTGCGGGGAAGTTTAATAACCTTCTTTCATTTGAAGAAAACGGCTGCTGAAAGTTATCGATTGTTGGTTGAAGCTTACGGTGAATATGCTCCAACCCAAAAAACTTGAGTAGCCTCAGGCCAGGCTTCAACATCACAACCAGTGCGCAATATACAGGGAAAGAAAGCTTTTCTGTGTATTTGGTGGGATAGTAGAGGAGCTGTGTATTACGAGCTGCTAAAACCTGGTGAAACGATTTCTGGCGATCGATACCGACAACAATTGATTAAGATGAACCGAGCTTTGAAGGAAAAACGACCAGAATACGCCCAAAGACACGATAAAGTCATTTTTCAACATGAAAATGCTCGACCTCATGTTGCAAAATATATTAAAAACTATTTAGAAAACATCAAATAGGACGTTCTACCCCACTCGTCGTATTCACCGGACTTAGCCCCTTCAGACTACCACTTATTTCGATCGATACAGCATGGACCTTCAGAACAACACTTACATTCTTACGAAGAAGTGAAAATTTGGCTTGATGAATGGTTGGCCTCAAAAGATGAAAATTTCTTCTGGTGCGGAATCCATTCTTTGACAGAAAAATGGGAAAAAGTCATCGCTAACGATGGCCAATACTTTGATTATTAAGGTAATTCATTTTGTGATGGAAATAAACGCTTAAATGTTGCGACACAATCGACATTATTAACCGAAACACATTTTTTAAAAAATGGGAAAAATCGCTGTCCCCCCCCCCGCTTATCTCGAAAAGTACTGATCAAAAAATTTTGAAAAAATTCTGGAATATGCTCTACAGCAGGGGTCGGCAACCTTTTAACTAAGGGGTGCCAGTTTTCATCCATATAACATTTTGCGTGTCGACATAGGTACTTACTACAACTAAAATTAACATAAATTAACTTAAATTAACTTAAAATATTGCTTTTAGAAGGTTTAATTACAAAAAAATTTTAACATTTAACAAATAATTTTATTATACTAGTCCTAGGACCTAGTGTGAACCCTGTGCTTGAAGTTCTTTAGAAAGTTTTCTTATATTCGGTTCATGTCTGGTTATTTTCAGTGTCACACATGCTTCCGAGTTGCCTGTTGTCAGCCTGCTTCGGTACGGGTTTAAAATCACTCTCATATGGGAAAAAAGTTGTTCACAGATATAGGATGATCCGAAAGCTGTTAACATGGCAAACGCTACTTTCTTAAGACAAATAAATTTCTCTGGTAAACTCATCCAACAACTGAGTATCTCGTTTGAATGGTTCTGGCAGTCACCTTCTAATACCCTTCTTAATTCTACAAATTTCGTGTTCCATAACTCGGAGCTTTTAAATTCAATGTATTGAAGATCAAAATCATTAATGTCCATCCATAAGAAAAGAGATATATCAAAGCAACTGCTGGAAAAATCCATTAAATCTGGTTTGATTAAAAAAGCGAACATAGGACCATGTTTATCAAAATCCTGACTCCTCTTTTAAATTAGTCATATATTTAAGAATTTCGTCTATTAGTGCACCATCGTCGACACTGGATATATAAGTTTTTAAATTTGGAAAATATTTATATGTGTTTGTAGTAATATCGCTGATAAATAAATCTATTTTTAATTTGAATGATTTCCAGGATTCGTATAAATCCAGAACTATTTTGCCTGAACCTTGTAACTTTAAGTTGAGTTCACTGAGATGGTTTGTAATATCAGTAAGAAACATTAACATACAGATCCAGTTCCTATCTTCTAGTTCAGGATAAGCATCCACTTGATTTTTTTCCAACAAGAACGATTTAATTTCGCCCAGACATTGCACAAATCTAGAGAGCACTTTACCACGGCTGAGCCAGCGCACATTATTGTGCAATAGTATATCTGAATATGCACTTTCTAATTCCTGCAGAAACGCCTTAAATTGTCTATGGATCAGTGAAGAACGACCGACAATGTAGTTAACTATTTTAACCACCCTATCCATCACGGATTTTAAACTTCCAGCGGAGATTTTAGCGCACAAACTCTCTTTTTAAATTATGCAATGAAAATTCAAAACTGATCGACCCATGCGTTCAATAAGAAGGAAAACAAATCCTTTATGTCTCCCAATCATAGCAGGAGCGCCATCTGTCGTTACGCAAAAAATTTTATTTAAATCAATGTTCCGCTTTTCAAAATGTTTAACAAATTCTGAAAATATATCCTCTCCTCGTGTAGTTTCCTGCAATGGGAGCAGACAAATCAGCTCTTCATACACACTGCCATCATCGAAGTATCGCGCAACGTTTGCCAGACGGGCAATGTCATTAATATCGACACTTTCATCCAATGCTACACTAAATACAAAACTCCGTTTGATAGCGTCTCTCTGCTGTTTTTGGACATTTTGTGTCATTTGGGTAATTCGTCTCTCGATGGTCCGCGCTGATGCCGGTATATCCCTAATCCTGGCCAATATTGTATCCTTATTGGACAAGTCGTCGAATAAAATCTCGCCAGTACTCAAAAACGTTTGCTTCATAAATTCTCCGTCAGTGCACGGCTTACCCTTTTGTGCCAACGATTGTGCAATTTTGAAACTGCATTCAGTTACCTGATTTTTTCCTTGGAAAACTTTGCTAAAAAATGTTGACTGTTTCTCGTATTGTTTACTTGCTCTTTGTATTGCCTCCCTTTTATCAGCGTTATCTTTAAATGACGATTCATGTTTTATCTGGAAATGTCGTTGAACACTAGATGTCCGGAAAACTACGCTTTCCCGACATAGGACACAAATGGCCCGATCGTTTTGCTGTACAAAACCGTAATCTGTTGTCCATGAAGTTTGAAATGATGACCTTCTGTTTCTTCGCGGCCATAACGCAACGTAATTTTAATTTTTAAACTTTTCGACGACTATTGACTGGAACGGATGTTACTTCTATACTAAACGATCCAAACGTGTAGCCGCTTGCTATATATAGAAAAATAATGTTTCCAGAAAATTCCAATAATCACGTTTATTAAATTTCTTAGAACAAAAATTATTATCTACAACGCGCCCATTGCAATCAAAGGGCCGCCTAGAAGTTAAATCTAACAAAAACTAAAGTTCGGCAATATAAAAAGAATTGCGGCGCGCGTCGGAACGATTGAAGTCAAGTCAAACAAAAACCGCCTTATAGCGGCTCTTTTGATCTGAATTGAGGACGTTTATTTGTGTTTTTGCCTAGGCTTATATTTTGAGGCTTGCCGTCTTTAATACTTGCCGAAATTAAAGCCAAACCAATGCATTCAGTAAAATTATAAATTACAAAATAATATATTTTGTAGTTTTTGGTAATAATACCTAGTGACCTATATAATATATCGTTTTTGTTTGTATCGTTAAAGTAATATTGTCTTCGATTATTTACTTAATTTCGAAACATGTCACAGATTACAGAATTAATGTGTAAACTTTGAACAGGTACGCGTGCCATTCAAAATTGCTTGGCGTGCCAGAGATGGTACGCGTGCCATAGGTTGCCGTCCCCTGCTCTACAGGGTGTAGATTGAACGAAAATTATCACTTTAATAATTTGTCTGGTATATATAAAAAAAAAAATTTCAAGGTCATCAGTTTTCACTAAAGATCGGATAAAAACTTTGTTGACAATTCACTTGGGATATAGTTTAGGAAGTCACTGATCATTTTATACCTCCGTAACGAAATTTTTTATTTTAAAAGCAATCAACGTACGGAACACTAATTGCGCAAGCCCAATTTGCACTTGAGTGGTTTTAACTAATACGCTATTCATTATGGGTTAGTTGCCCGCACTTTTATTACAAAAGAGCCTTATTACCTCAAAAATACCTGAGAATAGATAGCACGCCTCTATTATTGGACCACCGGTCAGTCCACTGGCATTTTTATTACTGTCAGCTTCAAATAAATAGAATGTAGCAGTATCAAAATATGGCACGAATTTCGGGCGCACGTAATTTCCACACCACTAATCCGTTTATGACTTAGACATATTTAAGGGATTGTAATTGCAGAAGTAAATTCCACACCGAGTACTTTCAGGTAGAGGATGAGGGTTGATAAATGGGTGGTGGTATACACCGGCCTGTTCAATTAAATCATTATTAAACCCTTCTATATATCAGTTTAGTACATATTATTATTTTGTGATTATTACTTGGTTGTGCGTATATTTTTTAAAGTGTTGCTAATATGGAAGCAAAGTTAATAAAAAGTAATCGAGGAAAGGACATGTTATGTGTTACACTTACTTTCGACAAAAGGTGCTAAAATGTGGAGAAACATTTTGGAGATGTTCAAAAAAAGATTGCAAATCAAAAGTCTTTACCGTTGGGCCCGAGAATTTAGTTGCCAGAAGTGAAGGACTCCATACACACGAAGCCGACACCAAGAAGCTGAATCGGCAAATAATTACTAATTCCTGCAAAAGAAAAGCCGGAGAGCATATGAGTGAAAGGCCATCTAAAATTATCCGACAAGAACTACAAAACACGCTGCCTGAAACAGTAACAGAAAAAGATGTCGAATATATTAGAAAAAACGTTTATAACCATAGACGAAAATTTTTGCCAGGACGTAATCCAAGAAGTGCTGAGGAGGTGCATAGTGTTTTAGAGACATTTGAAATCAAAACTAGCAAGGGTGAGAATTTTCTATATATCAATAAACTCGAAAGTGGCATTACTGTTTTTTCTTGCACTACAAATGTCAATATGTTGTGTAAAATATCCAATATATATATATGGACGGCACCTTTTCATACTGCACTAAATATTTTACACAGTTATTTACAGTGCATGGTTTTGCAAACGGTCATTACATTCCAATATTATTTTGCTTATTGCGTGATAACAGAGCTGAAACATACAAAAACCTCTTCACATTATTAAAATGTAAGATTTATTCAACAGATACACTGTATTTCAATCCAGAGAAAATTATTATTGACTTCGAAAAATCTATTCATAAGGCAGTATCTGAAGTTTGGCCAAATGCTAAAGTGTTCGGATGTAGATTTCATTTACACCAATCTTGGTTTCGCAAGATACAGAATCTAGGTCTAGCTAAAGAATATTGCGACAAAAATTCTGAAATTGGTCGTCGGTTAAAGTATTGTTTCGGCTTGTCCTCTTTAGCACCCGAAGAATTAGGTGACAGTTTTGCATACGATTTATATTCTATAAAACCTGAGGATGAACGTTTAAATAAATTTTGTGATTAGCTACTAGAAACGTATATAGAGGAAGGAGCCGATTTTCCAGTTGAAATATGGGCAGAATCGAGTCCATCTTTAACTCGAACGACTAACTGTTGTGAGTCCTTCCATTCCCATCTAAATAATTCTTTTTATTCTACACATCCGTCTCTGTATACTTTTATCGATAGGCTGAACGAATTTCAGATTAACCTATATATAAAAATACAAAGTGTCGACGAGTCTAAAATAAGTAATAATCATAATAATCAAAAATTAAAACATTTAAAAAAATCTTTATGAACAAAGACAATTAGGAAATATTAATCGTTTCCATTTTTTAAAATATGTCTCCTATTTTTCTCAACCTGTTTTGTAAATATATATAAATAGATATGTATAGGTTTGTAGCATTATCTAGTATATGTAAGGAAATTTGTCCATTTGTATTTTATGTATTTAGCAAAAACTTCATGTTTTATCAATATTATTCTACTATGAAATAAAAACATATATTTTTGCAAATATCTAAAATTTTCAATAAAAACTGATTTAAAAGAAATCCGTCCAATTTTATTTAGATGAATAAAGCATAATTATATTTGCTTGGTGTGGAAATTATCTGTAAGATTTAAGCACCCTTATTAGGTTAGTGTGGAATTTACCTGTTGTATTAAGGGCGCAGGTAGTCTTGGTGTGAAATTTACTAACGCCGCGAATTTCTGTATGACAAAACAACTTTACATTTTTAGCAGTGTAACAAAATGTTAATTAAAGAGTAGACATTTACTATAAAAAACTCTCAATGTATGTGATCTCTTTCCTTCAACAGTAAACACTCTATACCTAGTTTAATTTTTGTCTTTTTCTTTTTTTCTTAGGATGAAGAAAATGAAAAAAAATCTTCACTTCATTACGCCAGCTTCAACTTTATTAACTCAATCATCGGAAGTGGGGTAATAGGTCAGTAATTTCAAGTTTTATGATCCGGAGATTATAGATAATCCATTTTCAAAGTTTATACTTACTTATTACTTACAAAGCCTTTATACTAAAGATTTTTTTTATATCAAAGTAGAACTTTCCTAAAGTAGAACGACAATTTTGCGTAGATAAGAAATTATGATTCTTAAGACCAGACTGCGTTAAATCAGAGTGATGTTCTGACGTTTGACCTACGTTCGCATAACTGAATTCGTTCAGAGTCATGCAATCGTAGCGAAACATCAGTTTAATTAGACAAATCGTGCTCTCTCATTCAATCAAACTCGTGAGATAACATGTAAAAAATTGTAAAAATAACAATCATTTCAGGTATTCCATATGCTCTTTACGAAGCCGGCTTCGGTTTCGGTCTGATTCTTCTAGTTTTTGTGGCCTACGTAACGGATTATTCTCTAATTTTGATGATCAAAGCGGGCCATATTAGTGGACGATTTTCCTATCAGGGGATTATGGAAGCTGCCTTCGGGAAACCTGGATATATTTTACTTGGGACTCTTCAGTTTTTTTACCCTTTTATTGGTAAGTTCTCTTTCATTTGTACGTGGGGCGATCAAAAATTTTCTGTACTAACGCTTTATAGCATCGTTTCTCAACCTGGGGGTCGCGTTTAGGTATAAGAGGGGTCGGAATTTGTCAAAAAAATAATGGAATATAATATAAATATAATAAATAACATAACATCCTTTTATTGAATAAGGTATAAAATATAGTGAAGTCCGTTTATAACGAACTCCAAAAAATCACTAAAAATGGTTCGCTATATCCGAAGTTCGTTACAAACAGTACACAAAATCTAATATCATTTTTCACTACTTTTTTATTTAGATTAGGCGCTAATGCTTAGAAAAATGATTAATAATAATTATTAAATTAAAAGAAAACGTTCAACGGAAAAAAGTCACACTAAAGTTATTATAAAGGGAGTTTTTTATAGAGGTATAAAACTTTAAGTTGGCAACACTTTTTTAACTGGCGGCCATTTTGTCAGCTGTCAAGTGATTTATGTTTAGTTTGGTTTGGCATTTCAACATGAATAGACTGAACGCCTGAACAACGCTTCCAAATTGTGCAAATTTTTAATTTGAAAATCATGGTTCTGTTCGAAATACGTATCGCACACTACGTCCATTTTACGGTCAACATAATCGTCCATCAGAGCAATTAATTCGATTAACTATGGAACGTTTTCGCACCACGTTTACTCTAAATGATAATACGCATCCACAGAGACGTCGTACAGTGCGTACAGAAGAAGTCATTGCTGCTGTAGAGCGTAGCGTAGAGGAAGACCCGAATCAGTCTATCCGCCATCGTGCACAGGAATTGGATATGTGTCCATCAACTTCATGGAAGATTTTGCGGAAAGATCTTGGTTTGCGTGCTTACAAAATCCAACTCGTGCAACAATTGAAGCCCTACGATCACCTAGCAAGGCGTAGATTCGGTGAATGGGCCCAAAACAAGATTGCCGTTGATCCCGATTTTCATAAGCGAATTTTGTTTAGCGATGAAGCTCACTTTTTTTTGAATGGATACGTCAATGAACAAAACTGCCGTATTTGGAGTGATGATAATCCTCAAGTGTATGTTGAGACACCGTTACATCCAGAAAAACTGACTGTTTGGTGTGCTTTATGGGCTGGTGGAATCATTGGTCCGTACTTCTTTAAAAACGATGCTGGTCAGAACGTTACAGTCAATGGTGACCGCTATAGAGCCATGATTACTGACTTTTTCGTTCATCAATTGAACAACCATGATGTGCAGGAGCTGTGGTTTTAACAAGACGGCGCAACATGTCACACAGCTCGTGCCACAATTGATTTATTGAAGGAAACGTTTGGTAACCGCATAGTTTCACGTTTCGGACCCGTGAATTGGCCTCCAAGATCGTGCGATTTAACGCCGCTAGACTATTTTCTGTGGGGATATGTGAAGTCGCTAGTCTACGCCGATAGGCCAGAAACGATTAACCACTTGGAGGACAACATTCGCCGCGTTATTGCCGATATACGGCCACAAATGTTGGAAAAAGTCATCGAAAATTGGACCTCCAGATTAGACTACGTCCGAGCCAGCCGTGGCGGTCATATGCCAGAAGTCATATTTAAATTATAATGCCAGAAGATTATCTTTCGAATAAAGTAAATTTCATGTCAATTTAAAAAATTCATCTTTGTTTTATTCCATTTCAAAGTTCTATACCTCTATAAAAAACACCCTATATATGTCGGTACATATACGAGTATAATCGGAAACATTAAAATACGTAGTTTATACAATAAAATCAGTAATTTTCTTTAGCACAATTTTACTTAAAAAGGAAATGGTGTTTATTTAATTGTCAAGGTCACAAAAACTACTCCATATATGTTCCGAAACTTCACGAGATTCCAAAAAATTGCGAGGTTCAGTCATTTTTTTAGTCATTTCTGAAATGGACGGAACATAAATAAACTCCTGGACAAAATTAACGCACCAATCTGAAAATTAATTTATCTTTTTCTTATGTCAGTTTTAAAGTTTATCGAGTATTTGAATAGTAGGCTATGCATATTTTGTTTTGTTGTTCATGACAGAAATCAAAACAATTCTTTTAGATTTACAGTTTTAAAGAATTTTTTAGAAGATAAACAATTTTCGGTAATAATGCGATAGATTTTCTTTAAAAGTAAGCTTATAAATTGTTCCCTTTTTCAAAGTAATACGTTTTTGTGGTGTTTTATTTTTGACCCCGAAGAATTAGAAAAATGAATCGAACAAGGAAGTTAACTGAACACGAGGTAGTGCGAGCCTCAGTTTTATTGGACGAGGGATATTGTCAGAGTTATGTTGCCAATTTGTTAGGCAAACATCGTTCCACAATAAGTCGTATGGTAAGACGCTTGAATGAAGTAGGAACTTATTCTAGAAGGCTAGAGCAAGGGCGAAAACGATGCACTAGCGACCGAGATGAACGTTTTATAAGACAATATGCTTTAAGAAACAGGACTATCACTAGTTCTATAACACAGGGCAACAAAAAAATATTTTTGTTTTGGTGCCTGGGATTTTAGAGCTGATTTTAACTATATTTGGGACGCTAAATCTATACATGCAAACCGTTTTTCTCTATCAGCTCTACTTTTTAGATACATCAACTTATCTACCAATGTGGTTTTTATTCAGTATATTCATTTATGAGAGTTCTAAAATTATTATATATTCATTAATGTAGGTACAATGGTTTTATTGTCAGTCTGTAATTGAGTAAATTCCAGGTAAATCTATAAATAGTGGAACCATTGCCTATCAGGTACCTGAACTGACCCTTTTAATCACCTAACTCGGGCAAGTCTCGTCAGTTTGTGTGTTCTTACTAATGAGAGTAGATCGAATTCGGCGTGTTATTTTATGTTAAGAAAAGAGTGTTTTTGTGTTATTGAACAGAATTAAAATGAGTTCAGGTTCCAGTTCAAGAAGAAGTTGTGTAAATCAACCTGATGTGTTTTGCTATATATGCGGAGAATACATGTTTCAACAAAACAGACAAACTATTACTGACTTTGTAAAGCGAGCGTATCTTGGATACTTTGGAGCTAAGCTTGGTGATCAGGACAAAACGTGGGCCCCGCATCTCGTATGTAAAACTTGTACAGAGCATTTATGGCAGTGGACTACCGGGAAAAGAAAATGTCTAAAATTCGGCGTACCAATGGTTTGGAGAGAACCAAAAAACCACTTCAATGATTGTTATTTCTGTTTAGTAAATACTAATGGAATCAATCGAAATAACCGCAGTAAGTGGACTTATCCCAATTTAGACTCGGCAATACGCCCTATCCCGCACTCAGATGAAATACCGATTCCAACATTTCATCAGCTACCACATATCTCTGATGACGAATATTTTCCCTCTGATCGCTCTTCTGATGCTAATAAAAGTTCTGATGCTAATGAAACTAACAGTGACTATGAGGGGACGTCATCAGTTCCTCAACGCTTCAATCAAAATGAATTAAATGATCTCACCAGGGATCTCAATTTATCGAAAAAAGCTTCTGAAGTACTGGCTTCTAGGTTGAACGACAAAAATTTACTGGAACAAGGAACCAAAATTACCTTTTACCGTACAAGAGAAAAAGATCTGCTACCATTCTTTTCTCAAGAAGACAATCTTGTATTTTGTCACGAAATTAGGGGACTCATGAAAGAAATGGGACTTTCTGAATATATTCCAGATGATTGGCGCCTATTTATTGACAGTTCAAAGCGAAGTTTAAAATGTGTCCTTCTACATAATGGGAATAAATATGGTTCAATACCACTAGCTCACTCAACGAAACTGAAAGAAGAATATAATACCATAGCTTTGGTCTTGCAGAAGATAAAGTATTACGAACATCAATGGATGATTTGTGTAGACTTAAAAATGGTAAACTTTCTTCTTGGGCAGCAAAGTGGTTACACGAAATATCCGCGTTTCTTGTGCCTCTGGGATAGTAGGGACAAAACACACCACTGGGTTAGAAAAGATTGGCCTCAGAGAGAAAACATGGACGTTGGGGAAAAGAATGTCATTAACGATGCTTTGGTTGAAAGAGAAAAAATCATCTTACTTCCTCCGTTACATATAAAGTTGGGCTTAATGAAGCAATTTGTAAAGGCTCTTGATAAGAATGGGTCTTGTTTTGCATATATAGGGGTAAAAATGCATCAGTTGAGCACAGAAAAACTCAAAGCAGGGATATTTGACGGCCCACAAATAAGACAATTAATTAAGGATCCTGCCTTCATAAATTCAATGAATCAAGTTGAACGAGAAGCTTGGACATCATTTGTTGCAGTTGTAGAAAATTTTCTAGGCAAACATAAAGCTCAAAACTATATTGAAATGGTTAACAAGATGCTTAATAGTTTCAAATCCTTAGGGTGCAATATGAGTATTAAAATACACTATTTACACAGCCACTTAGACCGTTTTCCAGAAAATTTAGGAGACATGAGTGAGGAACAAGGTGAAAGATTTCACCAAGATATTAAAGTTATGGAGGACCGCTACCAAGGAAGATGGGACATGCACATGATGGCAGATTACTGCTGGAGTTTAAAAAGGGACTGTTTAAAAAAACATTCAAGAATGTCGCGGAAAAGAAGCTTTCCAAGTGTTGAGTGACTATTTCATTTCTTCAATGTTTTTTTTTTGTTTGTAAGTACGACATAATATTGTATTTTGTATAACTAAAATCAAAATTTCGTATCTACTTTTGTTTACTACACTTACGGATTTGAGTTACAATAATGCAACTTATATTTCTCTAAAATTGTATATCCTAAAAATTTGAGCTCCTAGGTACAAATGAATACGTTATTTGAATTCAGGACATCAAATTGATATAGAATCAGCTCAAAAAACCTCGACACCAAAACAGCTGTTCCCCTGTGTAATAAGAAACGAACTCGAAGCTGTTCACTATGTCACAATTTCTTCTAAAACAGTTAGAAGACGGTTAAATGAAGCTGGGTTAAACAGTAGGAGACCAGCCACTGCGCCCTTGCTTACTAGAGAGAACAGAGTTGCCAGGTTACGTTTTGCTCGAAATTACGAAAACTGGTCTGTGGATGATTGGAAACAAGTTTTCTTCACAGATGAAACTAGGGTTAGTCTAAAACATCCAGATGGTCGTGAGCGAGTATGGCGAAGACCAGGAGAGAGGTTTGCTCCTTGCAATATCTCTGCAAGAATTCCATTCGGCGGTGGCTCTGTTATGTTCTGGGGTGGCATCTGCTTTGATGCTCGTACAGAGTTAGTTCCTGTCCGTACGAGATCCATGAATGCCGACTACTATCTGAATCCGATAGAACATGTATGGGATCATCTTAAGAAAAATGTGAAACGTCATATACCTGCACCTAGAAACCTGAGGGAACTTGAAAATGCAGTTATCACAGAATGGGAGCAAATTCCTCAAGATTTTATCCAAAATTTAATTAGAAGCATGTCTAGGCACATAAACGCTGTCATCCGAAGTAGAGGAGGCAACACACGCTACTAGTGTCCCAGTTACACCATTAATTTTGCTACTAGTGTCCCAGTTTATTTTTTTCATTATTACATAATTTCAACGATTTTGTTATTAGGTCTTAACAATAATTTTAATTCGAATCTTATAGAGAAATTTGGTAGCTAATTCACTTTTAAATCGAATAAGTTTTTTCTAACTTTTAGTGTAACCAATGTTCATAAAAAATTATTAAAATTAATTCATTATAGAGATATGTATGATTTAATATATTATTGCGTTAATTTTGTGTGTATTATCCTTCTTCAAGGTTGTCTTCGTCGTCATTACTGCTTAAAATCTTGTCACTGATGTCATAATTTGATCATCAGTTAATATTTCTCTCCTTATTAATTCACTATCAGCACATACATATTCTTCAAAATTAAAGTGAGTAAACATCTTTTTAATCTCGATTTCCACTGTACTTTGTTGAATGTCAGCATCGTAAACAAATTCTAGACAATCAGTACGATTTTCTCGATGTTTTTTAATCCACTGAGTCAACTGTAGCTCATAATCTGAGTCATATCTACAGTTTGCAATGGTTTCTCTACTGACTCTTTGCCAAGCCATATGGATAAAGTTTATAGGGTCCAAATGAGTTACAGAAAAAATGTTACCTTTATCGATCGTCTCAACATTTTCATAAGTAAAATCTTTCTGTAATGACATTTTAAAGAATGTATCACACCTTAATCCATAGGCTGGAGCTTTGCACTTGTGGGAGTGGGCTGGATCAAAAGTAATATTTTTCTGTTTGTGAATTTTAATTCTTTGTCCCATTCGATCAGCTTGTTTTTAAAAATTTCTGATGTCATCCAGGCTTTACTGTTTGGTTTGTACTTTACTGGTAAATATTTATGTTTACAACACCTGAGATTGGCGGACTTTCCTATCATCAACAATTTTCTTTTCTCTGTTCCAGACATATTTGCAGTTACCAACACAGTAATCCTTACTTTTGATAGTTTTCCACCAGCACAATTCTCTCCGACAAACTTTAATGTCTTCTTGTAAAACAAACCCGTTTCATCCGCATTAAAAATGTCCACATATTCATACCTTTTTCGAATTTCCGGCCATACATTGGCCAACCACTGATCAACAACAGTCATATCCACGCATCGAGCACAGGGAGTGACAAGTTCGTTATAAACGGACCCAAAACATCCAAACTTGGTTCGCTCTATCCGGAAGTTCGTTATAATCGGGTTCGTTATAACCGACAAAAATTTGCATTGGCCTTATGGAAGTTTTTTAGTGCATTATAAAATAGTTCGTTTTAACCGGAAATTCACTATAAACGGGTTCGTTATAAGCAGACTTTACTGTATTTTAAATTATAATGAAGTGTTATAGAATTAAATATTACCTTACCAGGTAATAACAACCTAACAAAATAAACTAATAGCTTAAGTTGCTTGAAATATGTAATCACTAATTATTAATGCGACGGTTGGCTTTGTTTTTCACTTAAAAGTTTTTCTATACGTGGATCGTCACTCCAAACACACATAAGTAAATTATTTTCAAGTGATAATAGACGATTTCTGTATTTAGTTTTTAAAGCCACCATAGACGAGAAGCCTTTTTCGCATAAGTAAGAAGTAGCAAAGGGGATCAATGTTTTCAAAGCTTTCGTTACTAGGCTTTCGTATTCACATCCTCGTGCAAGCCAAAAATTTCTAACAAATCTAAATTTTAAGATAAGAATTCTAGTTGTAACATTTTGTCGGGCGATATTTCAATTAGTTGGTTGAGAATCTCAACAGGTAATTTGGCAGCTAAAACAACATTTTCATCGACCGGATTGAGAATTCATCTTTTCGAGAAATCATCGTGTCATGTGGAAAATATTCCAACAAGCGATTAATAACAGAATTTCAGTTCATATTTTTGTCAATATAATTAGAAGTTTCAGTGAATGCGTCAAAATTGCGTTTTTCAAGGCGAATAATCCAAATATCAAGCTTCTTGATAAAGGCATTGACTATGTCTGTCATTAGTAAAATGTTTTTGTTATGGCCTTATTAGCTCGTATTCAAGCCATTCAAATGTGAAAATATATCTCTCAAATAAGCCAACAGTAATAAAGATTCTTTATCTTGTAAAAACTCTGAAAAAGAGTTATTTTTATCTGCAACAAAAATATTTTCAATTCATCTAGCAATACACAAAGCCTCGTTTCCTCACGACAACCATCTGACTTCAGTATGGAAAAGCAATGAAATGTTCAGGGCACTCATTTCTTTGCACAGTGTGGAAAGCAATCTAGTCTGCGAATTAGTAGAAGTGAAGATACTTTGCAGAATAGCTGGAAAGATATTTTTGGATGGAGAAGTGAAGATATAAGAAACAGGTATGAGGTAGAGGATATCTCAACGATTGGGTGATGAGACGGAGAAGAGAGTGGAATGAACACATTAGATGGATGGAAGACGGAAGTACACTGAGAATTGCTCGAGATAGGGAACTTTTCGTACATAGGAGTGTGGGCCGCCCCCGAAAGAGGTGGTGTGATGGTCTGAGTGTGGTGCAATAGTGGCGGGCAGGTGGATGCGATTAAACAGGCGATAAGGCTAAGTTAGAGAAAGAAAAAGAAGAACGTTCTTACTTGACAGACCGTATAATGTTATACTAGCGCAAACGCTCAAAAATGCTGTAGATTTACAAAAAGGCATTAGTACCGACTGCCAAACGGTGGTTTATCCATAAAAATGAGGAGTGGATTCTTCAAGAAGATAACGACTCCAAACATCGGATGTGGTATCGTCACACTAGATTAACCATCTAAGTCGTCCGACCCAAATCCAATCGAAAACAAACGATCATAATCAAGTAAAAACTCGTAGAAAAAATGTATACATAATGAAGCAGTTATCGTGGCAATTTCGGGCAATTTAGAAATCTTTGCCTCAAGAATACGCGGAAAATCTCGTCGAAGTATGCCCCAAAGATGCCAGGCGATGGGGGTGGAAGAACTACTGAAACATTAGCATTTTAATAACAATCCATTACTGTCGAGTGATGTAAAAAACATTTAAATAAATACATTTTTTAATGAACAATGCGAGACGCGTTCTTACTTGACCGACTGTATATCCAAAATTGTATAGAATCAGCATTATAGCACTGTAACTTCCAGAAATCACAGTACAATTTATTGTTGTATGTTATGTGTCCTGTTATAGTAATATTCTACATTTCAGCAATGGTTTCATACAACGTCGTGGTGGGAGACACCGTAACAAAAGTGATAATACGATTGACTGATATAGGACCAGATCATTTTTTTGCCAGAAGAGAAATAATTATTTTGATAGCTACAATTTTTATAACCGTGCCGTTGTGTCTCTATAGAGACATAGCTAAGTTAGCTAAAATTTCTTTCTTCAGTTTAGTGTGTATTGGATTTATACTTTTTTCTATAATGCTGAGAATTGGAAAAATCGGCGAGATTGTGTAAGTTTTGTATGCTTCTTCGGCTTACGGGTATATTTTAAATATTTATTGTTATATTTTAGACCTGATCATTCTTGGAAATTTTTTAATAAGGATATTATTCCTGCGATTGGAATTATGGCTTTTGGTAAGTATCACACCGATTTTAATAATAATATGTTTAAAACATGTGTTAAGTGAACACAAAAAAAATACGTATGTATTTTTTAGCCTTCATGTGTCATCACAACACATTTCTCATCTACAGTTCGATAGCCGACGCATCACAAAAAAAATGGGAAACGGTGACGCATGCCTCTATTTTAACAAGCCTTGTAGTAGCTTGCCTTTTTGGAATTGCTGGATATTCTACATTTAGAGCTATGGCGCAAGGTAAAGTATCTTATTTTCTTTAATAAAATGCATATTTCATAAAAGAAATCTGGATTATTATTTATAGTCGTTTAACAGAAATATGTGCCAAATTACAGGGCTTTTAACAGTGTATGCATGCCTAACTATGATCGAAAGTTTTAGGGTAAAAAAACATGGAAATAAGTATTAATTTATTTCCAAGGGGAAAAAGTCATACAATATGTGTTTTGGTCTATTTGAAGTTTAGTAGGCGAAAATAATTATCTGCGTTCCGGTCTAAGCATATAGTAGGCCTAACAGAGTCTCGAAATATGCACAATCACTACCAAAGTTAAAGCATACAACATTAAAATTTAAGAGGCTTGTAACAAAAATAAGATTTTTTAATTTTTAGGTGACTTGCTTGAAAATTACTGTCCAGACGACGACCTTATGAATATAAGCAGACTTCTATTCAGTGTCCAAATACTACTTACTTATCCAATAGAATGTTTCGTTACAAGAGAAGTTATAGAAAACTCCATTATCAACAAAGATCCGAACGTACCGATTTCCGAAAATGTCCACTATGCCATAACTTTATGCATTATCATAACGACTTATTTAATCTCTATGGCGACGGATTGTTTGGGAGTTGTTCTGGAATTAAATGTGAGTAATATTCAGGGTTGTCGAAAAAATATTGAGCCCTTTAAAGTCAAAATTAAGAGAATTGTATATTATATTTAGGAGAACTTTATTAAACCAAATTTGTTCGATGATCTTCTGACGTTTTTTTGACAACATCGTAATCCCGTCAATGTAGAAGTTCTGTGATTTCTGGGCAAAAAATTGGGACAAGTGGTTTTCAAACTAACTCAACACCAATCAGTGAGTTCTGCAGAGACCGAACAAATGGTAGTCTGACGGTGCAAAGTCTGGGCTATACGGTGGATGTATTAAAACATCCCAGTCAAGCTGCCGAGTCATCAAAGATGGATGTGGTCTGGCGTTGTCCTGGTGGAAAACGACACCCTTTCTGTCGATTTTTTTAATCGGTGGCTTCAGTTATGTCAATTGCTGGCTGTAGAGTACAGAATCAATCGTTTGGCCAGGCTGCAGCAGCTCATGATGCACGATTCGTTTCCAATCCCTCCAAACACACAGCATCACTTTTTTTGACGTCAATCAGGGCTTTGATAGCGTTTGTGGAGCTTCGTCCTCTTTCGATCACGATTTTGTTCGCACATTATTGTCATACGTGATCAACTTTTTATCGCTCGTGATTGGTTGCTTCAGAAATGGCTCGATTCTGTTACATTTCTGTAGAGATCCGCAGATGGAAATTCGATCTAATAAATTTTTAGCGTTAAATCATGTAGCACCTCAACATCAAGCTTTTTTTCGTAAATAGCTTTCCCCGAATGGTTTAAAACTCTTTGGAGAAGGATGTTTAATTCCTTGACGATGATAAGTTGAGCAAAACGCCGGTTTTGCTCAACTTTTGTCAAAATTCTATCAACGTTTTCACTTAGTGGTCGATCAGTGCGTTGACTTCGAAATTTCCAGAACGAAAGCGACTAAACCATCTTGATCATAAACACCAAAAATTTCTGCGCAGCATTTGTACCTTTATCGAAATAAAACTGTAAAATATAGCGAACTTTTGCAGAAATTTCATTCATTTTCCAGGCGCTCTAAATCAAGTCTGAATAAACGAGTTCCAACAGGTTTTGCACGTCACTACTGTCAAATGTCAGCTTTCAACTGACGCTATGTATGGCTCTATGAGACTTACCTACGTTATGTGGCGCTAAAACTATCTTCAATATTTTTTCGACAACTCAATTTAATATTTTTTTCGACTAAATTGGTAAGAGGCGTCTTAGGGTACCGTAGGTAGGTGTTCTTTCTTTGAGGATACTTGTTACAATAGGTGAAAAGTCCAGAAAATTGTTTAAATTTTACGTATCCTAAAGCTGGGGGGTGAGAACTTTATTAAAATAATTATAACTCGTAACTATAATACATAGGCTGAAAAGTTTTTGTTATAGCTACTTAAAACATATTTTTTTTACAAAATTCGAATTTATTCATTAACATAGGCTCCTTCAAGAGCGATACAATTAGTCCAATGATTTTCTAACATTTCTATATGTTTCTTGTAGAAGGAATGGTCTTTGCCTTCAGAATAGGCGTCAGTTTCGGCGATAACTTCTTTACTGGAGCCAAATCTCTTTCCCGCGAGCATTTTTTCGAAGTCTGCGAATAAATAATGGTCGCTGGGGTCCAAATCTGGAAAATACAGAGTGTGAGGAAGCAATTCGAACTTCAATTCATGCAATTTTGCCATCGTAACCATTGACTTGTGACACGGTGCATTGTCTTGATGAAAGAGCACTTTTTTCTTCTTCATTTGGGGCCGTTTCTTTGCGATTTCTGCCTTCGAACGCACCAATAACTTTATATAATATTCGCTATTGATGGTTTATCCCTTCTCAGTAGAGTTGATGGAAATTATTCCATGCCCATCCCAAAATACAGAGGCCAAAACTTTCCCAGCCAACTGTTGTATCTTTGGTCGCTTCGGGCGGCTTTCACCGGCCGCTGTTCACTCAGCTGACTGCTAATTTGATTCCGGTGGGTAGTGGTGGATCCATGTTTTATCCATTGTCACATATCGCATGAAAAAATCCTTTTTATTGCGCTTAAATAGGTCCAAACAGCGCTCAGAATCATCAGTACGTTTTTGTTTTTGGTCCACTGTGAGCAAACGCGGTACCTATTTCGAACAGAGTTTTCTCATGCCCAAATATTTATGAAAAATATGACCAACACGACCTTTTGATATCTTTGGGATGTCAGCTATCTCACGCAATTTCACTTTATGGTCATCCCAAAACAATTTTGTGGATTTTTTTATGTTTCCCGGTGTATCACCTCATTTGGGCATCCAGAGCGTTCAGCATCATTTGTGTCTATACGACCGCGTTTAAATTCAGCATAATAGTAAATAATGAGTGATTTTTCAGGAGCAGAGTCCCCATAATACTTATCAAGCCATTGCTCCGCTTGAATGCTATTTTTTCCATCAAAAAACACTGTTTAATCAACACACGAAACTCAATTTTTTTGAAAATGTCAAAAGTAGCGTCACTAAAATTACTGTAACTTGTAAACTAATCGTCGAAATTTGATGAAATTTTGACACGTATCGTTTGAAGGTTGGTACTTCCTAAAAATCGTATGGATTGTTTGAAAAGGGCGACATGTGCCAGACCAAAAACTTTTCAGCCTACATATTATTACTTTTCAGGTAATTTAAGTAAAATTTTCGATATTACCACACCTACACATCCTAATTTTACGTAATCCTGAATTCCTAATTAGTTTAGTTGGTATTTTTTGGCATTCATCTTTAATTATTTATTTTAATACGGCGAGAGTCGTAACTTTTCTTTTGTATAGTTGTTGTTTGGTGTCTCCACAAAAAGTAGTCACATAGAGCAGCATCAGGTGAATCAGACGGCCTTTTACGATACTAAATGAATGAAATTTTACGTGGAATAAGCCAGGCAGTCGCCGAGTTTCCTTTCTTAAACGGACTGATGTCCTGTTGCAAGACTGAATTTACCGCTGATGGTTAGACGTTTGTTTCTCTTGTAATACTTTTCTATAATATCGATAGTATTCCGCATTGACCTTTGCTTTTTCTTCGCGTTCTTTCTTTAGTTCCAAATTTTTCAGTTTCAAAATCTTTTTCCTCGCGGAACAGATTTCCAATTTTCAGTCTATTCCCGCGATAACTAAATAAAAAGAAATATCTATTTCGAATTTGGCACACCTACAGCTTTCCAGATGAGAAAGAAATATTTAATTTTTGAATACTCTTGTTTTAGAAAAAAAAAGAGGTAGAAGCGGTAAGAAAAACAGAAATTTTTGTTTAGTTTTTGGTTTGAAGAATAAATCATATAAGGAGTAAACGGGTTGACGGTAGTAGTATAGCTGGCGAGGTACAGTGATTGAGGATGACATCCGCAGTCAACAAATCGGGTATGAATGACCTTGAAGAACCGAAGACTGACCGTTATTTAAGGGAGCGAAAATTGGTACATATGCGAAAAACAACTTATTGGTTGGTCAAATTACTGTCCCCAATCTGAGTATTTTGATGAAACCTTGTACGAGTGCGCTGTTTTTACATTTTTTTTTCTCCCGAAAAATGAGTAATATAAAGCACTGCGCAGTAATAAAGTTTCTCACGAAAGAGGGAAATAGACTAAAATTTATCCATGCTTGCTAAACAAGCTGGAGTAAAATTTCTTGCACGATAAATAGCCGAACTCGTTACAGCGGGGCAGAAATTATCTAGGAAAGAAGTTTCTCAAGAATATTTGGCAGCTTCAGAGAACGATGAGGGTTATTTTTCGAGAATTGTCACTGGAGACGAGACTTGAGTGTTCTACTGATATCTTTCCACGAAGTAGCAGTCGATACAATGGGTTCATTAGCACTCTCCACCTCCACAGACGGCGACAACTCAGTCGCCTCTCGGAAAATTTGTGGCGTCCATTTTTTGGGATTCCGAAGCAATTCTGTTTATTAAATATATGAAAAAAGCGCCCACAATTAATGGGGAGGTTTATGGAAGGACCATCCGAAACCTGCTAGCAAGACATTAGAAGAAAATATCCAAATTCATGAAGGGTCCACAAGGCTCGCAAAGTTCAAGCCATTACCAAAATCTGTGAATTAAGTTACATCATCCACCCAATAGTATTTAGCGCCCTGTGATTTTTTTTGTTCAAACATCTGACTTCGGAGATCGAAAATCGTCCTTAGATGATGAGTTGAAAGGAGCGCGATGTAAGCAAAACAATTTTTTTAGATGGAACGAAACAACTCGAGAAAGTGTGTTAGTGTAGACACTAATTACGTAGAAACATATTTTTTTAAGCTTTGCAAATATTCCTTCATAACTAGGTAGATAACTTCAAAAATACCCTCGTACCAATTTGGTTTTTCCCTTGACTTGTTTATGGGACAATCTGTATTTATCAATGACACTATTATAAAGATTACCATCAAAACTATTTTTGTTTCCTCTTCATATTTAGGGCGTTCTTGCTGCAGTGCCTCTCGCCTACGTCCTCCCGGCTCTCTGCTACCTTCGTCTCGAAGAAGCGTCATATACGGCCGAAACAAGCTGCCAGCTTTAGGGGTGGCATTTTTCGGGCTTGCGGTCGCCATCTTGGGAGAGTTATTTTTCTGTTTATGGATTTAGAACAAGTTAATAAATGCAGCCACGGAAGAGTGATGGATTACTGTTTATTTGATAACAGCACATTAAACGAAACGAGAATACAGTGAGATTGGTAAACGCATCAAAAAAATGTAGCTATATATATATATATATATATATATATATATATATATATATATATATATATATATATATATATATATATATATATATATATATATATATATATATATATATATATATATATATATATATATATATATGTATATAATACTTTAGAAGATTATCCCTATAAATGGCTATCAAACTTAATTCCAAAAGACATATATGATTTGTTAAAAATGCAATAATGACAAGGTGTAAGTTATTAAGATATAGGGCATTAGTGAAATAATTCGCTAAAATTAAGCAGACATGTTCAAATCGAATGACGAATGAGTCGCTTTCTATCAGGGTCATCCAAAACTGCTTCATTTTTATGTAAATTTTGTTGAATATTTTCATTTTTTCATGTACTTGCTTGTCAAAAAAGCTCACAAAATTTTTGTAAAAAATGTTACCATGCCCTCTAAGGTTTAAGCTGACAGTTCCGATGATATGTCGAAATATAGTATTTGCTAAAATAAGCTTCGCAAAATTAACCTCTTCGACATGGTAACATAAAATATTTGGCTACACATTATATTGTATCTTACAATCATTTACTAAGTACTTATATGCTTAGTATAGGGTCAAGTTCCGTAGTACCGTAATTATCTTAGAAAAATACCAGCTGCTATTACAATTGTAGGAGAAATGGAGCGAAGTTACTCCAATTTGACATGGCCTAATTCCAATATAGATGATGGGACATAAATAACATCGCGATATATATATATATATATATATATATATATATATATATATATATATATATATATATATATATATATATATATATATATATTCTCTATCTACGAAACTAAAATCACCTTCTCTATCTTGGGTACGACTCCTATTCCTGGTTTAGAGGTAACTTTGGATTCTGCTTCCTTGTTAAAAGCGACCTGTCTTGTTAACGAGAGGAGACTGTAGAGCCCCGGGATTTTGAAGTTATGGTGTTAAAAATAATAACTCATGAAACCAAGATTAATGCTCTTTTTATCGACTGTGGTACAACTTTTGGAACAGTTTTTGCATCTGTTGCACATATCATCGATCATATAATCATCAAAGTGCCGAAATTGCCATGATGGGCGACTTTAATATCCACATCAACTGGCTTAAATAGTCGAATACCATCGTCGCAGAAAGCTGAATCTTTTTCAACCATTTGCCTTGCATACTTAATCGATGAGCCAATACGGATTGCAAACGTTGACGGAGCATTCGCCAGTCTTCTTGATCTCTGTTTAATCACCACCAGAGATTTACACTATCACCGGAAATCCCCCATTAGTTCTTCCGACGAAGCCAAATAATTTTGATTTTGTTAAAAAGAGAGGTACTATTGATCTTTTCCCTATTTATTTTTTCAGTTTTACTACTAAAATATATATCTTCTTTATAAATAAAAATATAAATTATTTATAGAAACAAAATTAGAAATGTTCTCACACTGGTGAGCAAAAAAATCGACTCAATTAACACGGATTCTAGAATTTAGTATTCATATATTTTTAACGATTTTAGTATCATTGGAAAGCCCATTCTATTCTCTTTCTAATGATATCAAATTCCATAGCATACCTTATGCTTTTTACTGATTGAAATGATTGAAAGAGGAAACAAGGAGAACAAGAAAAAGAAAAAATTAAACAAATTTTAACGGTTAAATTTACGGATCAAAACCAAAATCACCATTTTGTAGTACCCCCTTAGCCCTCATTACTGCTTCCAGCCAGTTTTTTATGGAGCGGGTGAGCTTCTTCACCACTGTTTGTGCGATTCTTCACCACTCTTTCGCCATCGCAACCTTTAAGTCCCTCAGCGATGAAGGCGCTGGATTTCTGGCTCGAACCTTCCTTTTAAGCTCATCCCAAATGTGCTCGATTGGATTGACTTCAGGACTTCGCGCAGGCCAGCCTAATGTGGGTATTCCCACTTTCGCCAGGTATTGCCGTATCGATGCAGCAGCATGTAGCTTCGCTCCGAGGTACACTTTCTTCTTCCTGGTCCTGGTCTCCGTGTAAAGGCGCCAGTCTCTTGGTAACGTCTGTAGACTTTGGAGATAGCTGACTGACTCAGGGGTAGTTGCGCAGCGACTACACGCTGGCTATTCCCTTCTTGCAATAGGGCAATGACTTGTGCCGTTTCTTCCGGGGTGGTATCCATTTTCCGATGACGTAATTAGTAAGTAGGGTAGTAGCAGAGATGTTGACGGTTCAAGTTCCGATAAAGGAATGATAGGAAAATGCAGTTGCATGTGTTTTTATAGGGATGAGCGAGCAAACACGGTTCTATTGAGTAAAACCGTTTTAATCAGTAAAACTTTTTGGAAATCCAAATGTTTTCGATATTATTGGAAAGAGTAGAAAATCAGCATTATAATCATATCAAAAATAATACCACTGTTTGAAAATTAAATTCAAGAATCGGTGTTAAATGAAGCAAAATCATTTGAGTCGATTTAGTACACTGAGGCTGACCTTTTTTAGGGGGAAATAACCCATGTTCTAGATAATTCTGAAATTACCTGAAACTGACAACGTCATAACTAGCTAATTTCATTGAAGGTGGCAACTCTTTTGAAATAACCAATTATATAACTATTAGGCCTTATATTGAATTAATTGAAGTCAAAATAGTCTCGCAAATAAGCTACTTTTTACTTACAGCAACCAATTATACTAAAATATTTCAAATCTACCACTCATCACTCGGCCGTTAAAGGTGGCTGTTAGTCTCTGCTAAGGACTCGCGTCGGTTGCAAGGCATCGTATCTCAGTAACTAAAAATAATACAAGTAATCATTAGAGAAATTGAAATTCTGAGTGAAAAATCACTGCTAATACTATTAACTAAGAAATTCAGTTTCTGAAGGCTCACTGATTGGACGAACAAGGTGTTATTTTCCTGTCAGGTAAAAGACCCCAACCGTAAACAAAATAAAACAATCAACTTATAGTGCTTACAAAATGACTAAGGAATAAAAATAATAATAAAGTATAATCAAAAATTTAAGCATAAATCCTAGACAACTGATAATATGCTTAATGTTTAAAAAAATGGCCTAGAATTTTGTTAGAACTATAGTTCAGTATGTGATGTTCGGATTGAACTCTTACAAGTTTTACATTACTCACGATAATCTTTTATAAAAAGAGCAAACATAGTCTGTTCACAAAAAGATTATCATGTGATTCCGTAATGAAGAAGTTGTTGGCATTTGTACTTAAAACGGACCACCATATCGCAACACTGTAAATAAAGAAAGAATTTGGCGAGATTAATTGTCTGTTTTGATTGGTACTCGTATTGTTAATCCCGCCGAATTTTGATCTGTTTCCGGTGTTGTGGAGTGGAGTTCTCGTAGTTGCAAATGGCAATAAGATAATGATAAAACCAAAATTTTTGCAGATTGGAACACAATAAAATGATATATGTATATACATATATATATATATATATATATATATATATATATATATATATATATATATATAAATATATATATATATATATATATATATATATATATATATATATATATATATATATATATATATATATATATATATATATATATATATATATATATATATATATATATATATATATATAGGATGTTCCAAAAATCATTGTATTCCCTTAGAGGGTTGATAGACCAGCTTATAACTCACCAGAATATATAAATATGACCTTAGTGTACGTAAAAATAATTAGAATCTTAGAATACGAAAATTTGTAGTTGTGGCACTCGAAAAACTGATTTATGGTGTAGATTTTTACGAAACTCATAAAAGTGTCAATATCTCGAAATCTAACGATGTTTCACTGTCATATTTACATATTCTGGTGAGTTCTGAGCTGGCCTGGTCCTGGTCCTCGAAGGGAATACGTTGGCTTTTGGAACACCCGGTATATTACATATATATATATATATATATATATATATATATATATATATATATATATATATATATATATATATATATATACACAAATTATGCATAATATGTATTTTAGGATGTATCTTGAATTGTTGCCAAATATAATGTGATTTTAGAAGAAAAAAAAATCGATATTTACACCATATGTATATAGTAAAGCACGTTGTTTAGATAGAGAATATATACGGAGTGATAAAAATGGTCTATCAGAACCTAGAATATTGTGTGAGTATTCTGGCCTATTATTTTTAGAGTAGATTAAACCAATTTGAATTAATTAGGCCTAATAACTTACACTACGTTCAAAGAATGTCAAAAAGACGTGATCTACAAGTTATTTGGGTGCATTCGTTCGGAAAATTATCACCTTCTAATTAAGAAACAGCTCATATTAATTTTTTTAATTGAATAATTCCTCAACTAATCTAACAATCACTATCTTTACGTCACGATACAGGTCAGGATGGCGCCCTAGGCAAAAAGAAAATAGAGGGGCGTTTCTTCATCCCCCAGACAACCTGAAGAACTCGGGTCGTTCTCCACCCTTAACAATATTAAATGCCTTCTCAACGTACAGTGTCACAGCAGAATTCCGAAAAGAGAGAACATATATATTTAAAATAAAACACTCATGTTCTGAATTTCCAAATTCTTAGTCTGCTTGCATCGTATTATCCTATTAGTTAGTTCAGGTCTCTGGAACGGGGTTTCAGCTCCGAGTCTGCCGGAAGCACAATTGTTGGCAATGTTGAGTCCAGCCCAAATGGTCATCGAGTGTTAATCCTTTCTTAATCGTTTACTGATTGAACTCATTGAACCAGCTCATACCAAATCTTAACATCTAGGTCCATATTTTGTATGTTCTGATGGGCATGAATTCTAAGATAATGAGTTTTTACAATGATTGTGCTGTAAGAGCACCGAAGCCAGTATTATACCGTCTTATCAACTCAATATCGTCTTTACCAGAGAAAAAAAGTTGAGCTAGCAGCAAATAATGTAGGACTGAGCCCTCTTCGACGTCTATGTGTATTGTGAACCCGGACGAACTATTCTCTATTTTTTTTTTAAACGAGACACTCATTTTAACAAAGCGCTCCTCACACCAGGATTTAAAGAGCAGTGCGTCATGATTTACACAGTCAAATGCCCTGCTGAGGACGCAGAAAAACCCCACCAGGACACACATCGTTCTCCACGGACAAGATGAACCACATATAAAAAATACTTAACAGCTGTCATTCTAGAACAGTTTGATTAAAAAGTAAACAAACTTCTTCTTCTTCTTTTTCCACTTTTGTGAGGCAAATCGACTATAAAATCTGGTTACTGTTGTGATGTTGATTGCCGACTGAATCGCCATATCTTGGGGGGTTTTCTTCGTGGTGTGCTACTCCCTGGTTTTCCGTTGCGAGCAAATTTCGCCATCCTAGTGTCCGCCATTCGGGTCACATGTTCATTCCAGTCACGTTTTTCTGGCTCTCACCCATCGCACCACGTCCCCAATTTCGCATTTCTCTCTTATATGGGTACTTCTTTGTCTATCCCACATTGTGTATCCTGCGATTGATCTGAGAATCTTCATTTTCTGCTGTTCTCATTTGCTTTTTTGTCATGGTGTTGTCTGCTCTAAAGTCAGCTCCATAAATTATCACCGATCTCACGCAGGTTTTATATATTCTGGATTTAAAGTCGAGGGTTAAATTTTTGTTTTTTCAGATTACTTCTTTTAAGTATTCCAAGATAGTGGCTGCCTTGTTAATTTGTTGTTTAGCATTGTTTAAAAAAAAACGAATGACAAGAAGAAACAATGTTCAATTTTGTGCAGAATGATTAATCTCTAACCAGAAAAACTGTCAACATTTTTTGAAAATGGAGATGTAAATCCCATTGGCTGATAGTTGACAATTGAATACCTATTACCATTTATCCATGTCCCTCATCTATTTTGCAAAAACAATTATACGGATGCACAAAAAATTTTGTACACCTCCTGCCCGGATAGTGGTAGTGTTTTAGTGATCGGAATAGCTTATTTGTCGTGCATACTTTCCGAACTTGATACGTAGTAGGTAACAATTAAAACATATTTTAAACTTGCGTCAAATAATAAATCAGAAAGACACATTTTTATCGCTTTGTACCTTGGAATTTATTTTTGAAAAATGTTACAGTTAGCGTCATGTATATTATACCTTAGGAAGATTGTATCGTCACCCAACTTTAGTTATTTACTATTTCAAGAAAATAGTTTTACTATTTAAGCCTTCC